>JALJCO010007110.1:0-434753 GCA_023101725.1 Atherinomorus stipes
TTGAGTAGAAAAGCACACTAACTGAGATGAGTTGAGCAGAAAAGTGATTGTGGAAAAGGGGCATATTTTTCTACATTTTTTTCAGAATAAATCCATAAAAGCAATAAAGACAAAAATGAACTGTAAAGAGTCAAACAAGTCTGATGTGTCTTCTGGTCTGTATAAACTATTTCCGGACACTCCCTACCAGTGGAGGGCAGTAATGCACCTAAGCGTTGCATGTCAACCACAGTATTTGGTGCCAGTTTGGACTCTTATTTTATTTAATTGGAATGTTTGTGTATAATAGCATTTTATGTTACATTGCATAGTAACAAATACTTGTTAGATTTTGTTTACTATTTCTTTGTCATGCTGTTTGTCTTAGATTCTAGAGGAAATGAAGCTTATAAGCAAAGTGGATGTGGACAAACAAGTAGTCGTCAACCTTGCCAAGATGTCAAAAAACATCCTTGACAAAGCTCTAAAAGTACCCTGAAGGATAAGTGTTTGGTTGCGCTTGATGCCTCAGAGACAGAGGAGGAAAGAAGAGGTGTGTTTTATCACTGCAATTTAATGTAATGTTGTGCATTTTAGTTCACCATGCTTAATTGTATGTCATTTGAGACCCTTGTCCTTTTTCTCTACAATTTCCCTTTTTTTTTCTAAGGTCAGATTATCAATGCTGCAGTACTACTACTACCTTCAGTCTTCAAGAGGATCCACGGCAGCTATTTGTCATTGACAAGGTAAACTGTTTGGTCCCACATTCTGTAATTATTTGGAATTATTTCAGTTTCATCTGTGTGTATTTCAAATAAAGTAAAGGTTGAAACTGCAAAAAAATAAAATAGAAAAAAGTTTAAACTTCATTTTAATATCTTCTGACAAAGGAGTCTGATGCCTTTTTTAAAAACATTTTCTTCTACAGGATCCAGTGTTTCCAACACCAACAATTGTCCTGACAAACTGCAAGGATGAAAACCCACTGCAGAGCAGCGGCATCACTGTGAAGATGGACGGCACAGAGATGCTCCTTGATGATGGCAGCGTGGACGTCTCTCTTGCCCTGGCTGTTGCCTTTTCACTTTATCACATCTTCCAAGTTGAGTATCCCAAAAACTTGAGAGACTGTTTCATTTCTGGAAACCTTTGTTTGCAAAACGAAGGATTCTGCTCCTATTGCTGTACAAAGGTTTTATAACTCGCTCTAAAAGAGCAGACCTGGCTCTGTTGTGGTTATAACAGTTGCTCTGTTGATGTAATTTGCTAGATGTTTTCTAATGTTGAACTCTACAATTACTCTGTTGATGAGATTTGCCAGATTTTTCAATGTTCTACAGTTGCTCTGAGATTTATGAGATGTTTTCTAACTATATAGATAAAACTGTCAATTTTATACATTTTTGTGACTTGTTAAAACAGGTCATTGTATTACAACAGCTGTATTACAGTTATGCTTTTTTATTTTCTATTTAGGTATTTGCTTAAAAAGCAGACTTGTTTTATGAAATTCAGCATCAATTTGGTGTTTTTATAATGAGCAAAGAAAATACATAAAGCTGTTTTAAAGTGTCATATTTGTCTGTGTTTTTTTCTTTCTCCATTTGTAAATAACTACAGGCTGGTTGAGACATCTCTTCATAACATCTCAGTTTTGTCTGTGTGAATGGAAAAGCTTTGACGGGTATGGGTCAGTAATGTAAATGGCCCCTAAATCTACAGTTGGTGGGTTTTAAACGATCCCCTTTATGGGTCTCTAAAATAATGCATGCAGAGAAACTTTCATGAAAGGTTTTTAATGAAACCAGCACTGTCAGTAATATGGTTTAGAACCTTTATTGGTTTTTTAAAGCACCAAACTAGATTGGTTCTTTTGAGAACCCTTCAACAAAAGGTTACTCAGAACTCTAAAAGGTTCTTATTTTAAAGTTCAACAAAGAACCTAATAAGGTTCTTCAAAGAACCATGTAATAAATGGTTCTTTGAAGAACCAACAGACAATAGGTTCTTTGCAGAACCTCAAAAGGTTCCCCTATGGCATCGCTGCGAAGAACCACCTTTGGTTCTAAATGGAACCTTTTTTTTAAGGGTGCACTTAAACTTCTACAAGCTCCACCAGAACTTTATTCTTGCATGTGATTGGGGACATTGTGTGCCGTGGTGTCAACAATCGGCTGAGCAGATGCTCTTCTGCATTCGCTGCTGCACGTTAAACAGAGAATTTTAATGAGCATCTGATTGAGGTGGTGAAAAATTACGAAAATGTGTACAACACACTTGATACACGGACATCACCGCATGCACAACCCCCACCCCCGACACGGACCGAGCTTGTTGTTAAATATAAACTCACTGAGCAAACATAGCAATCTCCACGGCGTCACAGATGAAGCTTTACGTGAAGTAATAACTGGACCAAAACTAACTTTCTTATTGTCCCTTTGGCCTTGAGAACAAGATCAAAGTTCCTGTATCTCATGGAGTAGAATAGGCTGTTTCAATCTCTGTTTATCCATGCTGTGTCTTGACCTGACTACCTTTCACCGTGTCTGTTTTTTTCCTGTGTGTGGGGGCTACGTACGCCCCCATTTGCTCAAAAGAGCGCACTGGCAGCAAAGGATCATGGTCTATGTAGTTCAGTATGTTACGCTACTCAGAGAGTGGACTGAAAACTATTATTTTTGTCTCGAGAGATAAACTGTTCAATACCATGGCAAGACCACCACAATTTTGTGGCAGCTTACCTACCACAATATTGTGATATCGCCAAAATCGTGACATCCCCAGTTGCTATCTGCCTGGACTTAGTTTTCAGCTCAGTCAGATGGTATCCCCACTTGAGATCCAATTATGGTGGTTCTTGTCAAATCCTCTATTTCATCTATAACAGGAACAGGGTGTCTCTCTTGTGTTATGGCTTCATTTGCCCTGCACATATCCATGCACAGTCTTGGCTCCTTTTTATCATGAACCATCACTTACAGTGACACCAATGGTGTTGGCCCACTTACTCGCTCAATAACATCCATTTCTTCAAGATGCTAAAGCTTGTCCTCCACCTGTTTTCTCATTGTACTCTGTGAATTGACTGAGCCACTGATTTTACTTGAACATTAACATCAATGTACCTAAATCTTGGAAAGAGTCAGTATACTTTTGCTGCAGTCCAGCCGCAAAATCAGTTGTCTTGTTTGGCTGAACAGTGTAACCTGATCAATGGGACCTATCTGAAGAAGTCTTTTTCCCTACTATGCATATTTGTGCTTCATCAAATCACATGACAGATTTTGATCCCTCGGTTGCGGTGAACTCAGCAGTAAAGACACCTCTTAGCTAGAAAGGTTTATGCATTTGGTTCAAAAACCATTCTGTCTGCAGGAGCTACTTTAATGTCACTTTGAAAACTTATGGGTGTGTTCACAATGTTACATGGAGCACCAGAATCTACCAGCATTCTGACTGGCTGATCGTTGATTAGCACCCTTAGGCCCTGGTTTACAAAGAATCCAAATAAAGACCACTAATTCATTTGCCTTGCAGATAAATAGCATGCGCTGTCTCTTCAGTGTTTGCGGGTGATCTACAAAGATTACACACGCAATCTGTAACAGGCGCAAACAGCAGTATTTAAATGAGGATTTGGCGTGCGCTATTGCTGTGGCATGGAAAGTTCAGGGCCCAGTATTTCAAAACTTTGAATCCAGATCAAAATGATTCAGGTCCTTGGATCTCAGATTGATATCTGGGTATTTCAGTACTTTGGTGGATTGGATCAAAATTATCTTGATCCTGTTAGATGGAGACTTACAAATCTGTCCCTCCCACTGGATCATTGACAGGAAACAGGAAATGATGACATAAAGAACTTGTCATGAGCATGTGTCTGATCAATATGATCATGTATAAGTCAATGCTGACGCTGAACCATCACTGCAAACAGAGATACAACTCTGGCAGTCAAATTTCTTATTTCTTCTTTAACTCAGACGTTTGTTCAGCTAAGCTGTAGTTGAGAAACAGAGCGGTCTGTAAATAGGCTATTTTTAACATTTCCATACCAGTAAAGATGTTTAATAAATTATTTTAATATCCAAGACACAAATCAAGGAAGCTAGATAATAAAAGTGTTTTGTTATTCGGCAACAGGAATTGCAGAAATGAAAATCTTGAGTAAAAGAAACTATTGAGAGTTTTGAGCACACTCAGCAGCAGAATGTCCTCTGAAAGGGACGGACTCACTCAGCTCAGTAAGAAGAGGTGAAGGTAAAGAGTAGGATGCTTGACAAGCAGTTAAGTAAAAAATTTATGTGAAAATGAAACATGGTTATCAGTTAATTATGCAAGCATTTTTATTTATGGAGCGTCAACATGTTTACTTTGTGACAGAAATTAAACTTTGCAGGATTCGTCTGTAACTGTCACTAAATTCTGAGCTATGTGCAGATTTTGTTTACTTATTTTAAATGATGGACTGCAATTAGGCCAACAGCTAAGTTCAGATTTGGAAAAATATTGTAGATGTGTCGTTTGTCGCACAAGCCATCCTTTCATCCCTGTCGTAGTGATGTGAAATGATGTTTGCGGGTCACCACTAAGGGGCGCTATTCATTGTTATTGTGATGTCAGAAAGTGAAGAAGAAGAGAACATTTGGCTTTTGTAGATAGCAGAAAGCAGCAGCAATGAATGAATAAATGCACCAGGCAGAGTAATAAAAGTTCTGAAATATACAGTGGTGTTGGGACATTTTCTTGTGCGTTCAGCCAAAACAACGTGCCGCAACATTTCCTCTTTAATGACATGGAGGCGTTTGTCTGGATGATAACGGTATGAGAGACAAGAGACCGCTTTCCAGAACAAGTTTGAAAGAGTTGGAACTGTATTATTGCCTAAAGCGCTTTGAGTGGTCCACATAGTGAGTAATTTAGCGCATCACTGGAACAAAAAATGTTGTCCATGGGTGCCGTTTCAAATGTGGTTACACTCTTCAAATCTTATAAGTGAAAAACAGAGGTCTCAAGCAAAAATAATTTACTTAGTAGAAACAAGAGCACTATGTTTGTTGTAAATTTGGCTTTATCATGATGCGTATGAAACATTTCATTTTTAAAAATTTTACGTGACCATATCATTTCCTCAGTATGAAAGGAGTTGATTTATGTAGCAGATTCAAAGTGAAAGATGTGTAGTTCGTGACTGCAGCTGCCAACCTCATTGTTTTCCACCTCAAGATCCTCCTCAAATCCACCTCTGAGGTGGGTTTATTTTAATCCCCATTTTCAGGATCAAAATGATCCAGATTTGGGCCCAAACCTTTGAAATACCCAAAAGAGCAAAAAATCTGGATTAAAGGCAGGATTGGATTCACAGATCTGGATTTAAATCTTCAGGATAAAATCTCGTTTGAAATACCCAATTTCTGATCAGATCTGGAAAAAATCCAATCCACCTGGATTAATCCTGGTGGATTATGTTTGAAATACTGGGCCCAGAAGAGCATGTGATAACTGCAAAATGAAATTTGTCCTGATAAAGAGATATTAGTTCCAAAGATATAATATGAGGCAAGTAAAAAACAGAATATAAGATAAAAATAAAGAGTTCATTTGCAAAAATAGACAAATGCCATTTACCAAAAACGGAGTTAACTGCTTTTGCAAATAAACTCTTTATTTACTTTTTGAATATTTTCCTCAAATTAAGCTCACATAAAGTAGAGGGTTTTAACGATGTAAAATGGAGATAGGTCCGACTGTGACGAAAAGCAGTTAACTCCGTTTTTCCACAATGGTGTTTGTCTGTTTTTGCAAATGAACTCTTCATATAATAACTATAAAATAAAAACAATGCAGCAGGTTTCCCTGTGGGTCATAAGAAGAGGCCAATTTATAAGGACATGAATAAGAAGACACTGTTGAAGATGGTCTCATATTACGCATGCAGTGCGCACTCTTTGGCACAACGCCAGGTGCTGGACCTGCATAATTGCCCCCCACCCCACGCAAAACTCAGTTAAATATAGTATCAATAGTTTGTGCTACGTGACTTGTTTTTTTCACTGAGTTTTCTGTGGGGTGGGAGTCACTTTACGCTGGACACGTGCAGCTAGCTAGCTAGTCAGTCAAAGATGTAGATATCACTAGATGCCGCCTCAGACTCTGTTGTTCATTGGAGCGATACGTCAGCTCGGCCACCATCTTAGGTAGGGGGAAGCCGCGTCTCCTCATTGCATAAATCAATGTAGGCAGAGATCTATTTCCATATACATGTATTGCATACATAGTGATTTTATAGCCTGGTACACCAGTGTGACCAGCGCCATGTGTGAGACACACGGCAACCGTGTCTCTCACAGTTGGTGCTGGTCACGCTTTTTTTTTTTTTATATTATTAGAAAAAAAAATCCTGATCTCTCTCTCTCTCTCTCTCATATGTAAATATATATATATATATATATATATATATATATATATATATATATATATATATATATACATATATATATGTATGTGAGGCACACGGCAACCGTGTCTCTCACAGATGGTGCTGGTCACGCTGCTTTTTTTTTTTTTTATATTATTTGAAAAAAAATCCTGATCTCTCCCTCTCGTTTTCTGTTTTCTCTCTCTCTCTCTCTCTCTCTCTCTCTCTCTATATATATATATATATATATATATATATATATACATGTATATATATATATATATATATATATATATATATATATATATATATATTTATATATATATAGTACAATAAATGTAACATAAATAACATCATATGTATACTATAGATACAGTGGCTTGCAAAAGTATTCATACCCATGACTAAAACTCAATTGCTCAAACAGAACAAAGCAAAAGTGGGTTTCACCTTTTTATATGAAAGGAAATGGCACAAACACAACAATCCATCACTGTTTTTGTTCGTAAGCACTCTTTACTATGAATAGGTTGTATAAGTCTGTATTTCATTGTTGCAAAAGTATTCACACCCTTGCACCAAAGATGTTATTTTGAGTCGAAAATGATTGCATACTATAAACTATTGCCTCACAGTGTCACAGGGCGGTATTTAGTCCCAGGTGATTTGTATATCCGTGATTGCTCCCCATAATTAGTGCCCAATAGTCACCTGTCCACAGTCATCCCATGCTTGTCAGCAGACAACAGTCATGAAGTCCAAGGAGCTCTCAGAAGACCTCAGAAAGAAAGTTGTAGAGAAGCATAGAGATGGGCAAAGCTATGTAGCCATCGCAAGTTCACTCAATGTGCCAAAAAGTACTGTTGCATCACTGGTCCAGAAGTGGAAGCGCCACAGTACCACTGTGAACCTCCAAAGAACAGGGCGCCCCTCCAAGATCACGGCAAAAGGCAAAAGGAAATTGCTCAGGGAAGCCAGAGCAAACCCCTCCGTCACTCTTGAAGACCTGAAGAAGTCTCTCCAGGGTGCTGGGACTAACGTACACAAGTCCACAATATCCCGCACTTTACACAAGGAAGGTCTCTATGGGCGTGTTGCAAAGAAGAAGCCATATCTGAAGAAACAACATCTCAAGGCTCGTTTGCAGTATGCCACCACACACGTAGGAACGTGTGATCTGGTCAGATGAAACGAAAATAGAACTTTTTGGCCTGAACGCCAAGAAGTATGTTTGGCGCAAAGCTAACACAGCTGATGATCCAGCTCATACCATCCCTACCGTGAAACATGGAGGTGGGAATATAATGCTATGGGGCTGTTTCTCTTCCTCCGGTCCTGGTGAGCTTGTCCGTGTGCAAGGGATTATGAAAAGTGCAAAATACATCAACATCCTGGAGGAAAACGTCTTCAAATCTGCAAAAAGCCTGAAGCTTGGGAGGAAGTTCACCTTTCAACAGGATAATGATCCAAAATATACGGCTCGAGTGACACAAGAATGGTTCAGGAAGAAGAAAGTGAAGGTTCTAGACTGGCCCAGTCAAAGTCCAGATCTCAACCCAATAGAAAACCTGTGGAGGGATCTGAAGATTGCTGTCCACCGAAGGTCATCAAGTAACCTGACTCAGCTGGAGCAGTATTGCAAAGAGGAGTGGGCGAAACTGTCCAAGGACCATTGCACAAAACTCATTGCTGGCTATCCAAAGCGATTGGTAGCTGTTATTGCTGCCAAAGGAGCTGCAACCAAGTACTGATTGTGACTTAATGACTTAGTGTGAATACTTTTGCAACAATGACATACAAACTTATGCAACCTATTCATAGTAAAGAGCGCTTACGAACAAGAACAGTGATGGATTGTTGAGTTTGTGCCATTTCCTTTCATATAAAAAGGTGAAACCCACTTTTGCTTTGTTCTTTTCTGAGCAATTTAGTTTTGGTCATGGGTATGAATACTTTTGCAAGCCACTGTATCAACACTAGATGAACTTCAGACCCATAGCATATGTCTATATACATACACTGCCTGGCCAAAAAAAAAAAGTTGCCACCTGGATTTAACTAAGCAAATAGGTACGAGCCTCCTATTGGATAATTACTGCATGGGCGATTATCTTTCAGCTGGCAACAAGTTATTTAACCCCAACTGGTGCAATGCTTCTCATTTCCTAAACAACCATGTTGAAAGACACATCCCGTGGTCGTGGAAAAGATGCTAGTCTGTTTGAGAAGGGTCAAGTCATTGGCATGCATCAAGCAGAGAAAACATCTAGAGATGCAGAAACAACTAAAATTGGGTTAAGAACTGTCCAATGCATTATTAAAAACTGGAAGGATTGTGGGGACCCATCATCTTCAAGGAAGAAATGTGGCTGGAAAAAAAATCCTGAATGATCGTGATCGGCGATCACTTAAACGTGTGGTGAGATCAAATCGAAGAAAAACAACAGTAGAACTCAGGGCTATGTTTAATACTGAAAGTAAGAGCATTTCCACACGCATAATGCGAAGGGAACTCAAGGGATTGGGACTGAACAGCTGTGTAGCCGTAAGAAAACCACTAATCAGTGAGGCTGACCGGAAAAAAAGGCTTCAGTTTGCTAGGGAGCATAAAGATTGGACTGTGGAGCAATGGAAGAAGGTCATGTGGTCTGATGAGTCCAGATTTACCCTGTTCCAGAGTGATGGGCGAATCAGGCTAAGAAGAGAGGCAGGTGAAGTGATGCACCCATCATGCCTAGTGCCTACTGTACAAGCCTGTGGGGGCGGTGTTATGATCTGGGGTTGCTGCAGTTGGTCAGGTCCAGGTTCAGCAACAGTATGTGCTCAAAGAATGAGGTCAACTGACTACCTGAATATACTGAATGACCAGGTTATTCCATCAATGGACTTTTTCTTCGCTGATGGCACAGGCATATTCCAAGATGACAATGCCAGGATTCATTGGGCTCAAATTGTGAAAGACTGGTTCAGGGAGCATGACACATCATTTTCACACATGGATTGGCCACCACAGAGTCCAGACCTCAACCCCATTGAGAATCTTTGGGATGTGCTAGAGAGGGCTTTGCGCAGCGGTCAGACTCTACCATCATCAATGCAAGATCTTGGTGAAAAATTAATGCAACACTGGATGGAAATAAATCTTCTGACATTACAGAAGCTTATCGAAACAATGCCACAGCGAATGCATGCCGTAATCAAAGCTAAAGGCGGTCCAACAAAGTATTAGAGTGAATTACCTTTTTTTTTTTTTGATGGCGACTTTTTTTTGGCCAGGCAGTGTATATACAGTATATATATATATATATATATATATATATATATATATATATATATATATATATATATGGTAGTGGAGCACATATAATTATTAAATTATTTAATGTATATATGTATAATAATGTAATAATTTTGTTTTTCGCAGGGCTTCTATCAGATTTGTATTTCTGGTAAATCTAGATAAATAAATATTATTCTACATTATTCAGGTACTTAAGAATAACTCATTTGTGTTATGTTTAAAAATGTCTTCTCAGAATATTGCATTTTAACATTAAGGATGTGACACTAATTAACTAAGTTTTAAACGTTAATATGAGGATGAATTCAAACAGGAAAACTTTCTAACCGTTTCTTTCATAATCATTTAGTGGCACCAAAATATTTTGGTCATGTGAGAAACTGTCATGATACAAACTTTGCAAAAACAATGAGGAAAAGTAAAACTAGATGGTATCAGTCCTTTCAAACAAGTTGACTATCCAGTTCTGCTGAAGTCTTCTGGTCTGAAATCAATGACAGCTGCAGACGGCTGAACAATCTTTCAGCATGAAGTCGAAAAAACACGACCTAACCATAGATATGGATCTAACAGCTGTAAGAAACCCCTGCCCAAGATGGCGGTCGAGCAGACGTACGCTATGGGTCCGAACACGGCATCTAGTGTTGATATCTATGAGTCGAAGTCAATCTCCAGTGTTAAACTTCATTACAACAATCACTTGAGATCCACGCACTGGTAATTTCTACTAAACAAGTGGAAAGGATCATCTTTCCACATGAAGGCAGCATAAGGCACGGCCATAAAATGTTATCCCATGGCCATTAAATCATGGAAACATATGATGTTACTTATGTTACATTTATTGTACTATTGGTTTTTTGCTACAGCAGGCTCACAACTTACATGCCCTTCAAACCACACCACATTTCAAATGCTGTGCATTACTTGCAGAATGATATTTAGATAGAGATTCTGGATCTGACTTTTACTTTTGATATTCTTTTTCTTTACTGCACTGTTTACATATCCATCCTTGTAGCTTGTTGTTTTGCAGTCTCCATTGCTCTTACAATTTCTGGGAGTCCTCCAAGTGTCAGATCCTTTTCACGCAACAGCTGTCGACGCTGCATGTTTGATGTGCATTTTTCAACAACTTAGTCCCTTATAAAATCATGCTTGCAGTCCCCAAACTTGCATATAGCTGCCAGCTTCTTTAATATGCTCACATAACTGTCTATGGTTTCTCCCTGTGCTAGTTACATTTCTCTAAACAAGTGTCTCATGGGGGATATTTTTCATCGGCTTGAAATGCGTGTTCAACTTGTTCAATGCTAAGTTTTAGTCATCATCTCTCCTGCATCATCAAATGAGGCAAAGATGTCCTGCACCTCAGCACCAGCTAAGGGTGGCAGTAAAGCTCTTTTCCATGCAGCATCTAAGACTCCAACTGCAGTTAAATAGTTTTAATCTATTTATCCACCTCTGCCAGCATACACTGACATTAGTCAGAAAACACATCAAAAGGCACAACTGTAGGCAGGTTTAGCACCATGCTTACAACAGCACTGTCCTCTCTTCCTTCTTCTTTCTGGAGGAATTCATCTGTGTGCTGCTGGCATCTATTTCATATTGTTGTCGAATGTAGTGTTCTTTTACAGCTTGAACATGACGCACATCACAATGCCACAAGGTTAACTTGCTGCACATTATTACAATCCCATCTTAGCATTTTTCACTAAGAAACACAACCGTCTAACCCTTTCCCTTGCTAGACTTGCACGGAAGTGATGCACACTGTGGCCAACCTTTAAAAAAAATCATATTATATCACTGGTTTTATGTAAATCTATGTTCAAGAAAAAATCCTTGAATTGTGAAGATATGAAAAGTGAAACAGCTGAATATGTTAATCAAGGCCATGTTCCATGGCAGTGCAAGATCATCAAGAGGCTTAGCCGTCTCAGTAACTCTGTTCAGCATCCTCATAAACATGGAGGGGAGGTGTGAAAGTGTGCAGTTACTGAATATTAAATACGTGTTTAAAAGTTAGAGCAAAACTTACCAACAAAAGCAGCCTGCCTTGACATGAGAGAAGAGTTATGAATGTGATATAAGAAATGTAATGACCGTTTTCCTCCCCGAAGTAGGCCCATGCAAGTACCCCCGCCTGCAGCTTGCAGTACAGTAATTGCATATTAACAACGTTGAACATCCGATAGGCGGGGCCAGATAGGTTGGTTAGGGTTAGAGCTAGAGTTTGGGATAGGGGGAAGGATTCGAATGAACAATTCAAAATGGTGATGTGGGCAGAGTCGGGCGTCCAACCCCGCCTAATATCCAACTCTGCCTTGTCCTGCAAGCTGCAGGCGGGACCTTCTCCCATTACAGAGCATGTCCTCATAGATTTCCATGTTAAAAAGGCCAACTTCACAGCAGAAATAAACATGTTTACAGCCTGGTTCAAAAACTCCTTTTAGGTTTAATAGGTCAAGTTTACCTTCAAGTCATCTGTGAGGGCGGATGCTGGCCTGCCGGCCATTGACTAACAGTTGGTTCCTTGTTTGCTCTCAGTAATGTCTCAGTCTGCAGCAGAGTAGCAAAATAGTGTTTTTTAGCAGCTAACAGCAAGTCCAAACATACCTTACCTTTATCTCACCACTTAGGAGGCTAATCTTCGTTATCTCCTGTTGGTTTAGAGTTAGCTCGGTTTATATTTAGACCAGAGTATGTTCACTGTCAATCATTTGTCCCGAGGCCGCACTTTGCCCATTTTAGTATTTTCCGGGAGTGACGGCACATGCGACACGGCAAGATGGCGATGGTGGGACACACCCAACTGGCTTCACTTTCTCCTATTCAGACGTGGCCGGATACTACGACCATTTATTTATTTATTTTTTTTACAGTCTTTGAATGCTGCCCATAATGGTGACTGTTGAGCTGTACAGATCTAGGCATGAAAAATTTCCTCCTTTTTCTGCCAGAAGTGGTGCACTAATAGTGCACCATTACTGCACTATCACTGGCTCAACGACTTGTCCCGCAAATACGCCATCACGTTCGGTGTCCAAACTTGGCGTGTGGAAACATCCTTGTTCCGGGCATTCATTCATGCTCTGAAATCATTTCCCCTGGGCACACAGGTGTTTCTCTGTGCGACTGAATTTGCAGACAAGTCGCTGGTAAGTGGCTGGTAAGTGGCTGGCAGTCAGCTGAAAGGGGAACTTTTTCATGCCCAGATCTGTAGAGGGAATCAATGGCAATTTAAATGGGATGGGGGCTGGGAGGTCTTGGACCACCCCTGAAATTTTATTGCACAATTTATATTATTATTTATTAGCATTATTTGCAACTTGTTTTATTATTAATTTCCAATCTCTTCTATTGTTATTTCTATATTGTTCTATTTCAATTGTGTTATTTGTTTTGTCTTTTATGTTCTTTTTTTCTTTTTTAGATGAAAGGCACTTTGATAAAGTCATCAAGTTTTGTTTAATATTGTTATAAAATATAAATCTTTTTTTTTCTTATCAGTGACAAAAGGTGGTAACATATGTTACAGATGCATGTGTTCAATACAGCCAATGTTATATTATGTCAGTGTGTGAATATAGACAGACATGGGATGAAAGTTAGAGGTTTGAGGGTTTGGTGGGTGACCCTCTGTTAACTTTAAAATCAGAGTCACCCATCAGTCAGTAGATTCTAGCAGCTAAAAGAATAGCTGTTTTTGTGTTTATTGTTTAAATATATTTTTTTTATATTTTCTATTTATGTCGGCTATGTTTTCTATGGTTACTCTACATGTGCAGTCTACATTTTATGCTTTAGCATGTTTTAACCTACCTTCATTGTGTTTTACAGGTTATTGAGTATGTAAAAGGTCAGCATTACAAAACCACACTGAGAACAGTTTTTTTTTTATTATTTATGACAGTGTTTCTTCCACTTATCTACAGCCCTTTTCACATAACATGTTCAGTGTGGGGCTGATTTGTCTTTGTTATGCACCATTGTCTAGTTTGTAAGGCACAGATGTAGACTAGAGGCTTGAAGTTGATGTGCCTCCGAGCCAGCAACAGAAGTGTTCACAAAGCTGAATTGGGGTCTATGTGTTAAATGGGAGGGGGCACTGGTGAAGTACACGCACTATGTGCTGTTGAGCCCCCTCTGTTTGATCTGTGTGAATTACCAAAGGGAAACAGCAGCAGCTATTGAGGACATTTCTTCTGTGTCGATATGGCATGAGTGCTGTGTGAAAATGGCTTTTACATCGACTCCGTAAAAGTTATGCATAATGCATAACCAGTTCTGCCCACCTCAAACAAAGAATGAGCAGCTCTTGCACTCAGGACTTGAAGAGACAGAAATCAAAATGAAGTGTTTCCTACGCAAGGTGACAGTATGAGCAGCAGTAATAATCAGTAATGATAATGTTTTTTAACATTAACGTATGCAAAATCATTTCAGTAGACTGTGTTCAAATAAATAATTTAACTAAAATTACCTTAATGTGGGCTCTTTTAAAGACATATAACTGATAAGATTTTCTAGCTGCAAGCAATGCAGAAATTCTTCGTCTGACTAAATTTCCATTTCTTTTTACAGTCATTTAAAAAAAACTTTCATTTTTCAGATCCCATTTTTTCAGAACCAAAACAGAATCAGAATAGCTTTATTTGTCATTGAACCAGCGTCCCGGTACAACAAAATGTTTTAATTCAAATATGTACCCTTGAACAGAGATCACAGATACCTTGCAGTGTAGAGCTTGCATATGGATGGATGGATTTTAGTGTATACCATACATTGTGGAAAACCTTTCAGTCAATACTTGCTGGAGAAAGTTAAAACCATGCCTTTGCACCATGGGCTGTAAATAAGGATACTACTCTGAATTGTAAATGCTGTCTTGAATCCTGGAATCTGATACTGACATTTGTAAAACTATGATTTATTTAAAAGAAGACCGCCAACACCTATCAGATTGGATTATACAGATTTGTTGGAAAACCGCATTAACTTTATATTTTCTAGAGTATTTTTTAGTTGTTTTTTGTCATTGTTTTTTTTTACTATGACTTTTTATTTTAAGGCTAGTTTTTTTCTATAGCACATTTCATATATACAAGACAAATCAAAGTGCTTTACATTAAACATTAAAAGCATTACAGTGGGGTGCAGAGAAAGCATCAAAAAGTACATCACAGAAATAAAGAAAAGCAGTCATATTAAAAATATTTCAAAGGATGTGCAAAAATCATAATAAAATCATATGAAATTACTTAATTAGATTTAAATTATTAAAAGAAAGCAGCAGTCTAGATAAGTTGATATAGATACCGTGCCGATTTCACACATAGGCATGTGAGGAAAGAAACATTTTTAACCTGGATTTACTGACAGTTTGTTCCACTTGTTTGTAGCATAGTAGCTACATGCTGCTTCTCCATGTTGAGTTGAAACCAATGCTTTTGCATCACAGACTGTACAGTATATAGTCCGGTCTGGACTAGCTGACTTTGACTCTAAGAGCCCTGCTAGGTTTGTATTCTCTGAACATATCGCAGATGTGGGCCTAAACCTTATGGGCTCAATTTCTTATTTACTCTTTGGTTTTACAGTATGTTTGAGTGACACAGAATATTAGTGTTACATTTACCATACAGACATATAGTTTTTCTTTTCAACAAGGAAAAACTTTCTGCAAGAAAATTACCTCGTGTCAGCTTCTTTGTGAAACCTCCTTAGCAATTGCTACTATGATTCATTTAGATTTTCTTGAATAAAACCATGGTTCTGTAGATAATCTAGATCTGTGATGTTAAGAAATTATATGATGCTTTAAGTTTTTCTTATTACCTAGAGAAAAAGACTGGATAAACTGCTTTGAATAAACTTTTGTCAAAGGCTTGGGTCAATGAAATTCAGTGACAGCAGATTTTATACAGCTCAAATTAACTACTCAGGTTTTGGGTTCTTATTCTTTATTCCATTTATGAAATATTCATAATAAAATCATTCACGTTAGCCAGACAGGCAGACAGTTTTACATCAAAGCCAAAGTAAAACTTTTTTTTGTTAT
Organism: Atherinomorus stipes; assembly: GCA_023101725.1. Classification (NCBI taxonomy): domain Eukaryota; kingdom Metazoa; phylum Chordata; class Actinopteri; order Atheriniformes; family Atherinidae; genus Atherinomorus; species Atherinomorus stipes. The sequence continues at coordinate 15,772 of JALJCO010007110.1, forward strand.
CCATTGCCTTCCAGTTTGTTTGTGTTTTTCCTGAACATCAAACATCCAACAAACTCTGCCATCATACAGCTGGCAATGTTAGCTTACAATGACTCATTTCTTGACAGAAGCATTTATAGTCAATAGATCGAAGCTTTTCAGTATATATCAACTCAGACGGGTTTGTTGTTTGTCTACTGTCTTTACCTCAGCAAGAACGTGACATTGAGAAGAATGGGGATAGATTCCTGGTTCTGTCTCTTGATGAGATGACATATATATGTGTCTAGATCAATAGTGCCATCTTCTGGAAGTGATAACCTCTCTGTCTCTCTCATTTCTGGCTATTTCTTCAGAAAAAAAAAATAGCATCTTTCTTAAGTGGTTCTGTCTATTATCCAAATATTTTATTCTTCTGTCATTTTAAGTGGTAGAAGAACCTATCACAGGGTAAAATATGCACATATTAAAGAATACAAGCAGAAATATAGAGTTATAAACAGTGAGAATACTTCACATAACTGTTTTATATAGAGTACATAAACAAGGCTTTGAAATAATTATTTCTCATTTTTAGAACTAAACTTAAACAAAAAAGCTGGAAGACATGTTAGGACTTTTGAAGAGCTCTTCTCACAAACTAACAAACCCAGCACCAGCAGAATATATTTCTGGAGGATGCATAAAGCAACAGGCAGAGCACTCACATACACCACTCTGAAGACAACAGCTTGTGCAATATTCACAGGACTGCTGTAGCCATCTGAAAACTGAAAGAATATCAGAAATTTGTTTATAAAATATATCTTTCATGCATTTTAAAAGACTTTATACAGTCTGGAGGACCATAAAGATACAATAGCCTATACTGAAAATTTTGACACAAAATAAATGTTGAGCAGAAAAAAGATGGTTCACTATCAAATGTTTAGATTGCATTCCGCATATATATATATATACAGTAAATTTTGCAATATCAAAATAAACTATAGAATGTTTTGTATGAATCCATGAATATTTTAAATGCAACTACAATGCTTTTATTTCAACTTAAAACCATCTAAATAAATTATATTGTTATATATTTTATGTGCATAGAATATTCAAAAAATGGCATGTCTAAAGGTGAAGAATATAATTAAAATTTATACTGAAACCCTCTTTTGACCTAATTCCTTTTTATGTGACAAGAACACTTGCGACATCAATCTCAAGTCAGGCACACTTATAAATCTTGAATGTCTAACTTTTGCAAGGATATTTCTTTTTTTTTTTTTTTATGTCTAAATGAATGCATTCTTAATGTTTGACTTCACACTGTCCTCAGACAGTCACAGCTTGTAACCGTACGACTGCCTAGATGTAGTGACGTACTATGACCACTAGGTGGCAGTGCTTACTAACAGTTCAACCCAACTGGGTTTTTTTATGGGGGGGGTTACTACTTTAGCTAACATTCAGTTAACATTACTGAGTTCTTAGTAAAATACTTTGAACACAGAGTACACGTTGTTGTACACTGGCCTCTGGAAGTCCATAAACTAGACAAACTCCAGCACAGACCAGACAGAAAAATATTTACTTCCGATCACAGCCTTCAAAATAAAGCCGTTTTCCTGGCTCCTGGGCATTTATTCAAATCTGATTTCTCTGTGCGGATTCTGTGGGACAGTGTTGACGTTTAAGAGATGAACATCTTCCCTTTAACTCCATTAAAATGATTTCCTATTGTCTCAGTCTTGTTTAGAATAAACAGTATGTGCTTGGAAATGAAAAAAATGTAATGCGCACAATGATGACGTATTTTTAAGGCGACAGGAGGAGGGCGTTTTGAAAGAAATTGGGCTGTTAACTTTCGATATAGATCAAATTATGCAATGTGAGCCAAATATATGCATGCTTGAAATACTATATGTAATGTACACGTTGGCTGAAGGTGAACGCTGGTATAATTAAGCTTTTTAAAACGGCTCAGTTAACGTTATAGCGACTTAGTAAAGTGAGCTAACTAGCTAACTGCTGGTGGTCTTCAGTTGCATTGACTGGATGCTGACCCAGTATAAACTGTCTGAAGATGGCGAGCGTGCACGAAAGTTTGTACTTCAACCCTATGATGACAAACGGGGTGGTCCACGCTAACGTGTTTGGCATTAAAGACTGGGTGACTCCGTATAAAATCTCCGTCTTGGCGCTGCTGTACGAGATGACTGCTTCCAAGATGACACTCCCAGAAAGAAGGAGACTCAACAAGCTTATTCTTCCTCTTCAGCAGGTTGGTTTCTAACACTGCATTAACCTTTACCATGTTGGTGCCGATGTTTACTCATTTCATTGTGATTTATCAGGGTCCAGACTTGACCCTCGGCCAGTTTCTGAAGACGGTGGAGGACTGTTGTCCTCAGACTGCATATGCCGTCAAACTCAGGTGTGTTGCTTCAGTTTGCGCCTCCCTGACTCTGAAATCGATCTAAAAATCTGATACAATAGTTGTTAAAAGAAATGGGAAAACATTACAGATACTACTGGAGCTTAACAGGCTAATTGGGTTCAACACATTACAAGTTCCTAATCCCAAATATAAACTGTAATAATTCTAGATATGACGAAAGACTCCTATTCTTTGTAAATGAATAATTTAAGTTCTCATTGTCATTAACCCTAGAGCTAGCATCAAACTTGAAAATAAGTTAATTTGATATAAGAAGCATATTTTTCAACAGCGCCCTTTAAATTAGACCTTTTTATCAGCAGTGTTTGTCTACTTAATTGCCTTTGTAAAAATAAAAAAAGTAATTTTACCTAAACCGCTACATAATAACGTAGAAGTCAGATAATATGTAGACAACATGATCTCAGAAAAGTATTGATATGTACATGTATGTAGCTGAAGATGCTGTTGATTTCTTCTCCAAAGGCTACATGAAATGGCAGATGGAGAACTGAAAGATATGGAGTACTTTTTTTCCACTCTTCCCACCCCATTCACTGCTTTTGACTCTGAAGCTTATAAAACCAGTGTCGTGGGTGAGTAACGCTTCATTTGACAGTCCTTAAAATCTGTTTGGAAGTCATTTGTCGTTCTCCTCAAGAAATTTTGTGTCAGACTAATGTTCTGCCTTCCTCCTAGGTCTTTTTATGAGACACATGCTACTGGCGTATAACAAGCTGTCTTTCAGTCAAGTTTACAAGCTGTACAAGTCTCTGCAGCAGTACTATCACAGTCACTATGCCAAGCCTGCACATGGGCAGGTTGGTTTGCCAGTGCTGGTTGCAAATGATTCAGATATGGATCTTACCAGCACTGAGGACACAGTTGGGGACAGAATGGACAAGGAGGAGGAGGATGCTCCATTGCATGAGTCAGAGCTTCGGTTAGTGGCTATTTTCTTGGATGAAATTGCTGACTGAGTCAGAGAAGGCTATGTTGTTTTCCAATAGACACATTTTATTATTCTTTTCTATTACTGCTTACCTCAAAACAAACAGATCTACTATCAAGCAGAAGTAAAACGGTAGTATCCAACAATGGGTTAATGAAATGTAACATGGGGAGGGTGAGATGGCAGTTGTTTTGTTTTAATTAATAAAGTCAGACTTAGCCTTTCTAATAAAGGAAATCTGTATGCATAGATTACTATTTTTAAACAAGATAAGAAAACTTGGGTGTTCTATTGTTTGGGTGAACATATTTATTGGCCTTCAGATAGAAGTAGAACAACTACTACCACTACTTTATACACTTGACTGCTTTGTGATTCTTGTTGGTATACCATGTGCCGAAATCATATTAAGCACTTGAGTGGTTGGGATTTTTTTATTCTGAGTAATCTGATGGTGAGTAGAGACAATCCAAGTTTAGTGAGGGTAGAAAAGTCTTTGTGCAGTTTTGAGGTGAAAGACAAGCATATTTGCACTCAAATCTAGATTAGGATTAGGACAGAAATATATCTATACCAACTATTTTGTGAAATGTTTTGACCTGCATGCAAAAAGTCAAACATAAGTTGGGTGACTGTTTTGGTAAGATTTTATGTATTTTGTTTGTCTTTTAGAAGTGACAATGCCCCAAGCAAAGGTCCCCTGTCACAAAAACAAGCAGAGTACTTTCTTGCAAGACAGGTCGGTGTTAAAAGCGTTTTCCAAATAAGTAGATTTTTGACTGTAGATTTAGAAAATGTCTCTTTTTTTTTTTTAATCAAACTTAGATAAATTAATGTACCACAATAGGACTTAAATTTTTGAAAACATCTTTCTGCAGGCATATCTCCTGAAGAACGATGAAAACAAAGCCCTAAAGCCTGCTTCATTGCAAGAAGAGCTCAACAACATGCTGAAGTTTAACCCAGATTTTGCTGAAGCTGTGAGGTCCACCCCCCGAACCTCCACCTTATAATTAAGTCTGTCTGGTCTGAGGGACTATGCTTCCTTCATGAGCTGTGTTCTCTTCTGTCCACAGCACTATCTGAACTACTTGAACAGCATGAGAGTCCAGGACATCTTCCTCTCTGCCCACAGTCTCTTACACTATTTTGACCGCCTCATCTTGTCAGGTAATGAGGGGAAGAGCAACGGCGATGAAGGCTACGGTCGAAGTCTCCGCTACGCTGCTCTTAACTTGGCGAGCCTGCACTGTCGCTTTGGCCACTAGTGAGTAAAGAAGCCAGAGCAGTCTGAGTTTTTAGAGAACAATAAATCCATTTTTCACACTAATGTGGTTTCTTTTTTCTTCATTTCTAGTCAGCAGGCTGATCTGGCTCTGCAGGAGGCCATCCGCATAGCCCAGGAGTCCAATGATCATGTGTGCTTGCAGCACTGTCTGGTAAAACTCCCTGCTTTTTATTTAGTTTTTCCCAAACATCTGCGGCTCAAAGCACAATCCCAAAAGAGTTAACTACAGGTACTACCCAAAAAATTTGAATATTGTGAAAAAGCTCATGTATTTCTATAATTCAACTTAAAAGGTTAAATTTACATATTGTATAGACAAATAATATGCAAATCAATATATTTCAAGCTTTTATTTGTTTGAATGTTGCTGATTAGGACTTGCAGCTTAAGAAAACCTCAAATTCTAAAACTCAAAAATTAGAATATTGCATGAAATCAATTTAAAAAGGACTTTAAATACAAAAAAGTCAGGCCTCCTAAAGTAAAATCTTGCATCTGTACTTAGTACTTGGTTGGGGCTCCTTTTGTTTGAATGACTGCCTTAACCCGGCGTGGCATGGATGCTACCAGCTTCTGGCATATCTCAGGTGTTATGGAAGACAAACATGCTCCAATCACAGCCTTGAGCTCTTCTTTATTGTTTGGTCTCTTCCTGTTCAGCTTTCTCTTGACAATGCCCCACATGTTTTCGATGGGGTTCAGGTCAGGTGAGTTTGTGGGCCAATCAAGCATGGTTGAACCAAGATTTTGTACTTTTGGCAATGTGGGCAGGTGCCAAGTCTTGCTGGAAGATGAAGTCTGCATCCTCATACAGCTGATCTGCTGAAGAAAGCATGAAGTGCTCCAAAATGTCCTGGTAGATGGCTGCGTTTATGCTGGACTTAATGAAGCTCACAGGTCCATTCCTTATGAAGTCCTCCACACTTTTGAATGGCCCTTTCCTGACCATCTTCTCCAGGTTGCTGTCAGCCCTCCGGCTTGTACACCGTTTTCTCCCACACTTCTTCCTTCCACTTAACTGTCCATTAATGTGCTTTGAGAGAGCACTCTGAGAACAACTAGCTTCTTTTGCTATCACTTTGTGTTTTTCCCACCTTGTGCAGGGAGTTAATGATGGTTTTCTGCACAACTGTCAGATCAGCAGTCTTCCCCATGATTGTGAATTCTTCTAAACCAAGACAGAGACTTTTTTAAAGGCTCGGGGCACTTATGGAGGTGTTTTGGATTACTTACCTGATTAGAATGCGACACTCTGAGCTACAATACTGGAGCTTTTCACAGTATTCTAATTTTTTGAGTTTGTGAATTTGAGGTTTTCTAAAGCTGCAAGTCCTAATCAGCAACATCCAAACAAAAGCTTGAAATATATTGATTCACATATTATTTGTCTATACAATATGTAAATTGTACCTTTCAAGTTGAATTACAGAAATACATGAACTTTTTTAGGATATTCAAATTTTTTGGGGTAGTACCCGTACTTTGTCGAAACTTTACATATCTCCTGTCTAATGACATGCTGTACGAAAAACCATGGTTTCTCTTCTCAGAAGTGATTCCCTCCCCAAAAACTATACACACCATTATTTTATGTTCACATCAGACAATGCATCACATAATCACTCATGTAATAAATTAAAAACATAACCGTCACAGGTTTTTTTATGCATGCTTTGACTTCATGATGTCATGTTACACACTTGCATACATACACGTGTGTGTGGAAACTTGCTTGTTTTATTTCAATGAGATGTAGGAATCTTTGTCTTTGAATAGTATTTGCTGAACTGCTTGTATGTGCAGTGTAATAAAAGGTTGCATTTACATGAGGTTATAATGTAACATAACCAGTCATTTAGTTTTGACTGTTTGTTTATAAATGAGCTTCACTTTTTTAAAGTTGTTTGTAATGTTTATTTTTCTGTGTTAAACCTTTGTGACGTTGCCATAATGGATTGTTGACGATATCCAAACCTAACAAGTCTTCTCCTGCAGAGTTGGCTCTACACGCTGGAGCAGATGAAGGGTTCAGACAGCACAGTATTAACAGAGGACTCGGTGAAAATGGCTGCCCATTTCTGCCTTCCAGTGAGTTCAACATGAGGTCTCAGATAAGAATGATTTTTAAGTAGCTTGGGTTGCTGATTATTTTGAATTTCTTTAGATTTTTTTTTTTTTTTCATATTTTAATCTGCTTCACTGAAGGTAAAGATTTCCCTTCAGATCTGTAGTTGTGTGATTATTACATCATTAACTGTGCATATAGAAAGTTTTCAACCCCTGAAGTTTTCCTCATTTTGTTTCTGAGTAATCACTTGACAGACTATTCTTAATAACACTAAAAAAGGGAGCAGATGTTTGGAGTTTTGCTAAAACTGTAGGCACATAGAAACACTCACAGTTGAGGTCTGATGTTTCTTACATCAGGGTTTCATTGCAGTGCTTCCAACTTTTGACCAGAAGCCATCTGTGCTTATTTGAACTAATTTGGGTATGGTTTTAAAGGCTTGTACTTCTTTTGTGTCGGCACTCTCAGCTGATTTTATGTGTTGAAGTGAAAACAAAGATATGGAGGTGAAAGAGTTGTCCATAAACATGCGTGACAGGATTGCATTAAGGCAGAAACCTTGGGAAAGGTTACAAGAACATGATTAAAATTAAATGACACTGCAGACTGTTTAAATAATTGACATCAAAACAATGATAAGCTATTATTAATTTTAGCTCGCACAGGTAAGGGGGGAAAAGGTTTGTGCTGAAATCACTATCTCTGTAGTCAATTTCCGAATAAGGAAAAAAAATGTTAATTGTTTTCAGACATTGCCTATATATCATTTGATAGCTTAATTAGTTTACTCAAGTTTAAACATTCAGTCATTCAAAGAAAAATGCATCTTTATGTAAATTTTGTTCAGCCAACAGTAAAAAAAAAAAAATCAAGTAGAGCTACAGAACATGCACAATATAGATGATTCACACGTGATGGAACATCTCATATAGTAAAATTAATGTTACGATATTACGATAATTTAAATGACATGGTTGTCATCAGCTGCAAATTGCTTGATGAAAATCTGGTATAAGTCAGCAACGAGCTTTCCCCTTCTTTCATGTGTTTATGTGCATCTTTTAAAGTTGTTCGTCTTGTGAAAGTGCTGGAAGTTTATATTTTTATATTACTCAGACTAAGATTGCTGGCACAACCTTTTAATGGAAAAGCACTGGAGTGTTCATTCACATTTGACACCCACATATTTTTTGCCATGAGATTAAGGAAAGCAGTGTATTTCTAGGAAGGACTTTACAGTAATTACATGCATCATTACACTCTCCCACCAGCCACAGCTTCACATCTTGTGTTTTCTGGTTGTTTGTATGTGTTTACACATATCAGCTCTGTGGGGGGGGGAAATCTCTAGAGAACACCTTGAGAGAATTTCTTCAAAATTTGATTTAAAGTTGCAGCATGTAACAAAACTCAAAGATGAATGACAGAAAAATGCAATATATTGTTAAAAACTGAGTTTCTGTTAGTATCGAAACACTTCACCATAATAAGTTATGTAATTAATATCTTCTTCCATTAATATCTTCTTGCTGTGGATCCACATATGGCAGCTGCAATATTTGTGCCACTATTCTTACTACGGTGTCTCTTAATGGACAAATATTTCTTTGGTGAAATTAGGGCTGCACAATAAATCGTATTTTAATCGCGATCACGATTTTGGTGGCCACAATAAAATTAACCTGATTGTCAATGATATTTCCATTTAAAATGCAGCTGTGCTGCCTGCATCTCTGTCACGCACGTTCTCAACCAGCAGTATGCCGATCACCAGGGGCGAAAGCTTGGTTAAGGCCTCATGAAGCTGCTGAATTTACAAGTGCGCGCCGTGGAAGTCTGACACCTACACCGGCAGCTAGTTGGAGTCTAAAATATATTGTTTTGCTTTCTTTGGTCCAACATCATTAGGGAGGTAAGATAAAGGAACTTGTTTTAAGGTAATGCATCTTATTTCAAGAAATGTGATCTAGAAAATGTTGCTGTTGAAAATTTTGAAAATGTTAAATCTTTTTTGCTTATTCCAAGCACAGAATTTTTATTTATTTATTTTTTTAAACTTATTTTAAGAGTGGCCAAGATTTTTCTTTACTTGTAATAAACAAAACAATTCTGCCAATAGAACAAGAAAAATTTCTTGATCAGATTTCTTGAAATAAGATGCATTTGTCTTAAAACAATTTCTTATATCTCACTGAAATGTTTCCCTTTAGGTTTTGTCTTATTTTGAGTGTGATGAGACATTTTGATTAAGAATGATAAAAATATACTTGGTAAGATTTTAGATTTTGCAGTGTATGAACTTCATGAATAAGGACAGGTCTCAACTCTGGAGTACTTGCAACCCGACAGTGAAACTGTTCTGTTCTGCTGACGTTGCACTTTGAGATTTAGTTTTACAGTATTTGGTAAAAAAAATTTTTAAAAAATTCTTTTTTGCATTACTTATCTCTTTTAAAGGCACTAGAGGCAGGAATTGCAAAAGACTAAACAAGCATGTTAATTTTTTTTAGACTAATGGGTGATGAAGCGTTAAAAAACTAAAAGAACAAGCCCCCCCTCGTCTCTCTCCGTTGCCTTGAACAGGCCGTGTGCTGCGCTGCAATTCGGTGGCCGAAATTCCCACGCAGTCCTGCGGATGTGTCGTCAAATGACGCTGCATCCGCATCCCCCACAGTTTTGATACAGGAAGGAGGCGTTGCCGTAAATTCAAACACTGCAAGGGATGGTTATGGATTCTTCTGCCGTCAGCAAACGATCCAGATCAACTGAAAGACACTAAAAAGTGTAACTACGAAGAAAAAGACTTAATCAGCGTAGTAAACAACGTTAATGCTTCAGTTTGTGCACGCTCCCATGACGGCTTGGCTCGTGGCTGCAGTTACCTGAAGCGCCAAACGCGAGTCTCATTTCTTAATCTTGCCTCTAGTCCCTTTCATTTTAAAGTTTCTTTTTTTTTTACAAAAGATTGTTGCCACATTGTTTGTTTATAATTGGTGCAATGAAGATACATATTTTTCCAGACACAATGAATGATCGTGATCAATAATTGCGGTTACAATATTGCTGAAGATAATCGTGATTATTATTTTGGTCATAATCGTGCAGCCCTTGGTCAAATGAACCCACTGAGCTTTAAAACTGCAGCACTGGCTTTTGTTTGGTAGGTGCTTGAGCACTGTTTGGGGTAAGTAGCACCCTAAAAAGCCTCAGGCCATTGAAGATGAAAACATGTTTATGTCTGAAAGAATTTGGGCCTCTGATAGCCACCGTCTGCTCACACGTGCTTGGTGTTGAAATTAATTTCTATTCCCTTCTTTACCACTAGATGGCAGTAATTCTTACACACTGTACCTTTTTGATATTCAGTCATTTTAGAAATAAACTTTGTCAAAGGTGTTACTGTTGCCACATAAATCAGATGTTTTGTTATTTGTTTTTTTTTTTTTTCAAGCATTCATTGCTGAAGGTGAAAAGAATTAATTGTCACTCCTGTGAAAATACAACCACCAACATGCTGATTGTTGTACTCCTCTGTAGTATCTGGCATCTCTGGGCATTCAGTCGTTGGTCCAGCAGGGGGCGACACAGGGTAAGACTGCACACAAACTGATGGATGCCCTGAAGGACACGGACATCCTGCACTGGAAGCACAGTTTGTCGGAGCTGATTGAGATCAGCTTGGCTCAGACTACGTCCATATGGAGGATGTATGGAAAGAGGTCAGCCAGGCCACCATACCCCTCAAAAAACACACACTTGTCAGTTCCTCTTATGCAAGTTCATATTCAATCAAATCAGTGAAACGGCTCACACATCTTATACATGGATTAACATTTTTGGTTATGTAAATGTCCTTTGTGCACATTCAAGAGCATGCCATAAAAGCTTTTTTGTTTTTAATGAGGCGTCCTATGTTTTGTGTAGCACCATGGCTCTGCAGCAGGCCCAGCTGCTTCTCAACATGAGCAGTCTGGAGCCAGTCAACTTCGGGGTCCAGCAGAACAACACGGAGGCCTTTGCCGTGGTTCTCTGTCACCTGGCCGAGCTGCATGCTGAGCAGGTAGCACATTTGATATGATCTCGTCTGTCTGCTCTCTGTCCCGCTGTTAGTCACTTACTGAGAAGGTTTATTATCTTCCCACTATTGCATGAAGGTTGTGAACATAAATCAGTTCGGTTTTTCCAACTCCTGGGTGGAGTTGAGACTTGACTCATTGTCTTATGTGTCTTTGTTGCAGGGCTTGTACACTGCTGTTGCTGAGATTTTCCAGCATCTGAAAGAACAGTTTCCATCTCACACACAACATGCAAAGGTGTGTTTTCTCGACGATATTATGTTACTCAGTGCTGATATTCTGCGATGAAGACTGCAGGAAATGCAGAAAGAGAAGATGAAAAGCCAGACTTTGACCTTTACAGGCTGGCAGGCTCAGTCAGGCAGATTGAAATGGCTTTGTAAATTTTATTACCCAAAAAATCATTTTTACGATGGTGACATAATAAATAAAGATTGCAGATTCTACTTTAGATGATTATAACTCATTGCAAGCAGGTGGCTGTCTTACAGAAAAGACTGCCTTCTTTTATGTTGTAAAATAGAATAATTAACTGCTCCCCATCTTCATTTTATCATGAATTTAATGTACTTTCCTGAGAATTTAATGTTGAAAGTTAGCTACTACATATTGTTTTTTGCTTTTTTATGCTTTATCATGGATTCATAGCCTAAATATATTTTATTCAAGGAAATGTGCCAAATCATAATTAACATTTCTGTTTCTGTAAATCTCTTTTAGCTCTGGATGTTGTGTGATCTAAAAATCCAGTTTGAGAGACACATGAACGAAGGGAAATACCATTTGGCAGAGCCGCTAGTAACAGCTATCTCTGCCTTAAACAAAACAGAAGGCCTGTACAGGTGACACCAAAGCACAGATGGTCTGTTAATTGTTTCATACATGTGTAAATCATGCTGTTAGTAACAGTATGTTTACTGACAGGAAAGCTTTAGTCCTGAAGGCTCTCAACCGCAGCACTGAGGCATACAACATCTTACAGCGGCTGCAGGTTCGGTGTGAGAAGACCAAGTCCACCGAGATAATTATCAGGTAGCTGCTTTTTATTTTCCAGGAAAACAGACTTTCTGCTAACTTTACCAGTTTCCTGCAGCACAGAGAGGCGGGCTAATGTTTGATTTTTATCTGTGAAAATGAATTTTTAGGTTGTTGATGTTCATGAATCAGTCAAAGCCACATTTTTAACTCCTGTCTGCCTAATTTCTCTTTTATATTACATGCAGAGTGATGCTCTCCACTGCTGAGCTTCACTGGGAGTCATCTGGCTTCGCCACAGCTCTTCCTATCCTCCTGCAGGCCTTGGCTCTGGCCAGACAGCACCACCTACAGTCCCTGGCCTCAGAAGCCATCCTTCATCTGGCTTTCACTCAGGTCAGCCACAACGGGAAAAAAAACTTTTCTTTTAACATTTTCGTAGTTAATGTTTATGCAAGTCAGCCCATGAAATGCAGCAGATGTTGGAAACAACTAAAAGCTTAACAGCTGTACGAATGATGATCTCTTTTGTCTCTTTAATTCTTAAAAGTTACTTATTTTGTTTGTGCTGCCTCTCTAGCTGATGCTGGGAGTCCCTGAGCAGGCTCTGAGTGTTCTTCATGAAGCCATGGAACCTGTTCTGGCTCACGGAGCTGTCATGGACAAAGGCCGTGCCCTGCTGCTGGCAGCTCGTTGTCAGATGGCAGTGGCTGGACTCAGGCCAAACGGACAAGGTCAGCCAGGTAAAATTTCGCCCCTTAACCTGCTTCATACTACAATCCATCTCTCTCAGTTTCATGGGGTTGTTCGTTTCCATTTACACTCTGCTGGGCTTATTTTGTGTGTCCTGGCAGATTTGCACTTGGCAGCTTTGGCTGTTGACACGCTTAATGAGGCTACCGCCTACTTCTCCAAGCTGAATTGTAAGGAGAGGCTTCGGGACGTCCACTACCTGCAGGCTCAGCTCCACCGCTCCCTCGGACACACCTCGCAGAGCAACAAAAGCGCCATGCTGTTCCGACTGCTGGACCAGGAGCTGCAGTCGCCAGCACCTTCTGTCTCTATGCGACTTTAACAGCACACACTTTCCAATAAAAACGAGACATTTCTCCTTTAACTGCTGGGTTGAGTTGCTGCAACTCACCACTAGATGGTAGTGAGACTCTGTTCCGCTTTTCCTCAAACTGAAGCATTTCGTTTATATACATTTTGAAGTGGAGATAATTGAACTCATGCCAGACGGTTTCAAGATGATAATTTAACAAAACAATGTCAGCAGCTATAAATAAAGACAGATTTCAAATGGGTAAAGAATGTATACATTGTGTTGTAACTTGTGGTTTTGTAGGCTCTGCAGCAACAGCTGAGGCTTGTCTGATAGACACAAACGCCCGGTTACTATATGAGGAAAATATGTTAAAGGTTTATCAGTTTGTCGCGGCTCTGCTGATTTATCTGGAACTTTTTAATGAATGAGGGTGATTATCGCAGTTAGCTGCTAGATGAATGTGCTTCAGTAGTCTAGGTGATCCATATTTAGCCCATAAGAATACTGATGAAGCTTGAATCCAGAGGAATCATAATCATATAAGGTTAAGAGACAACATGGACGTATCTTTTTCTACTTTTCTCTCTTGTTTACTCTCAGCCCTCCAAACCCTCCTGCTGCAATACCATTTTTGGATGTGTTGTTTTCTGTTGATAGAAAAGAGTTCAGGAATTCATAGGAGTTTATTTACCATGTAAGTACCAGAGGGATGTGGGACACACAGGTGAGGTTTCAATTAGAGCTGTTCCAATTCTGAAAACAGTATCAGAAATGTCTGATGCTGCTGAAAATGACGATATCTGTATCGGTGAGTGTTGGGGCTCAGGCACCGATCCAATACCACGTAGCTTATTAAATAATCTATTTACTGGTTACTTCTTCTGACACAGTTCTTCTTTACCCCACTTTAAACAGTTGTGCTGTGCTGCTGTCTGCAGCCTGCTGTTTCAGAGGGGTGAGGAAGAACTGACACCTGTTGGACAAAGAGCTGACTAGTTATCATGTCGACGGTGTGGCAGCATTTTACACTGGATTCTTCCACCAGCAACTGCATTTAAAAGTAAATGGCTTTAATATGCCATATTCCTTCATGTTTTACAAAGGGTTTAACATGAGCCAGGCCTTACCACAATGATAATCATATCACAGGCATGCAGGTGATATGTTTTTGTTTTGTTTTTTTTTCCTTCTATAACAGTGATATCAGTACTTGCTATCGGCCGATACCCACAGCACAAGTATTGGGATCGTATCGGGAGGAAAATAATGGTATCCGAACCTTTTGATAATGATGTGGCTTCATGAATGTGGTCAGTATGTATCAGTTTTTACACGTTTAGCGTGATTACAACTAACAATGGGTAGATTATGGAGGCCACGCCACATGAGGAAAGGAGTGTGTTGCAAAGCTTTAGCATGTAGAACTGCCTGCTTTTTGCCGGCAGGGGGGGGCTATTTAAACTTTCAAGTTTTAATTTTATGTTGAGTTCTTCATAAACCAATATAGCAGGAAAAATTAAATCTCAGAATCCATCTGAGAAATTCTTCATGACAGACGCATTTCGGCTGACAAATACTGGTATTTGTGGGTTTGAGGTTCCTATTCAGAGCCAATGAAGTCATGATGTCACCTCTGGTTCAATCTTAATTTGTTTTTATCAAGTATATTTACTGGACTTTTGTTGAAATGAACAGAAGGTGAAGCGGGGGTCAGGCTTCTCAGGGCCTCTGAATCCTCTTTAGGTTTTAAATCCTTGGGCCATAACTGAAAAGCTAAAATCTTTATTCTCTCTGGTCTTGGTTTTAGCGCTGAAACTATTTTTCATTGGATTTTTTTTTTTTTAAAAACGTTGAATTTATTCATCTTTTAAGTCAGTTAAAAGCACAGTAATATGATTTTAGAGGTGGTTCTGTTGGTTAACCAGTCCACCATCTGGCTGTTATGCATCAGCAAGAAATTTGGTATATTTATCTCCATAAAAGCAGAATCTTATAAATTCTCCTCCGTTGCTTGTTTCCCCCCATAAGATTAACACTTCTAATTTATAGTGAAACCAACCAGCAGTTTTTTTGTTTTGTTTGTTTTTTTGTTTGTTTTCCCTCATGGTGTGCTGCCTCCAATTTCTTCTTTCTTTTAGATCAACAAAGCTTTGTTAGCTACCAAATGCTTCCAGCTTTGACATCCTCAACAACCTCAGCTGTATTTATTGTGAATTAGCTGATGTTGCCATGTCACTATGCAACACTAAAACACTCATTACAGACTTAAATGTTACTTTTTAAGTTACTTTTATGTTGCTAAACACAATTAAAACGGTTCTTTCTTGCATTTTTTGACAAATGACATCTTGCAAAAAAGCTGTGATTATGCAAATAGAAATGGCATGTTAATGCCATTTATTGCTGCAAACATCTTAAATAGTTTCATTACACTATTACACCTTTCTCTCTCCCATTAATTATCTGAAAATCAATTTGGTTATGTTGCTATAAAACAATATTGCAGTCCAGCTACTCCAGGTCCCACCAGCAGTTTAGACTTATCCATGCTCCTTAACCTTGTGTTGTCCTGTGCATTCAGCAGCTGAGGCACCAAACTATCACTTCTACTTGTAATACTTTAATATAGTTTTGGTGCATGCATGCATAAGCTTGAACTTTTTACTTGTCTTTTATTATTTATTATTTTGGTTTTATTTAATTTATTTATCAAATTGTAATTGAATATCACTTCTACTGCTGGCCAAACATTGTCCTGGTCATTGCTGATGGCAGTAAACCTTATTATAGCTCTTTAAGTATAGTTAAATTTTGGATAGGAAAGGAAATTTAAAAAAGCACTCAAGTTCTGGCAAAAATGCGATCAACCATCTCACCACTGACATTGTTGCTTATTGATATTTTACATGATACTGTAAGAAAAAGAGGAAAGGAGTGACCTCATGCCTAATATTCTAGTACAGAAACAGCACAGTCTCTGTGGTAAAATATATCTTTTTTTCAAAATGTTTAATAACAAGCATGGCAACAAACATGGCATAAGAACAATGCATGTTTAGAAAAATATATCTGCAAATGTATTTTTCAGAATACACTATACATTCACTTAACCTCTACTCGATATTAAACATTAACAATTAATAGTGTCACTGTAGAGTCACGGTAGAAAACAACACTTTGAGTTTCCTATAAGTAATGTCCTTTTCAGAACCAGCTTACATCAGGAGAAAGATGTAGGTAGACATTTTGGTAGAACAGGCAAACAACCTGAGAAGCCCTTATTTTGATCGGTATACCTGGTTGCTCATCCAGTTTTTTTTTTTTATTTGGTTATTTTTCTTCTATTTAACATTAAAACAACCCTTGCTTTTCCAGAAAAAAACTGTCCAGATAATCACAATATGTTTCCCTTACAAAAGAAACAAAAGTACCACATTGACAATCTACCACTCAGATTCTTAAGAATGAAACCAACATTTCCTCGTGTGACATTGTTTGCTTAGTTGCATGGATGTGTGGCTTGTTTTTATTCAGGTCTTGGATGCTGTTTTACATGAACTGATTATAATGCTGACAGTCAGGAAATTTTGGGGCTTCTGATTCCATCAAACATCACTTTCTTGACCAGTTTCCAGTGGAGATGTTATAAGAGTCAAACTATATTAAACCTCTTACTTCAAAACACTAAAATAATGCTCAGAAAATAAATAAATAAATAAATAAATGAGTCATTCTGAATAACTGGGTTTGAATAAAAGAGGTATTGATATGGAGTCTATTTCCATCTTTGAGTGAAAGAAAAGGGAATGGTGGCTGTGTCTCCATAGCTTAATCATAGCTCAAGTCTTCAGTGCAGACATTTTTTTAATTGTAGTTCTGTCTTTGAGGAGATTGTCCCCACTGAAGGCAGCAGAGAAGAACCTGAGGGGATGCTCAGTATCCAGCTGGATAGCCTCCTTTCCTGGGGTCGGACTCTGCACACAGACGTTCTCCCTGCCGCACCACAGCCTGGACCACAGAGTCTGGAGTCCTCAGCAGCTGCGTTACATGGTTCTTCTGGGCCAGCCCCTCCATGACACTCTGCCAAGGTACCATTACACATAAATATGACAATGTAAGTTTATGTAAAACCTGAAAATGTTACTTTAAAATGGTAAAATAAAACATCCAGGCCTGGCCAGTGTTTCTGTTAGTCTAAATAGCTGAGACAGTAACTTGTGCTTGTAGCCAGTAATGTCTTTAAGATCTTTAGAGGATTTTTGTCAACATTTCCTGCAAAAGGCTTCATATACTAAGATTCTTGGCTCATCGTGCTTTGCTTTTTTGAGGTGTATTCACAGATCTTTCTATATGATTACGTGTATTTTCAGGTGTGTATATGTTTGTTCTGTTGCAGAAGCCATCCTCTCTTCATTGCCAGTTTTTTTCTAGATGATGTGATGTTTGCTTTTAGAATTTGCTGGAATTTAATTAAACCCATTATTCTATTCATCAGTGAAACAGTGGAGGGGATGGGCTCTGGCTGCAACACAAGCTCAAACTGATCCACCCTCACACTAAACACTTAAAGGGATGATCTTTTCACGAGCATCTACAAGATTGTTCTTCCACTGCAGCCAGAATCTCTGTATGCAGCTGTCTGGCGTAGATATTTATTGGCAAATTTATGACTAGGAACTTTGTGGTGAGTACACAGAGATGTTTGATCAGGTGTGGCTGCAAAGTGAGACAATACACCACCACTGAAGAGGCTGGTAAATGCTTTCAAAGTTCTTTTTAAAGTTCATAAGATGCTTTAATTTGTTTTTCTGTCAAATATGTTGGCAATTACATTTGAAGGATTTTTGGTCCCCCAAACTTGAAGTTGGCCTACACCATTTTTTTTTACACTGCGTCTTGTTACAGGGTGCTTGGCAGTGGCTTAGAGCCGAATTATTTGGACCATTTTTGAGACTGTTAATGCTATTTCAGCTGTATCCTGTTTCCTCTGCGTCTCTGCTATTACACTAAGATCTCTGTGACCTGCAGTATCATGTAGTATGTCAATGGAAACTCAGAATCAGGTTTTCACATGTCAAATGCATGCTGGTGACAGCATGACTTGCTGTTTAGCCTGGTCCCAAGGATAGTCTTGTTAGGATACGAGTTGCACTGAATGGACATATCTCGTCTCACCCAAGGACCTGGACACTGTCAACAACCTTCCCTGGAGTCAGCCAGTCTGATTAATCTTTGTTGAGACTATTTCTGCTTGGGCGTGCAAGTCAGTCTTTTAAGAATTTTGTCAGACTAAGGTCTCTCAGTTTACTCTACAGGCTCTCTGGTTGCAACTGATATTAATTTATCTCTATTACATGTTTTTCCTTATTGTTTAATAAATCCTTTTTATGATTATCCTCTCACCCAGACTATTGGTAATAGTTCCTTTTTATGCACCCACAAGGTGTTAGAGGCGCTATAGAAGATGTTTCGACATTTCAGAAAGCAGAGACTGTTAGCAAGTTTTTGAATAATGCGCATGCGCAAGACAAACCTGCTAGATTCACGGCTCCCTCCCCCAGCCACAGAACAACGTGCACGAACCACTCCGGTGTTTAGCAGACAGCAGGTACAGATTCTCCCATCATGTCACAAATACAAGTAAACGAAATGTCGTTGTCTGAACGTTGCTAACTGCTAGCAGAATGATGTTAGCTACCTGCTGTAAGTGTCAGACGAGTTTGCACAGCTTCCGGGACGCAGTATTACTCTCACCAATCAATCACTCTCATTGATCAGTCTCGTCTATTACCCGTTGAATTGACCGTCAATCACTCTTACGACGGCAGTAAAGGTGATTGACAAGCCAATAGACAAATGAAAAATGTAAGGAATGCAGAGATGATTGGCGGATGTTTTTTCAGCCCCATTTCTTTCACAGCTGATTTATAATAGTCAGTCAGTCAGTCATTTTCCGTACCGCTTATCCGGTTCAGGGTCGCGGGGGTTGCTGGAGCCTATCCCAGCTATTATCAGGCGAGAGGCGGGGTACACCCTGGACAGGTCGCCAGTCTGTCGCAGGGCTGATTTATAATAATATTTATATATTTTAATATTTAAATTAATCATAGCGTGTGGGGTAGTGAACCCAATTTTACTGAATATTGAAAAAATTGTTGAAAGAAACATCTTCTATCACGCCTTTAAAATATTTGTGAAGTTTTGAATTTGTGGACATTTCCTGAAGAAGACGGCTAACAAAGCACTAGAAAGCTCATGTTGAGCAATGGTGCAAAAAATTATTTTGCATGCCACTATACCTGAAAAACCAAAGAAAATCCCATAATCCTTTGTGATTTACTGTGGTGTCCTTTTAAAAATTTTCTGCATTCTAATAGAAGCTGTAGGCATGTTACCACACTAGCATTAGCATTTGATTTAAATAACAGTGAAGTGTTAAATATAGCCTCATAGAGGTGTTGGTGTTTCTGTAAATCCCTGTGAGTCTTTCTTCCATTTCAGTTATTATCCAGCAAAAATCATTCATGTCAAGTTGATTTTCATGATGTGAAACGAGTGGTTGCCTGTTCTGCAGGCAGTCAGTAAAAGAGAAAAAAAAAGATGTGATTGAGTGAGATTTGTTGCAATCATTCATCACCCTACGTTTGTTCATGTGACCCACCTTTTCAAAGCCCTGCTCGACCACTGTCATGTTTGGGTTAAGCTGATTGTGAACTCGTGGCTCCGTCACAGCTTTCTTTAGGTCATAGTTGAAGAACAAAGAGTTCAGGATAACCTGTTTTTAGCCAGAAAATATCACATCAGTTTGAATACCTAACTGTGGGAATGCACAAGATGAAGACGGGACTGAATGAGTCGAACTTACTAAAGCAGTGGCTGTTGTGATTTTTGTGCCTCCAGATGCTCCTACAACCATTTTCACTCTGTTTTCTTTGTCAAAGATGATTGTAGGACACATGGAAGAGAGAGGCCTCTTGCCTGGAACAGATAAACAGAAGGTGGATATGGCTGGATAATTGTTAACTTCCTGCATTTCCCTTTAAGAATCAGATGCAGGGTTTTTATAGCTTGAAGCTACCAGAACAGTGAAGTGGAGCGTCATAATTCAGTTTAGCCACACCTGGTTGGATAAAATTGTTGGGTGAAGGTGGAATCCCAAATCCATTGGTCATGTATGGAGAGCTGAAGTCATCCATTTCATCATTAAAGATTATTCCAGTGGATCGAGACATGACTTTAGACCCAAAGCTGTGGAAATAAAAAGATTATTTTTAAATCTGAACACTTTATCCTGTAATTAAGTTTAAGTTTGAATTTTATAATCCACATCCAAGAAAAAAAAAATTGAAAATTGAAATCAAAATACAAGAATCTTACTATAGATTTATGGTGCTGGTGGCAGCCACAGCACTTCCGTCCTCGGCTATGACTGACAGGTGAGCTGTCCCGTGGTTGTCTGGGACAAAATAGTCAGGCTCATAGTAGTTGTCTGGATGGGTGGTGTCATCTGTAATTTTACTCCTTATGCTATCAGCAAAGTAGTCTGAGGTCATGTTTTGGATTAGCTGAGGGGGTGCAAAACAAGTCAGTCGAAGAGGAGAACATACAGAAAGCACTAACTGATTATGAAAAGATGCCTTTAAGCAAGGCATTTCTCCCCAGATTTCTGTTAGTGTAACTAAAAGGAGACAAATGTGATCATATTGAGTACAGTGAGGCTGGAAATGAAAGCATAAACACCTACATCAGTAATGTTGAGATAACGTGGGTCCCCCAGTCTGCTCCTCTTGGCGTAAGCGAAACGAAAAGCTTCTACGATGCGGTGGTATGTCAGAGTTTTTTCCTCAGATGTAGAGACACTTGTATCTGTGAAGTTGTACCCTGCAAAATATCCACAGGAAGCACAATTCTAGAGTAAATTAGTACTTACATTCTGCTGAATTACCAGGTGATGAGTCTTTTCTATCACCACTACAAACACAAACAAAAATGTGACTACCAGTAATATAGATTTATATTTTATGGCTACTTTCATTTACCCCCTATTTAAAATGTATACAGACACTTTATATTTGAAGCATGACTTTAGACTCCTCTGCCAAAGCAGATGGAGTGATGCATGTGAATTCGCATTGGCAAACTGAAGCATCTTCTGCTTCCAAAACAGGCGGAGCGACGATCCAGGAACAACCTGGGGAAACCTGACATCCTTTCTTCTGCATGGCTGCACAAGCACTTGGCCAGGCTGCTCACCATCCACTATATTCAGTATGAGTGCCAGCACAGGGCCGCTGGAGGGGGCGTCTGGGACGTGTATGGTGTATTCCCCAACGTTCAGCTTCAGAGGGTTCTCATTCAGTACAGGCTGGTACTCCAACAAATCATCAAGGGTGATAATACCACCTTGAACATGAACAGAGGTGCCATGATGAATATAAAATGAGAAGCAATTTTCACATCACGCATTGTTAATTTCTGCAGTGTTTTGAGGTAGTTTCAACTTGCAGCTTGATCATAAGTCAATTCCTGGTTTATTGATTCCTGTATAGTAGTGGACAATACATCACCTGCTGCCTGGATGTCCTCAACGATACTCCGTGCCATTGTCCCATTATAAAAAACATCTGGCCCCTCTTCTGCTATTCTCTGGTATGTCTCAGCCAGCTTTGGAAATCTGACAATGTCATTTTCTTTCAAGATGTTCTTTTGAGAGTCACAAAACACCTCACTGAAAAATGATTAAAAAAAAAACAGAAAATTGTAAAAGTGTCCCAGTTGTTAGACAATCAAAGAAATTATATCAGTCAGATTTCTAAATGTCAAACTTTGGTGAATGCAGCAGATGTGTCTAAAAAAAAAAAAAAAAAGACGGGTGTTTGTCGCAGTGCTCTGATTATAAAACTGAGATGAGAATGCTGAGATGAAACAAGCTAAGGGAAGATGGGGGGCTGCTACCACCTGTCTGTGCACTGAACATTAGCAGATAATGTTAACAGAACTGGACAGGACATCACCAGTTAACCCTACAGCAACACTGACAAATGAAAACAGTCAGTTAAAATCAGCTTTTATTACAAAAAATAACACAAAAGTTGAGGCAAACTGTGTCACTAAAATTTGAATGCATCATTTGTCTTTTCTAAATTGATTAGTCATCCATTGTTTAAATGTGATGCATCAAATGTTTATGCTTAAAATATTTTAATAACATACCTGTATTTTAAGATTTTTGAATTTCATCCCAACAACATGTGGAACATATTGTCACAAGGGCAACAAGGGATGAAAAAGTTGCATTAGTTTAACAATGAGCTCTTGGTGGGACATGTTAGAATTTTAAGTTAACCAGCAGCTAGTCCAGAGATAGGTAAGTTTGGTCCTAGAGAGCCACAGCCTTAAAGGTTTTCGATGTTTCCCTGTTTCAACATACTCCATTTAAATGAAAGTCGCTAAAAATAACTTGATAAGTTGTCAGATTTATTTAACTTGAATCCAATGTGTAAGAGCAGGGAATCATCTTATCCCTGCAGGACTGCAGCTCTCAGGGACCAAACACGTCTACCCCAAAAATAGTCAATAACATTTTTTTTTTTTTTAAAGGCAGGGGTTCACCACACTAATGAAAGAGTGCTTTGGCAAACAGTTAAATAGAAAAAGTTGAAGATTTGATCATCTTTAGTATGTAATTCTCCGATATCTGAGGGAAGACAAAAGCCAACACTGAATGGCTATCAGGACCTCACACAGCATTTTATGAAAACATACAGTCGTCCTCAAAATTATTCATACCCTCAAATTAAAGAAGAAGAAACATCAGCTTTTTGTGAAATAAATTGAAATTGACTAAAGTAATAATAAATAAAAATTCTCTGAAAATCACGACATTGATTTTAAATTGAGTTTCAACAAAAATATGCTAGTTAAAACTACAATTACCATAAAAGCTTTGGAGCAGCACACACTGCCATCCAGAAGGCAAAGCTTTACTTAAGTTTCGTCAAGGTAATGCCATGTTTCACTCCATGGTACAAAAACGTGCATGCTAAACTGACCTGCTACAATCCAGAAAAGCTTTTTGGCCCATTACAGGAGAAAAAAGACAGTCGAGCTCAGTTACTGATGAACAACTATCTATTTTTTACTCTCGGCTTTTAGGGTGTAAAAATATTCTGTCTTAACCTGGGAAAGCTAATCATACTCAGTACAGCTTCACTTCTGACACATTGAAATAAGTAATCTCATTTTGATATAGTGGTGAGAAATCATTTTTCCAACACCATACAATTGCTGTAATTTTGCATAGAAATTTGCTTGATTCATATTTGTTCTGCATTCAGGTAGAAGAAGAATCAGCCTCACCACATGTTGGTGTCTCCTTGAATGGAGTCTTTGCTCTTGAAGAGGGCATGAGCCAAGGCTTTTCCTATAGGAAAACCATCTCGCGCCAAAGCAATGCTGGGCTCAAACAGCTCCTTCCACGGAAGCCTGCCATGCCGTTTGTGTGCCATCTCGTAGCCACGGATCTCTCCTGGAATGGCTATGGACAATCCACCTGTCATTCAGAAACAACGGCACCATTATTTTAGATTTTACAGATTCTCTCTACACTGAGTGAATGACTAAGAGGTATGAAGACAAAGTGAGACATAAATATCACTCTGCTTGTTGTTCTGTTTTATTTTTAGTTAGCCACAAATGTGTAGGGGTTGATACAGACAGGTTGTTAAGGAAGGGAGAAAGGATACTTAAGGATTTGGATGGAGAGCTCTGAGATTAGGACATCTATCCACCCTAAATCCCTACCTAGCACTGATTATTATTTCCATGCTACACCTGCAACAGACTAACAGATTGAATTAAAGTCAGATTTTGTGAAGGAAATCTGTGCCCGGCAGACACTCTGACAGCTCACAACCAGTTGTAACCTGTACGAGAAAGCTTGGTATTGTTGCCAAACATGTCCTCAGTGGCATTCATGGGTGCTGTCTCCCTCGCATCGATAGTTTCAACCTTCCCTGTTGAGCAGAAAATAGAATTTCATTGATTAGTTTCTGTTTTGTTTAATCCTTTTTTTCTCACTTGACTATGTTGTGATTTTTTTTTTTTTTTTTACCAGAAGCTGCACACGCACCTGTGGAAGCATTATAGATGACAAAGAAGAGCCCTCCCCCAATGCCCATGCTGTGGGCATTCAAAAGGCCAACACATAGCAAGGCAGCAATGGAAGCATCCACAGCTGAGCCGTTTCTCTTCAAAATGTCTCTGGAAACACAAGAACTCACTTAAAAGCCAGGAAACACGTTCAGAGCAGAACAATCGCTGTATGTCTCCTCACCTGCCCACTTCTGAACACTTCCCAGCATCAGCAGCCACAGCAGCCTTTGAGTAGAAGTAATCTGAAGCGGGGGGCGTGTTTTTCCTCCCCAGGCCCATAAACACCCCCAGGAACAGACTCACTGCAGCCACCAGAAGGACCACCAGACCAGCAATCAGGGACTTCCCAACCATTTTCCTGCCCCAGGAAAAATCAACACCTCTGGTAATCAGAAAGGATCCTTCAGATGAGATGCAAGAGCTATCTGGCCTTTTTTTTTAAAAAAAAATGGCAACCACTTAACCAAATACCATTTTTGTTCATCTTTCGATGAAGTTCACATACCTTTAGTTTGTTGTTTTTCAAAGATTGTTGGAAAATGTCGCACAGAACAGAAGACAATCTGAGGGAGCTGAGCAGTCAGTTGACTCAATGAGCATCAGCGGTAATGGCAAGGTGTTAAATATGACTAACTTAAGCCACAGGTGATGCAGGTTGGGTCATCCTTGCTTTTCAGGTGTGACTTCATTCAGCATCATACCGTGACAATCGTGAGCAGGGAGTTAAGTTGTTTTGATATAGTTGGCATGTGCTCTTTTTATGATCAAAAGGGAGAAAATAGATGTGTAAAGAAAAAAGAGAAAGATGAGGTTGGAGGATAATAATGAAGGCTTTCTTCTGTTAACTATAACACAGATTGTTTAAATCTTCACAAAAATGTGAATTTGCTGCAGTACAGGTCATTTTTTTTTACATCAGTTTTTAAGTGTTTGTTGCCTCTCTTGTACTTCTTTAGAGTTAAACGTTCAAATTTGTCCTCTAGTCCTCCGTAACCTTTCATTTCACTCTGATATCAATCTGCCAGGTTTGCTAAAGTGAAGGTGAGAGTGATCTGTTTACAGATGCAAGCAGCATTCAGCTCTGACTCGGGGCTCTGTGTGATTGGCTCAGCCAGCAACATCGCCATACTCAGTAACCATGTCACAGTCTATTTGGCTTATTCTGAAGACTTAGATGCCTGAGCCTTCACCTATGACTACAGGTCCAAGCTGGCAGTAACGGTGGGTTTTGAACAGCTGCTATCC
Source organism: Atherinomorus stipes (assembly GCA_023101725.1). NCBI lineage: Eukaryota > Metazoa > Chordata > Actinopteri > Atheriniformes > Atherinidae > Atherinomorus > Atherinomorus stipes. The sequence continues at coordinate 40,985 of JALJCO010007110.1, forward strand.
TTTTGTTGCACCTCAGCTAATCCAGCGTGTTCCCCTGTTGCTGGGCCACTCTGATAAACCTGTTAAAGGAGGCCGTGGTCTGCTGTTACTGCTGCAGCAATGATTGGGTCTAAATCTAATCACTACTATCCTGTTTTGGATCTCCCAGGTACAGAGCCACCCCAAGGAGGGGAGTTTTTTTTAGTGGCCAGAGCTAATTCATAGATGGAGGGCTTTTTTGTCATTTGTTTGTTTTGGAAAAGTTTTACTTAATGATTTAGTGGCTTTGACTCTATGGTGTGTAGATTTTAACAATGTTATTTAATACTGTCTCTTAATACTTTTTGATCATTTTTATCTTCTTGATTACAATTTTTAGATTAATGCATTGTTTTTCTCATTATTTTTTGTTTCTGATTTTCTTCATTCCAGGGAGTCTTTGTAAGACAACGGTTGAAAACTACCCTTTTGGCTAAATCTGGCATATCTAGAAGCGTTCCTTTGTTTTTATTATGTTCTGTTCCTTTCAAAAGCCTCCCTTTAGTATTTACGCACGTGTTCTATATTTTTATTAAATATCAGCTGAAGCTTAGTCTTTTTTTTTATCCCTCAGTCAGAGGCTTATAGATTTCATTTGGACTTTTCTGGGGAGGATGCACTCATATTACCTGTCATGTTTTTGCACAATAAATGAGACAACTGGTCCATGCACTTATATATGGCAGCAAATCAAATCTCACACTGCCAGTGTTTGTCAATGACAAGTGAAATGCAGCCTACAGAGACACTGCAACTGAAAAAATGAAGGTGATGTCATGTAATTCCATGTGCAGCTGCAGACCTTTTAAATGATATAGGGGCTCCATAGACAGACTGTGATGTATGCTACACTCATAAATCTATAGCAAAGTTTCTTCATCAGCCAAAATGGACAAATGTGATTTCACATGACTTTTTTTGAATAACAAAATAAATACAGGATTCATGCAAGTATTCTATGGCAATATGTCAATGATCAGATCAAGTTTAATGAGCATCTTTTCTAGATTTTAGGAGGTTTGTTGTTCCCAACATACATGCATGATAAATTAGGTGAGCGATAAAGGCCATACTCAGATCACCACTGCTCATAATCAGTATCTTAATCCCTACAAGCTACTGGGACGGCAAAGCTGCACAAATGTTTTGCTGCATGTTGTTTCTCTGTTCTGCATGATGTCTGTGTATTTTTCGCAAAGCTGTTTGTTTTACCCTGACACAGATTCTCTGTTCAGGTGAACTAAGAAACCTCAGATGACAACACAAGGCAGAGGCCAGTTAGGACATGTACAGCTATTTTCCAGAGTAAGTTTTGCTTCTGATAATTGATCATTTGTAACAGCATGAAAAAAAATGGCTGACAGCGGTTTAACCCCAGGTTAAGAACCACTGCTTTTTACTGGTTACAGGCAGAACTCCATTACAATTTGTATTTGTCAAACTTTCTAAACACTGATGAGAAGATTGCAGTCCTTGGGTGAATTAGCCAATAGTGTCCTGAATCAGCTCAGCAATGAAGAACTGACTGTGATCAGAAGTTTGAGGAGTTAATGTTGACAAGTTTGTGGCTGAGAGCTGGCAGATTCAGGTGCAATTAGACTGACTGAGGGGTGACCTGAATTTGGGGGCAAAATATAGATCTGGATCAGTTTCAGCACTCAAACTTTAGCCAGATCTGTGGTGTCACTCACATTGTATTTGGGTCAAGTTATTTTCTATGGTCAACCAGATTTGGGAAATTATGCAGGTCAAAGCTTTTTAACTTCCTAAAGAAACAAATAAATAAATGCCCAGCAAAGACAGGCGGGTTTGTTTTCTCAACATTGCTTGGGGAGTAAAGGATCTGAAAACACAAATTAGTGGTTTGGGGATGATATGATAAATAAAGGGCAACAGTCATTCATAATAACTTCCAGGAAAACATGCTACAGGGGCAAGTTAGGGAGGTAATGCAACAAGGGCAAATTACTGTTCAAGAACAAATCATGTGGCATTTTACTTAAGAAGGGTAAGCCTGAATCATAGTCCTTCAAGCTACAAGGGTAGGGTCTACAAATAGAATCGGCAAGTAGAGGGGGAAGTACTCAGAGCTGTCATTTTTATTGCTGGATACATCCTTGGGCCTCCTTTATTTATTTATTTTTTCTGTTGATCCCTGCAACCAAATACCAACCCAACAAAAGCACTGGGAAAAACCAAGACATGGATGTTACACAAAGAGTCATTCGTGACTGATAAAAAGAATTGGACAGCTTTTGCAATGTATAACAACAAAACTGTCAACAAAGAGACGCAGATTTAAGCAGCTATAGAAGGCACAATTTTAGTTATTTTAGTGATAAATATAAAACCTCCTAAGGAGTTTTTGACCTAAGCAGTTAAAAATAAACAGAAATTTATTCTGAGACATATTTTCAAATATTTATAGCATAGACTAGGGTCCATACAACACTGACTTTCAGAATTATCTAATACTGTGGAGGAGCTGCACAGAGGGGAAATTCAAGCCTGGGAGGAGAGACGCTCAGCAGGCACCAGCTGATGTGATTGGTTGGACGCTCCACGTACACAAACCTAAACAGCAGCGTAAAGCAGAGACGGCCGGAGGATGAAGCAGCCGGAGCATCTTCATCATCTGAGCCAGGCGCACGTAGCCCACGATGGAATCAAAACAGACGAGTGCATGAGAAAGTGGTGATTAATTTGACTGTTGAGGGAAAACCTATTGTGAGGCTCTGCACCGGATCTACAGTCTGCTGACAGCCAGGCAAGCAGCGCAGCGCCAGACTGCACGGCGCTGTTTTCTAACATCATCTGAGGAGCATCCACTGGCAGGAGGGGGGGGGGAAACTGGGCTGGTTATGGGTTTGTCCTTTTGGTAATACTGTCTTAGCAGCATCACAAACAGCGCCTGCATCCGTAGAATAACAACAGCAGTTATGGGCTCCAGACTAAGCAGACAGAGCAGCCTGGACAATGAAAATTTCTCCAAAAAGCGACGCAAGCTTCAAGATAACGCTGGAGAGGGAGACAGGAGCAGTCGGGGCGGCGGGGACTTTCTGTTTGCACTGATGCTGAAATCGGACAAACTGCCCGGGATGCTGCGGAGGACTAACCACAGCCCGTACATGAGGAGAGTTGCGTGGATTAAGGAGATACAGAAACTGCTCCGTGATCGAAGGATAGAGCAGGCGACCGACGTGCTCAAATTGCTGAGGAAGGTAAGGGGTTGCTGCACAATAAAGTCAGGCCAGTTTGTACACAGAGCGTGCACGTTTGCACGCCTGCTATGATGGCCATGACAGAGCAACAGATGAGAAACTGCACTGTGTGTGGACGTAGTTTGATGTGTGCTTTTTCAAAGTCTTTCAGTGCTTCAGGGTTCTGTCTTCTCTACAGTCACTCCTTGTCCTCTGACCTTTGACCTCAGCCCAGCTCATCCCTCTTTCTCTCATCCAGATGACTAACATGTGTGGCCTTGCCTCTTGGGCTACTTCCTCTTGGAGCATTTGTTTTGTGTAGAAAGTAGGCCACTCTCAGAGCAGTGTACCTGTGACACACTGTTTTCAGTGGCAGACACAGCATGTGACTCATCCCACTCTCACTGTGGGTAAACGTGCTTCGTGTTGACATTAGATTTAAAAGGATAGCCTGCACTCTAAATGAGGAAATGGTCAAGCTGCACGCTGTGCCATCACATTACCCCAAATTTTATTGTGCCAAGATGGGATTTGGATGTTTCTACACCCACCGCACATAAATAGACAGAATCCCATCTACATCTGCCTTTGTTTCTTCCTCTATCTGCAGAATATCTCTCCTTAGGCTGTTCCACTGCTCTCATTACACCAACATGCCTCTTTTTAGCATTCCCCACTTTAAATGTTACTCTCTTTCAATAGCAACAATTTATACCCTCCAGCTCACTTTATCTAAACAGGAGAAGAGACTCTTTTCCAAAAGATTTTTATTTACTCGTACAACCAGGAAGGTCACAAAAATTCAAAATCCTGGCTACTATCAAGGCTTCAGTTATCCATTGTTCACTTTGCTCAGTGTTTCTGAGAATTTAGTCTCTTTCACTTGAGGTATTTTCAAGCCCATAATAAACCAAATGCATCTAAAGCACACTAGCAGCAAGCCAGGAAAACCACTATGATTTGTCTTCATAACATGTAATATCTTTTTCAATGAGTACGTGTAAAAGCTGCTAGTTGTGACCTAGAAAATGAGTAAACAATGTTGGATCTTCATCAGTGTCTGTTTTCCAAGGTTTTTATCACCTGCAGTGGTATATAAGATGACAACATGCAGACGAGTAAGTAGGTGCATCTAAGATGGAACAACATCCCTGGGGATCTTATTTGTTTGCTTACCCTCAAGGCTCTTCCCTGTCTTTTAGCTATCAACCTATCCAACATTAATTACTCTGAAGCCTTGACACAGGAGAGTGGAACCTCCTTAATCAAGGCAAGGAGATAAACTGGCCAGTCTCGGCTCCATGACAGCCACATCGCAGGAGACTTGCGCTCACTTTCTCTAAATGAGCTCTGCTTTTATTAAATGAGCCTTACTTTATCTTTGCAGTGCAAGCAGGTAGATGTCTGAGAGATTATGTTCTCTGAATCTGAAAGGCGTTTGATGCAGAATTAATTGCTGTGCATCAGTAGACTGTTCTAGATCTGAACATGATCTGAGCTGAGCTGCAGATGTGGGAAGGGTTCGTGGCTTCGCGGAACACTTGCAAATGACAATTGATTGTGTCTAAACACAGACAGGAGATATTTTTATACCGAGCTTCTCAGAATGGCAGAAGCTGTTTCTTACCCCGCTTTGGGTTCAGTCTGTGTTTACTGCTGCCCTTGTTAAAAGGGGAGCCCGTAATGTGGAACTGCCAGCCTCCCACTCACACTGCCTTTTATAATCAATGCTGAATGTGTTGGAGGGAAAAATATGTGGATGCTTTGAGCATGTGTGTTTGTGCAGATGTGTGTGTACTGTATGAAGTGTCTCAAAAGCTTTCTTTTTCCCTTTAAAACTGCACAGGCTGTAAATGGCAAGTGCTTTCTACAGTATTTGTGTCATTGAGGGAGGACACATTGATGAGGGCAGACTGCACAATTTGGTGCACACAGTTACAATCCAGACTGTTTCTTGTCTTATCGCACTCAAAAAGTCATCCTATGTCTCATCTGTTTGGTTGCTTTATGTGTTTATCTTTCCCTTTTTTTTTTCTTTTCTCTGTAATAATTTTTTAGATTTAGTTTTATGAGGAAACTGTGATGACAGATGGACAAAACTAGAGCTGCAGTTCTGACCTCTTTGGAGAATGTTCATGCAGCACAATTTACCCGAAGATTTTGAAGCGCCACTGCCAAATACGTTCAATGAGCAAAAGAATGACAAGAAACCAAAAATACCTTTTATTAATTGCATCTATTGAAAATAAAATTAAGCTGCAAGATAGTATTTGCCAATTTCTCCTGTTAAGGTTTTATATAATTTATGGTTCACATAGTTTAGATCTAGTTGTAGCGGCTTCTTTTATATAAATAGTGAGGGGTTGTTTTAACAATATATGCTGTGGTACGTTGGAAAGTGCTCTGTGACTCTGAGCTATGGAGGTGTGATTATATATGCCAAAACATTCCCAGTGAGTCCTCCAAGCTCTCACTGTCCAACTCCAGATGAAAGGGCTCCTGTCTCTTTTAATGAATATTTAAAGCAAAACACTCCTTTTATCGCTCCATTTGGAGTCACAGTGCCCTTGACACAGAAGGCATCTAATGTTTCTTTTTTTAGGTGCAAGGCCGTACTGTTAGATTCTTGATTGTAATTTGTTTATTTCTTTTCCTTTAAGCTGACTTTTGCTGTTTCCTCTTGTCTGCTTTGGTAGGATCTGGGTTTGGAAGGCACCTCACTCAATGACATCTTGTATAAAAATGCTGCCTTCCTCAATCTGGTGGACCCAATCTCGCATGAGCTACTGCTCAGCTTGGCTCGAGAGATGCAGTGTCCTAAGAAGGTCAGTTATTTTCCGTTTCATGTAACACCAACGGAATAACCAATAAATCAGGATTGATGTTCACATTCTGCAAAAAGGGCATTTTTTCCTAAAAACAATAGCTGACATTTTAACCTAGAGTATGTTATTCTGCAGACAGATAATGCATACCTATTTTTTGAGGTTGTAAAAACATAAATTGCTCCTGAAATTTAATCCTAAAAACTGTGTTTTGATGTAGATTGTTAAATTTGTCCTGCCTGAAAACTCAAATGGAAAAGGCTGTATTATTTAACCACCAATGGTTAATATTGAGCTGTTTGGATGTTAGGAATGGCCACTAGCATCCACAACATGGTTAATAAACTGCATTTACCAGTGTTTACTGTTTACTTGTGGCTGTGTTGAGACTTGCCTCTCCGGTGTACTTCCTGTGTCTTCCCCCTCATGCGCTCTGCATGTGATTAGATTTTCTCGCTCCAGCAAAGCAACAAAATTGTGTTTTGTACTTGACTAGCTGAATGAGCCAAGAGTAATAAAAGGCCACTTTTGGTGTTTATGTGAAAGATATCGCAGATGCAGGTTGACAGGTTTCAGAAAATGAAGGAAACCTTTTCTGATTCAAAATGTAGATATTGTGATATAATGAACTGCAGAGATGTATTCTCGTGCACACAAGCAGAAAATCTCCAACTAAAAGCTGCTGCCTTATGGTGTCTTTATATTTCTGTGAACCATTATCAACGCATTTTTCTCTCCTCTACAGGATGCAGACACTATAAAATCTTCTGATAAGATTTGTAGACAGCTGATCTACCACCTGACTCCGCACTCAAAGTGGCTGAGGCAGAGCATGTCCAGACGGAAATCCCAGGCCTGGTAAGCCCTTTTGTCCAGACATTCAGTCTGTAATAAATCTGCGGCTCTGTGCAGCAGAAAGCAGGGTTCGGCTCAAGCAGTGAAGATTTCCATCTTCGTAGCTGACATTGAAATAGGACAGAGCTGGCCAGGGGCCTGCCTGACAGGAACGTCAGAGCCACAGCTGTCTGTGATTTCTCCTTTTAAGTGCTCGTGGCTTTACTCTTTTCAAAACCGACAACAAATTTTTCCATGTGTTTACTGGAGAAAATTTAAGAGTTTTTACAGTCAGTTGCTCTTCATGTTAAAATGTTGAATGAGGAATTAGCTTATGGACTAATTGTTTTTTTTTTTTTTGTGCTTTAGGTACAGTACTAATATTCATAAACATAAGCATGCTATCAGGATTCTGTCCTGAGTAATAGGGTGTGCTACAGATGACTAGACACTAACACATTCATATTCTAGGGATGAAAACAAGAAAAGGAGACAATGTGAGCACTGTGAGATCAGACAGGTTCATTATGAGTCAGTTGAGCTTTCAACACAGAGAGGCTGAGGTACAGCAAAGACATATTCACAGGGACTGGGTGGGATCATACGCTTAGCTGTATGATCTGCGAGAGCTGTGCTTTGTTGTGCTTTTGGACATTTAATTCCGCCCAAAAGAGGAAAGACAGAATTTATCTGACGCTCATAGTATCTCTGAGACTGTGCAGATATATTACACTGCATAAACCTAAAAGCCCTTTTTTACTTAGTCATGTTGCTGGCTTCATAAATCTGCAGAGGGATGGCCTGACAATATCTGAGACAGCCGGAGCAACATAAATGATTAAAAGAAAAATCCACCCTGAAACAGAATATTCATCCAGAAGATGCTGTGTGGTCTGACAGCTTCGCCTGCCGTTGTGTTCACGAACAAATCGCTGTCAAGGCTGGAGAGAGATGAGACAACGCCAGTCAGCCATTGACTGTGAAAAGGAAGTTCACTTTACTAACTTAATTTTGAGCCTGGACATTATATTTACATTTAAAGAAAGGAGCCAAGCTCAGGTTATAGTGGCTGTCTTTCACTTCTAAGTCCAGATGATCTGATGCTGTGACCATGTCCTGATACTTTTGGTAAATACAAGATTATAGCTAAAAAATGGTTACTGTAGCTTGGCATTGATATTGAAAACAGGGGGAAATGGTTAGCATCTTCTGTGCAGCACCATAAGCTTTCTAAAATATGCTCTTTTTCTCTGTCTTTGTCTCTACAAACAAGATATAGCATGTAAAAAAAATAGTTTGCTCACTGTATCCACCACTAATGCTAGATACTGTCTTTAAAACTGTGTCTTCATAATTAGCACGCAGATATGAGCATGTTTCCCAAATGAGGAATTAACTGTCCATATTGGCATGAAAGGCAGTCATAGCTTTTTGTTTTTGGGTGGATTTTAACCTCTTCTTTTTTTTAATTATTATTCCAACTTTATTTAGCTGCAGGCATCTTGCCTTTATCTTTGCAAAAATGCAACAATCCCCATTCTGTGAGGTATTTCTGTACTTGGAGGAAATAGAAATAATCGCTCAGTTCTTGTTAATGCCACAGGATTGTTCTTTCCTTCATTATCCAGCATTAGCTTAGTGCACTCATTGCTCCAAATACAGTACTGAAAATGCCATACTGAATTAATATCTGAATCTCACTAATCCTGTTAATCTATATAATTAGTTTATTTGGATTTGGCTTAATTCTTTTCTTCCTTTTTTTTTTTTTCCTTTTGGCCATTTTAACATTTAATCAAACAGCTTGACGATGGGCTTGATGGAAGCCATGACCCAGAATTGCTGCCAACTGCTCTCAGTCATTTCTGTGAGCTTAAAGATAGCCAACACTTGCTGACATTTTTTTCTTGTATTTTCACATCTGTTCTGTCATTATTTTTTAACTTCCTTATCACTCATTTCTTTGTCCTCTGAACTCCCGGAAACAAAGACGACGCCCCTTTTCTTTCTTTTTGATCCATTCTCTCATCCAGCAGCAAATTATCATCTTTACTGTTGGTTTCAGCTTCAAGTTGTTCATGTCATGAAAATACAAATGAAGTCCTTGTTCTCACAAAGAGAGAGAGACCACCTTTATGGGTCATGTTTGTGACTCAAACACCCTCCTAAAACACACATCATGGTTCAGAAACTGTCAAAGCTGGTGTGGATTGGATTTCTAGCTGCACAAGTGCAGAGTCTGCTGAGCAGAACACAGCAGAAAATAAATTGAAAACCTAAGTGACATATCTGGAAGCAGATGTGATTAAATTGCTCATCCCATACAGGGTGGACTTAACCCATTAGTGGACTGAAACTGATTATAAACCTATGACTGAACACAAATGGTGCAGCAAAAGACAAGATAGTGTGAGCAGTGTAATTGCCCAGAGGGAGAGGGAGAAAATAAACTACTTGAAAATTAGATTTTTTTTTTTTTTTTTTTTTTTATGACCGCTCTCTATCCACCAACTTGTTAACACATATAGTTTAACAAGGTCAAAAATATTATTTTATATACACACATTTTAATTAATTCAATTTACACTTACAGAATTCAAATACTGCCTCATTATATTAAACCACTGACACATGGAGACTACTGAACCACATGAGATGTGTGCGGCATTCTGCATTGAGGTTTAAAAGGAATCTAATCTAAATGTTTTTGTAATGCATTTGATTTAATCTATGTTCATTATTATAATGTGTTGTTTAACAGTTGTTATTACTGCAGTATCAATGACATATAAACTCAGATTAAGATTTATTTGTCTTTTAGCAGAGTCATGCAAAGTGATGCAAAGCAGTCCTTAATTGCAAACATGACTCCACAAAAAAAACATATAAAAAGAAATAGTGGTATGTAAAAAGGATTTATACACACATGCAGACACATTTTAAGGTTAAAAAGCACTTAAAATGCATAAATAACATAAGTATCCAAGTATTTCATAAGTGCTAAGTGCATTGCATTGAGGGATTGATTTTTTTCCCAGCCTGTTATTTTGGGTAGTGACAGATCAATCTTTTTTTCTTTTCTTTTTTTTTTTTTTTGTAAGGAAAAAACACATGTCAGAGCTTTTTTTGTAGTCCTTTACTGTGAACCAGTTCACAATGAACTATGTTGTCGATGTTCTCAACAATGTAAAAACCACAAATTGCCATCTGGTCTAAGTTATCAATGTCGCCCTTGTTTTCTAGTATCAGATTAAACTGGAAGAAGGATGAAAGAAAGGACGCCTAAGACATTCATTATTCCTGCTCCCTGAGCTCAAAAGGATGAGCCTGTCTGAAAAGAAGAGAGTTTTGTGATCAAAACCTATTAACACCTGCAGGGAAGCCTCTGCCATGGCCATTAGGATTTTTGTGCCTCTAGTGAAAATGAGGTTTCTGTCATATAATAACTGACTTTGATAAAGATGCAGTGAAACTGGAAAATGTCTCATCCTCAGCTGCCCATTAAATCCATTTCACCTGGCTTCATAAGCAGATTTTCATTTATTACAAACCTTTGTGTTTATCACACTCCACCTGCTTATAAGATGAAGCAGAAAATGCTGCACGGGGCACATCTATTTTCAACGTGACCAAAAAACACTTCAAAGCCTCACAGGTGACAGGTACTGCAGTGGATGTCACTGTAAGTGCAAGCACCAGAGGATGCTTTAATTCACACTGACACCACATCAGCATTACAGGCCACTTCAGTAACAGCTCAAGTTAAATGCACCGCATCCTCCTGGGTGGGCGGAGATGGGCACCAGTAAATGGAAGTGACTGAGAACAAAGGGGCAAGGGAGAGTGTAAATAATGTATACTTTTCATCTGCAATGTAAAGCAATAACCATTGCTATGGAAAGGAGTGCCTTATATTTAGACTTTGTTTGTATCGCACAGTGGGTTTTAAAGCTATTCCAATGATGGCAGCAAAACAGACAGCAGACCTGCATGAAATACTGTTTTCAGACTGTGTGAACTTAACCAGATACGCCTTCACCATTCCTCTAAATGTATAATTGTTATTGTTTTTAAAAGATAAAAATCAGTATTTATTGTGTTTGAGCTTGAGTTTATTCATTTATTTAGAAAGGGACAGTGCCTACATAGATTATGTAAATATGAAGGATTATAGCAAAGCTAATTTCCTTAGTCCCTTGTGCAATCAGAGTCATGTGCACTTTTTGAAAAATAGCACACATCTAGTAGTTTATAAAATAGCAGATATATGATACTTTTGTTAAAACTTGACTCGTGATGGTTTAAAGCAGGATGTATTGTGAATTCCTGTTTTTCTCAATGATCAAATCAGAGTTAATGAAGGCGTCTATCAATTAATTTTATCTGATTCTCTAAGATTTCCAGTTAAATATCATCAAGTCTGTGGGATTAATCGGCTTCTTTATAAGTAGAGCATCAGCGTGAACAGATGCACGTCTTCATGTTGCATGACCCACTTATCTACAGAAACAAGATTTTCTCTGCTGGGAGCTGGGGTGGAGATATGTGATCGTGGCTATTTATTTGCCTGTCTGTGCGTCTGTCAGCAACATTATTAAGCTAAATTTTATGGCATTTGGAGTGGTGGAGCATGGACAGCACTGCATAGGCTTTAAATTTTGGTGCAGATTTGGGCCACTTTCCTCAAGACTGTGATTTAGGGTGCCAGCCTTGATGGAATACGTGTACTCAGATTTCCCCTTTAGTTAATACTGTTGGCAAGACAAAGTGAAATTCTTAATACAACAGTATGACTTGTCTTTCTTTATTTAATCACTTTATTAAAAATTTTATATGAATATGCTTGACCACTCTCCTCAGCTTTATCAGCTGTCACCTCGCTAAATATTTCTGGTTTTACTGCATCACCTTGATCACCACCTTTGCTCCTCTCCACTTATTCATAGAAATCATGAAAATAACATTTCTGAATTTATGTTTTTATAACTTTTCTTTGCAGACTCTCAAGAGCGCAAAGCTAGAATCCAGCACATTTGTGCAGGAGGCCACAAATTCCTGACTTAACTATGCAGACTGATTCATGTGGGCAACATGAAATTGTGTAACATCTATCCTTTTTAATGTATTAAAGCCTCATTTGACATGCAGCTTTACAAGTGTTATATTATCTCAGCCAGGGCAACAGTTCTTAAGAACACAGAGTGAAGATTTAACAAAGCGATGCCGTCCTTCCTTATACATAGTTTTTCCAGAAATCTTCTTTATCTTCTGAAATACAACTCAATTTGTGTTTGTTTTTTAGGTTTTAACGGCTCTGGCTCTGTACTAAATGTGTTATATCTGTGCTCCTTGTCCTCCAAGCATCAAACCCGGATGTTTTGGCTCCTCTGTTTACATTACATTAAATCCCCATGCTTCAGTCTCTATGTCAGTTCCGCTCCAAGCTGGACTGCTTGCCCCTACTTTATGCTAAACAGGAGGCAAAGCATGCAGTGGAATGACAGACTTCAACCGAAGTCACCATCACAAATCCTCTCACTAAAACATCTTTTTTGCATATTTGTGTTTAGTGTCTCCAAAGAGTCATATACAGTTCGTAATGCCAAGGTGTTTCTCTTTCTTGTTTCCCAACAGTCTCAAGACAACTCTACAGAAAAAGCTGTCCAATGACAGCGTGGATTTGTCTGGAATCCCTCTGTCCACTCGTGATGTCCGTCAAGTTGCGTTTTACCTTCAAAACAACAGAGACAGTGTGGTGGCTGTGGACGTCAGCTTTACAGAACTCCAGGACGAGAATCTGAAACTGCTTCTGCCTCTTCTCGCCTCTCTGCCCAAACTCAGCACCCTGGCTCTCAACGGCAATCGTCTCACTCTGGCTATTCTTAAAGACCTTACCGAAATGCTCAAAGACCCCAAGAAGTTCTCCAGCCTGGCATGGATTGACCTGGGAAACAATGTGGATATTTTTACCATGCCTCAGCCGCTGCTAGTGGCGTTGCGTCGACGCTGCAGCCTGAAGAGCAGCCTGCCTACCATCTACGAGTACACCGAGGGTCAGCCCTACTGCTACCACCTGGAGACTTCTATAGAGGAGCCCAGTCACTATGAGGAGGAAGAGGAGGAGGAAGAGGAGGCAGAAGAAGATGAAGATGATATGGGGAATAAATTTGAGCTTGAGCCATGGGGTTTAGGAGAGAAGCAGCTCTCTAAAGATTTCACCCTTCACTACTGTGAGAGGTGATGGAGTGTTTTCTCTCTGAGGCTCTTTCAACTGTGGTTGAAATGTCGTCCCACAGCACTCTGTTACTTCCTTCGCCTTCTTGCCCTCACACCACGAGCCCAGCCACCCTTTGAGGCACGAGGGAGACCAGTGCCCACATTGTGAACTTCTCGCCCCGACACGGCTACCAAGCTATTCCTAACCATCTCTGAGTTAACCCACACAAGATAGTGACAATGAAGCGACGGCCATGACGGCGGACTTACTGTGTTGGTGGATGGTGCTCTTTGGAACAAGGTGCGGTTTCATTGGAGGGGGGCTGGAAGAGTTAATGAACCAGTGCTCTCTCTCTCTCTCTCTCTCTCTCCACCTCTATCACTCTAGCTTTCTCTCTCTTTCTCTCTCTCCGTCTCTCTGTGAAGGCAGCAGCTGAGCAGCCAATCTCAAGGAGATTTAGATCAGTTGGTTGGAGGAAGGAGCAGCATCCCAGCGGTAGCTGAAGCTGAACTCGTGTTAGCTGGGAAACACTGGGTCCCTCTGGGTTCTCTACCAGGACTGAGACTATCTCTGGCAGGCAGGGCCTAGCTCCACATTGTGTGTTCTCTGTTAATCTCTCAACAAAAGCTATGACACAAGTTCAACAGACTATACAGCCGACAACCCATCACGTGACACTGGCAAAACTGCTAAGTCGACTTTTTGCGTTTTCCCCCCTTTCCAAATGTCCACTTGTGAATGCCCATGCAGCCCTTGTGTAGATGTAAATGAGGAAACAAAAAAAAGGCTCTGTTGTGTTTCCATGGGCTATTTTTGTGCACTTTGGTGAGCAAAACAATCTTAGAAGACAACAGGTAGGACTCAACAATGGATAGCTCTCACTGATTGTTTTTTTTTTTTTACTGGCCTAAAAGCTGATATTCAACTCTGTAATTATTGAGCTGCAAAGGTCATCAGCACAGTGTCTTAGTGCATTTAGGACACTACAGCTAAGTGTTAATGTGGTCCACTGAGTCAGAGCAGTGCTCAAAAAGCCCTTCCTACTGCCGTTTGTCTCCACAGGGTGTGTTGGCATTTCTTTTTAGTGTTGCTATACTTCACTGACCTTGTGTTACGACACACTTTCGTGATTGTTATCTATTGGTTGTAGTCTGTCTGCAGTAGCATATAATAGTTAAGTTAGACTGAGCAAAACACTGCAATGCACTTTAAGGCATTATTGTTTAACATTTCAGTTTCACAACAGCATATACTCTGTACAATGTTTCTAACCAGACATTAGCAAACCAGAGGCTGGGAGGATAAATCTTTCAGGTGAAATGATGGAAAGGATCATTAAAAAAAAAAAAAAAAACTTCACCAGATATATAATTAATGTTTGATGTGTGCTATATGTGTTTGTAATAGTAAATTGTCTGATCGCTTCAAAGACTATTTATGTTATTGTTTTGGTGTTCTGTCTTGTCCAACTCAGTAATTGTGTTAATGACTAATAAGTATGAAACTGAGCCCAGTGACCTCCAGTTGTAAGCTTGAGCAGCAGACAGAAGGAGGCATGTCTGATAGGATTACACAGTTAAACAGAAAATAGTTCAGTTATGTTATTCACAGTCAGAGCAGGCGTCATTTATAAGGTTTGTTCAATCTGAAAGTCCTCTCGGACATAGCACCCCTGTCCACTTGGGTGTTTTTCATGTGTCAATGTCAAACCTTTCCTTGTTATAGCTTGTGTGTATTTGTTCCATGCCAAACAATGACTGCCAATAAAAGAACTGCTAAATCTGAGAAGTTTTGTCTACTTTATTTCAGCTTTTATAAAAAGAAATTCACAGAATGGTTGCAACATCTGGGTCACCAGAAGAGCCTGCAGCTGTTCCCAGACGCCAAGCACCGGATTGATTTGTCCAGATTAGGCTGTAAATAGGGCAATAAACGAACCCAGCTCGGACCGTGCTGTTTGGGATTGGTAGCAGGAGTGCTGTAGTTGCTTATAAACCAGCGGATCATCTGTGCCACTGTGTGCTGTCAGGGAAATGCCTGAGCTTGCCGCCATTTGCCAGAGAAAGGCTGGATGGTCATCACATGAGGCCCTGCCCATGATCCTCTCCTGGCAACCTTTTGTTCATGCTGCCAGACATGGTAATGTGGCATTTGCAACAGGTGGTTCCTATAAGGTCAGGGCACAGTGTGGCTGTCACACCCCCTGAGGTCCAAATACCAAGTGGCAGGCCAATGCAATTCACCCTAAAAATCACCACCTTATCATCTGACCTTTTTCTTTCAGTTTTCATTTAGTTCTCTGTAATACCAGAAAAAAAGAAGAAAAAGAAAAACCCATTTCTTTCACTTATTTGATTTAATGGCATGCTGTAGGTTTCTAAGCAAACATAAAAGGTGCATTAGAGACATCAGAGACCTCTCAAATGGAAAAAGCTGTAGGTTTGGGTTCACCGTGTAATCATAATCTCAATAAGCTTAGGTATATCAAGTAACCCTGAACTGTCCATTAGATATGTTGCTAAAGGCTCAAACTGCTTCAACCCCCCCAGCTTTCCCACCCATGATGCAGTGGACAGCTCTCGGCTCCTCTTATTCACTCTCTATGCACTTGAACTTCTATTCCATGTCATTAATGATGCATCTCTCTCCTGTAGTTTGTGTATTTTCCTCACTGTCATTTCTCTCTGTAGCTATCTCTGGCTCCAGAGCTGCATGTTTCCGTTTGCTGGTCACTGACCCCACCAACATTCTTAGTGTTCCCTGTTTTTTATGGTTCTGTGCTCATCTATTCTCTCTCCTGTCTTAAGGCATACAGCTGCTCACCCTGATTCTGCTTCTTGTCAGAGATTTTAACAGTTTCAGGGGAGTTTTTTTTCCCCCTCTGTTGTAAATCACTTGTTCCAGATGACTGGCATCATTTCTACAAAGATTGTTAAGTATGTGCATTATCTTATGAAAAGCCCTGTTATGATTATGTTAGGATTTGACAGCACATAAATAAAATTCAGCTGAACCGAATCTGAACTATTTAATCTGATTATCTTGCTCCAGTTGTTGCATGTTCTGGCCCTAAGAAAAAAATCATTATTATAAAAGAAGCACAGAAAATCACAGTGGCTGCACAGGGTACATTGTGGAGCAGAGGAACTGATTTCAATAACAGTGACCTCAGGTCATCGGCATTGACTGACCAGCAGAAAGCCACTTTAGTGCATCCTCCGACAAAACAAACAGACAACAAAAAACATGCCATTATCACCTGTTTGTCAAATGAATGGTACCACAAGGAAATGTTTATTTTTGTCTTTTGATTTATGTTATTTCTATGCTGTAAATGCATGTAACCCCTACTCCAATAAATCTTATAATACAATATTACCTTATAGCGTCCGCTACTTTGCATCCATCAAGTTCATTTTAAGCACTTAGTAAGTAAAGTCCAGTTAATAGTTTAAACAGATTATGTCTAATTATAATGGCTCATTCATATTTCTCTACCTTGAATTGAGTAGTATTTCAAAAATTTAAATATTCTAAGTACTAAATATGAAGTTGGCACATTTCCAGCAGAAAACATTTCAACCTGAAAACATGAGAGGTATTTTCAGATGTTCATTTATATAAGGAAACTGTGTTTTTTAAAAAAGAGAATATATTTAATAGGAGCATTTCAAATGAAGTCAATATGTCACTATGTCATTTGCAGCAAGGACAGTAAATTCAATGGACAGAGTTCAGATATGAAAGATGAATAAATAACTCCAGTATTAAAAGAATCCCAGATATCAGATATGAAAAACATATTCACAAATACAGCATGCTGAAATATAATTTAGGCCTATTTAGGACTCGAATAAAAGCATTTATTACTGTAAAGTAAGTTGTATGATGGGATGGTTGAGCACTGATCAGTAATGTCTGAATATTTCACAATAGAAACATGTCATAAGCAAAAAAAGAAAAAAAAACAGAAAAGATAAAGATGTGTACAAAAGTCACTGAAGGTCAGATAAGTGCCAGAGACGTTGCTTCATTTCGCACAGCAAAATCCATCATGTTCTTTTAACCCACAGTTCTGTCCATATCCCATCTGTTACTGAAGCGTATTCATGTTACAGCACATCCAGCTACTGAAACCTGTTTTTCAGTGTCTTGTTAGGTAACTTTCTAGCAGGTCAAACACGTTCCACGACAGCTTTTTGTGTTTTTATGTCTGCAGGAAGGTCTCGAGAACTTTCATGACACCCTTTACATTACAGCCAGCATCCCTTGGTCTCAGTAACCAGCTGCCTCTCCCAGTTTCCTGGCATCAGACACTGCACAGATGCATCCATCCTCTATCTCCACAGCGTTAACCACGTTGTAGAATTTTTTAGCTGTTGTATGATTGTGTCCCAGAGTTTTAAGAGCCTCAATTACATCCTGAAGGGAAAAGAAGAGAGGAAAATCAGATGGAACAAAAGCAATGCAATCCGTTATTTTACCAAGAAAAAAAAAGGATATTACCATATCAAAGCCCGGTTCAAACTTCACTGTATTTTGAGAGTCAACAAAAACAACAGGAGCTGCAATTGCATCCTTAAGGCTCTTTCCAAACCAAAGGTGGCTGATGAGCGCCTGGAAGATAAATAAAGTGATTTACTGTAATCTGCTGGACGGGGAGGTGATGACTACAGAATGCCTTACAGGAATGACGAAGACACTTGTGATGACAGTGCTTCTAGGACAACAGTAAGGGTAATTTGTGTGCAGCAATTAATCTTAATGGCACTTAGTGTGATTGCTATGGACACGTACTGAGGCCATCCCAGTCGTGATCATACTCCCACCAGTTGATCCAATCACCAGCATTTTCGATTGAGACTTCAGCACAGCGGGAGTCATGGAGGAGGGGGCTGCTCCCCTGCAAACACAACAAAAGCCTTGATTGACAGGACAGACAGCTGCATTCATACTGATCAATGTGAGGAGAACAAGAAGGAAATGATAATGAATGCAATCTGATATGAGCAAGAGAATGAGGTGAATCAAAGAATGATTGGCAACTTTTCTTAATCTTGATGTTTTTTCTCTATTTTTAACACTTCAAATAAAATCCACTTTTTCATTGTTTTGGGGGATATTCAGTGTCCCCGTTTGTCATGAAATGCACAAAATATCAGAAAAGACCATTTAGAAATTTCTTTCCATCCTCCAGTGATTGGAGACTGGGGCTGTGAAAGACCTGTACAGGTTTGAATCTGTTTGTGACGTCAAAGCTGGATAAGCACTGCTTGAATCTGGCAAACAGATCTGCATATGCAACAGTGAGCCTCATACTTATACTCCTGACAAGCTGCTGGCTTGGAGTCGGTCACTGCTATGTCCTAGCTGCAGATGCTTCTGCTAACCTAATATTTTTTTACCCCATACAGCACAATCACAATTAGTGCTTTTTTGCTAGCTGTTAAAATCATAACCAACCTTTAATGTCAGAAAAACAATATCCTTTGTGTTTTCTATGGCAGTGATATAAAAATCTCTTATGTGTGTCACACAAACTGTATGCAATGTAAGCAGCCTCCAAAAAGAAAGAAATAAAGAAAGAACTCTGTCAAAACACTGAATATTTTCAATTTTGCTTTGCCACACATTAACTTTGCCTGAACTTAAAAATCTTGTGTTGTTGGTGTTGCATGTAACCTGATACAAAAAAGCTTTCAGCTAAATCGTAACATGAGTTTGCCAATAATGATGCTTATCAGTTTTAGCAGGAATATCATTAGAAATGAACTCACGTTGAATATAATGCACAAATTTAAGAAAATAAAACGCTAAAACTTTCACACCATTACACAAATAAGTTTACTTTAGTGTTTGAGCACTGAAGTTATTCTAGTTCTAGAGAAAGATAACTTTATGAGGAGTGAAGTGAATTGTCGCAGACGATACTGAAATTTATCTCTTTATTGAGTTGACTGGCAGCTGAATAAAAGCTGTTCAAAGGATCCTCGTGCTATCCTGTAACTATTGCACAGCGCTGGACCTGTATTAAAACAAGGATCCTTTCAACCATTTCTATTCAGCTGACAGTCAACTCCAAACAAAACATTATGACGATACAAGAACTGAAACAAATCAATATCAGCTGAATAAAAACTACTTAAAGAAACCATGTTTTAAATCCCAAGCTTGACATTATGGCACAGTACTGTACCAGTATTGTTTTGTAGTTGCAAAACTGGACATGAAAATGAACCATGTTTATATGCTTACCAGGAAATATGCTGTCAACTCTTCCACAGAAGTCTGACAGCTCATTGTTGAGGATGACTCCGGTGCTTGGAGAGAATACCTTGGAGCCAAATCTGTTCAAAGGAAAGGAGAGGGAGACATAAAAAAGATGGTTTTGATCTGTTTGCATGCAACATAGCTTCACCAAACTGAACTCTATAATGATGCTGTTATGAAAAAAAAAAAAAAAAAAAAAAAAAAGGTTTTGGTTTGTAGGAAGAGGATTAGGGCATAGAAAAAAAAAAATGTGAGGAAAAAGCAGAATTCTGATTCTAGATTCTGATTTTTCTAGATTGCTTTAATCTCAGAATTCTGAGAAAAAGTCAGAATTCTGACTTTAATCTCAGAATTCTGACTTTAATCTCAGAATTCTGAGAAAAGTCAGAATTCTGCTTTAATCTCAGAATTCTGCTTTTTCTCAGAATTCTGATTTACTCAGAATTCTGAGAAAAAGTCAGAATTCTGACTTTAATCTCAGAATTCTGACTTTTTCCAGAACAGTAAAAAAAAAAAATTCTGGTTTTTTTTTCAATTTCCGAAAAGTAGAATTCTGCTTTTTTCCTCAGAATTCTGAGATTAAAGTCAGAATTCTGAGAAAAAGTAGAATTCTGAGTTAGTCAGAATTCTGACTTTTTCTCAGAATTCTGAGATTAAAGTCAGAATTCTGAGATTAAAGTCAGAATTCTGACTTTTTTCTCAGATTTTTTTTTTTTCTAGTGGCCCTAATCCTCTTCCGTAGGTTTGTGATGACTGGAGCCTTAAAAAAAAAATCCTCTCACAAAAACACTTGTTCCTTAATCTTTTAAATCTCCATAATCATTCTACTTTCAGACTAACATTGACATGTGCTGGCTCATTTCTGACTGCGATGCAGAATAATTCAGATACTGACATGTGGTTGATGGTGCTGGTGACAGATACAGCAGATCCGTCTTCAGCCAACACAGACACATGTGTGGTGCCAAAGCTGTCCAGATTCGGGGTGATGTTGTAATACTGGGGATCATGTGTCTTGTCACTGCTAATCAAGCGCCGTATGTGGTTGGCAAAGCTATCCTCTGTGAATTTCTTTGCCATCTGTGAACAGCAGAGCATTTAAACACACACACACACACACACACACACACACACACACAGAGAGGGAAAGCATGCACAAGGAAATGACTGCATTTGAAAGGGATTTGCAACTTATTTTAATAATTTCCATCCCGGTTTCTGTACAAGTTAAAGAAAAATACAGTAAAAGGTTTCAGGCAAGATCCGTAATGCTTGAGCGGAATTTAGTTCCTCCATGAAATATCTCATTACAAAATGCCACTATTTGAATATGGAGCTGAGAAAAATGACATATGACTAACCGGTTCAATTTGAGGGCCTCTTTGTGCAAATGGCAGAAGCAGTTCTTCACAAATGAAATTAGCACAAAAAGTGAGATTTATTGTGGTCGATTCTGCAACTAGCAGCAATCCCATATCTGCACACAGTCTGGGATCAAACTCCTTCCTCTGACACGACAATGCTCACCTCCACAGAGTGAGGTTTAACAGAGACTATAGTGAGGAAAGGCTTGCCTGCAGTTCTAATTTAATCTCTACTGAGATCAGCTTGGGCATGTTGTTCACATCAGAGTGGCCAACGCAACCACATTAGCTGACTTGCATCAGCTTACAAATGCATTCTTCTTAAAAATGTGACACAATTTACAAAGGAAATAAACAGACTTTCCAACAGATCTTTACCAAGAAAGATTGTTTACAACAAAAAAAGAGAAACCCAAAACCATGGCTGGCATTGTGAATAAGAATTTTGTTTATAATCTCTTGCCTGGTAAAATAAAAATCAAATAAAAACACAAATGCTCTTGTTTTTTTGCAAAGTTTACCAGCTCCTAAAATCCAGCCTTTATTCAACGTTATGCTGCTTCTACTGAAGCCAAACAATGCGACTGAAGTTTCAGGCTTCAGTGGTTAATCACCTGCACCTTTAACCACTTCATGTCCATTTTACTTGGATGTTCATCGCAGCAAATGTCCCCTTCTTTGAAAAATCAACAATGCATCTAAAAGCCAAATTCAAACATGATTTGAATTCATGTAATATTATAAAACTTCATAAGAAAAAAACCCTCTCAACTGATTATGAAGTATTTGCTATGAATGCCCTCAGTTAGCTATAGCTCAACAGATACATTCATAATTGTTAATCAAGTACATTTTATATTTTATATAAGTTAGATATTGAACTACTTGTAACGTTAATTTATACCATAGCACTGCCACTATTACTTGACTAAGGATCTGTTTCTCCTGCCCTCAAAAATATTTCAACTTCACAACCACATAGTTGTTAATGAATACAACAACAGCATGTGTACATCAATGCAAAAATATTTACTGGGGGAATTTTTTTTTATACTTACCTCTTCAGAGCCAAACTTTGGATCCCGGATGTACGTCTTTATTCCATTGGCAAATTTAAAAGCTTCAACATAGCGGTGATAAAACAGCGCCTTTTGTTCAACAGTCTGAGGAGGTAAATTCAATTGATATCCTGTAAACAAAAATAATTGTTTATATTCTTTTAATAGTTCATTTGTAATGTGCCCTATTTCCAAAGATTACTCAAAGCAGGATCCTTTTTAATTGCCTGAAACACAAGTCAGTGTATTGTTACTATGATGACATGTCAAAACAAATTAATATATGAATGTGGGTGGGCCTATTTAACATGTACATTTTTTTTTAACATGCTTTATATTGTGATTTTTAAGAGTAAAAGAGTCACAGCTCTGGCATCTGTGTCCAACAGGAACCTTTCATGATGTTAAGGATGAGGCTGAGGATGATTCCTCCTGCGGGGGGTGGGGGAATGTACATCTGGTACTCTCCCAAAGGGACAACCCACGCATCAGTCACTGTAACTTTATATGATGCCAAGTCCTGCCGCGTGAGTGTTCCTCCTGAGCAAAAACATTGAAACAGATGCTTCTTGCTGAGCAAAACTGAACAAACCCCATCTCAGCTCCACAGAAATCAAGACATATTATAGATTTGAGCTGCTCACTTTGGAGTCAGAGCAATCACTGCAATGCTTTACAGACTCGATTGATTTGTTCATTTATAATTAGATCATAGTGCCAGACAGGCACAGAGAAAATGCCGGAAAAGAGAGAATGATGAAACCCGTCTGACAATACCTGCCTCCTGAATGTCACGGATTAAATCTTCTGCTATTCTTCCAGTATAAAAGCTGTCTGCTCCATCTTTAGCAATTATCTCCAAAGTGTCTGCCAGCTTCTCAAATTTCACAATGTCTCCAGTCTTTAACAAGTTTCCATTTTTATCTGAAAATAACTTCCTGAAGGACAAACATAATGAGACAATGGTGACATGTTACTTTTATTAGCCTCATATTTTTGAGGCACATGAGTGATTCTGTCGTCAGTACCGTAAGGATTGTGTCTCATTCGCATCAATGTACTGGATGTATCGGCCTTGGACCTGAGGGATAGGGAATCCCTCTCTAGCCAGCTGGATGGTCGGCCGGAAGAGGGTTTCCCATGGCAACTTTCCATAAAGCTTGTGTGCCATTTCATAACCTCGAATTTCCCCTGGAATTCCAATCCATTTGCTACCTGCATGGAGGGATAAAAGATCAATCAATGCTGTAAATGAACCAGAACAATAATTCAGGTTTCTAAATTAAGTGCTCTGTAATGATAGATCATGGGAAGCACATTATTTTGCATCTGTCATGTATGTCAGTCTTCTTCCTCAACACCATACTGATTTTACACTTGATCTCTACATGCTTTTCCCCTTCAATCTAATTTTTCACAGGATTTTCCTAAATGAAAAATGTTCTCATGACACTATTTATACATTGAACTGTAATAGTGACTTAAAGAGGCCTACATGTTTTACGGTATGTCAAGACTTGAATAACACTTGTCTTCTCTGGGTGGTCTTGGCTTAAAGCCTAGACTTAATGTCCAGACTAGTAGGCCCCAAAATGTAATCAAACTCAACATAATAAGAAACAGAACAAAGAACCGGCATTTCCAGCTCTAAGAGTGGACGATCAAGATTTTCTGCCTTTGAGAAAGACTTATTTTCTTGTCTTTTTGTGACAGGTTCTAAACTGGATTCCTCAAAAGTAGATGAACTGATAACACAAAGAGCAAAGAGAAAATAAAAGAAGGCTCCTTCATATAATGAGAAGAAAGCATGTATGCCATTGACATGAAACTGCAGCAGATACCTGCCATCAGCTGAAAAGTCTTGGGACAGGAATCCAGCAAATCAGATTTCACCTTCGTAGGTGCAGTCTCTCTGGAATTGATAATTTTCACTTTCCCTTTAAAAAAGATTAAATATTATCAGTTAACGTTGTCATTTGACAGGCTGTGAGTTGGTTGCATGAATGTGTTTGTTACCAGAGCTGTCCATCACTGTGAACATAGAGCCCCCTCCGATGCCCATACTCTGCGGGTTTACGAGGGAAGTGCACAACAGCGCAGCAATGGCGCCATCTACCGCGGAGCCCCCTCTTTGAAGCATGTCCCTTTAAGATTTCACACTTGTTATTTACAGAGGCAGCTAGTGTTGGAATATTTCCGAGTAGAAAAAAAGTTTTGTTTATCTTTTGCATGTCAAGATCATTTTCTGGTGAAGTCAACTTCCTCGTCAGATTATCCAGGTTTGAATCTGCTTCACTCAAACTAGTTTGTCATCATTTGCCCTGCGGTTGTTTTTAAACAAACAGTTCTGATGGAGGCCGCCGACAAACACAACTTGATTCTGCTTATCTAAAATAGCAGGCAAGCCTTTTGGAAAATTTTAGACTTGACGTAGTATTAATGGACTGTGTGCATACTAAAAGCTAAGTAGGCCTTCTTCCAGGCATAAATCTGTTTTCCTTAAAGCTTCATCTTAAGTGTCAATTACTCACCTTCCAATTTCTGAGCATGTCTTTGA
Source organism: Atherinomorus stipes (assembly GCA_023101725.1). Taxonomy (NCBI): domain Eukaryota; kingdom Metazoa; phylum Chordata; class Actinopteri; order Atheriniformes; family Atherinidae; genus Atherinomorus; species Atherinomorus stipes. The sequence goes on from JALJCO010007110.1 coordinate 65,328, forward strand.
GTCCGCAGCCACTGCACCTTTTGAGAAAGTGTCATCTGGGCACTTGCGTTTCACAAGTACAGCTATACACACTATTGTGGCAACCAAGCAGAGCAGCATCAGTGCGCAACAAGTATACACTCTCGCCTTTGACCTCGCCATTGCAGTTTTTCCTCAGTGTAGCCGCGGGGATCATTAAAGTTTTTCGGACCGGATTATCTCGTCTGAAATATAACAACTTAGCCCTGTTAATGAATTGCTGAGTGCCTGTGTTTTTTTCAGAGAAGGCGTGCACCGCAAAGACCTGCTCCACCTCCTGCCTGCGGAGCATGAAGAGGAGGAGGCGAGGAAAGTTGGTAGAACAAACCAGCACCGTTGTTTTTTATATGGCTTAGTTTGAATGTATGCTATCAAAAATGCAAACCACTATTTTCCTCCTTATATTAATTGACAAAGCATCTATGCATTTATTGACAAGGCAAACACACTCCAGGAGTCTTAGATAGCATTCTTATTCATTTATTTGAGAAATAAGCTCTTTTCAAAATATAGACTTTTATTTATTTATCCATTCTTTAATATATATATATATATATATATAGAGAGAGAGAGAGAGAGAGAGAGAAAGAGAGAGATAGAGAGAGAGAGAGAGAGAGAGAGAGAGAGAGAGATACATACATACATATATATTTACTGACACCTATTTGTATGTTTGTTTGTTTTCTTTTTAAGTTTTTCCATATGTGTTCAGACCGGTTCAGATTTGGGTCTATAGGTTTAATCATACACCTGTGTGAAGCTTTTGATAGTCCAACTGCAAGAGACTCTGAACTCATTATTGGTTCCAAATTAACAGAAGTCATTTTGAACAAAACTACCGTAACAGCCAAATTGTACATTCAAAGGAAGCTCAGCAGGTCTGTGAACTTTGGGGACCCGGATATGACAACTTGTAGTCGGAGTTGAAGTCAGCAGAACCACTCTCTAGAGTTGAAGTCAGCAGAAAAACCTGTTGAACAAATTGTTACACGCTGTCAAACGATCACTACTGAACTGCTGCTCAGACTGCGTTGATCGACAACCGCGCTTGTTGCGATGCATCTTGGGAAATGCTGTCTGCAGCACAAATCAAATAGCAGTCAACGGAAGAGTCATGAAACATACGGAAGGGGTTACTGGAGCACAACCGGATACAAGAAGATGCTTCTTTTAAAGTAAAACCACTCAAACCATTGAAACAGAATGCTGTTCTGACATGCTCTTTTTTCCATTGTCAATAAACCTATGTTAGATTTAATTATTTTCTGCTTATATAAACTGTTTAAGATGCTCAAGTTTATGTAGATCCAAATTGCAGATGAACAATTAGCATTTTAAAAAGAATTAAATTCATGCAAGTCGTCTTTTTCTGCAAACAAACATTATCAGTATACTGTAGCTATGAGCACACTAAGAATTGCCAAAACATTGTCTGTGGGATCTGCTGCCAAACACAATGAATGCTACTTCTAAAGTGAGCCTGAAGACATCGGTGGTCGATCTTCATCATCTTCAAAAGACTGCTTCAGAAATTGCGCTGTTGCTGTAGTTAGTTGTGCGTCAGCTGATTGGAGGACAACTGAGCTTAGACAAAAATGAAGATACATCACCTGTGACCACAGTGAGCTTTCTGAAGTCATACTAGAACTAATAGGTTTAACTACATCTGAACAGTGTATGAAATGATGACACATGTGTAATAACTATTATTTAAATGGCAATCTTGCAAGTCCTGCAAATGACTTATTCAATCTAAAATTTTTCCCTGCACTTGACAAGACTTTTCTTTTGAAAGGTAAGACCGGAAGCACTCTCGCACTTCGTTCGCTTGAAGCTGGGTGGCTTCCCTGATGAAGCGTCAGTATTTACATCAATATTTTCTGAAGCCTATCCGACGTTGCTGTCCAGCACAGTCAGGGAGTCAACCCCGTCGGTAGGACAGGTTTTAATTTTTCCACTGTTCATCGATGTTTGTTAGTTCCAGTTGCGACTTCTTTTGTGCGATTTGGAGCTGTTGCCTGTGATGCTGGCGAGTGATATCCGTCTACCGTGTGCACTGCAGTGGTGCGCAGCTTTGCCCAGAGAAACACCTGTGCGCCTCTCCTCTCCTCTGGTCACAGTCATGAATGTAGAGTGGGTATGGGTGCAAACCGTAGACGAATCAGCGCACCAAACATCCACGCAGCTGTAGAGGTGGAAACACGAGCTCAGTCATAGCGTTCTGCTTGTTTACCAAGGCTTAATGAACGTTGCAGCTCTCCCAGTATGTTGGCCATTAGTTTGTGAGGCAGCTTGGCCCTGATGGCAACAACTCTAGTGGTCAGATTGGTTGGAAGCAACGGAGTGATTGGAAGAATAAGGTAGGGTGTGTATTTTCCATGGCTTTTCGACCAGGGTTTGATAAGTCTATCCAAACGGGAGCGAGTGTGCGGGGGTAGATGTGGGGGCGTCTTGATGCTGTCAGACAGGATGTAGGGGAGGATCTACTGGAGCGGGATTGCCGGACCATTTTTGGTGAGAGCACATCTTGGAGTTCTGATCACAGTTGACGCATTGCACTCCTCGCGTTGTGGCTGCTGGTCCATTTGCATTATATAATCATACCCATGTAATGCAGCCTTCTTTTGATACTTAGAATATGACTACACAGACAACATATCCCCCCCTTTCTTCCCCAGAGGATCCATTTATGCAGCTGCTGCTGAGCAACCTATGAATGCCAATTATAAATGTGGGTGGGTTTCAACACTGTTTACGTTTATATAATTCACTGTTCGGCGTGCGCGCATGTGTGCGTGGTGCTCAATAATACAAAAGGGAGAGATTTGTGTTAAATGCAGCAATGTGCCAATGACTCATGGTTTTACACAGTGCAGTACAGAGGAGTGTGCGGAAAGCTTAATTTCAAACTGTGTTCACTGTGCGTGTGTGCTCAGGGTGCAGTCATTTTGAAGTCCACAGTGTGTGGGTGAGTTCCAGCAGGTGTGTGTTACATCTGGTGGATACAGGATGGGAATTTGCTGTCAAACTGATGAGGAAGGTGTGCTTTACTGTCATGAAACAAAGTGCAGTGATACCAAAGATGAATACACCAAGAATACAGTTTGTAGTGTTGATATCAGTCCCAGCATTGTGCCATTGTCAGCTATAACATCCTCTTCTCCTCTTATCTCCCTTTCTCTCCTTCTTCCTTTGTTTTTCAGAGAACATATAACCCTAAGGCGAGGTGTCTGTCTGCATTTGTCTGAAAGAACAAGCAAGGGAGCAGCACAAATACCGCACAGCCAGGCATCATGCAAAGAGAAGCCTTCCCTCACTGCAGAGTGCTGAAATGTTAGGCCCGAAGAGCGAGAGTGTCAGATCAAATCAGCAGACTGTTTACATTAGACGGGGCCATAAGAGCTACCTGACACCAGACTCCATAACCCCCTGTGTGTGGTTTAAGGCCCCTTTCAATCACAATCAAGAAAAGACACAATAACTGATCCTTCATTTGCACTTTATTTTTCTATCAGATTCAGCAGTCCTGAGGCGGGCCAAGATGGAGTGGTCACTAGAGAGTGTAAGGGAGATGGTGGCTGGAGGGATGCAGTCTGTAAGAGAGTGTGAGATCTGTGCTTTTGCCATAGCCATGTGTGTGCTGCTGCTGTTCATGTGGTACTGTTACAGAGTGGGCCGGGACCATGGCCCCAGCCCACTGCGTGGGAGGTATCTGGCGGGGTCTGGCCGGATTGGAGGAGTGGTTGGGGGTTTCATGAGTTCAGACTGTCGTGGCAGAGGGAAAGGAAAACATGGCTCACTGCTGGAGGAGCAGAACGGCTTTGCGTTCTGCCAGTCATCAGAGTGCTTCCGCTGCACCAGCGCTGGCGAGAGCCTGAACCAGAGGCTCTATCATAGCCTGCAGGATTACGCCAAGCGCTACACCTGGTCAGGTATGGGTAGGGTGCACAAAGGAGTTCGGGACCAAGGCCGATACCTCAACAGTCGACCAACTATCCAGCGGCCGGAGGTTTTCTTCCTTCCTGACCTCCCATCAGCCCCTTTCTTCTCCAGAGAAGTACAGAGACATGACGTGGAGCTGCTCGAGCAGAGCTTTCCTGCCCTCCTGGCTGAGTTTGAGAGCATCTACCACCAACCTCCAGCCCGCAGCGGCTCCTCCTTGCCACCAGGGTGGAAAGCCAACAGCACTCCACGTGGGCAGTGGTGGACCTACTACCTGGTGAACCAAGGCACCCCTTTGGTCCTAAACGTCAGGAGATGTCCGAGGGCCTGGCGGGTGCTGGGCCAGCTGCGTACCTTCATCGCCAACAACGTATTTGGAAATGCCTGTTTCTCCGTTTTGACGCCTGGAGCTCTCATTACTGAGCACTACGGTCCAACAAATGTCAGGCTGCGCTGCCACCTGGGTAAGAAAAATCCAGTGAACTGGAACTGATGAAGCTCAGTGTGTATTTAACTCAGCACAACAGCAGATAATTTTACAAGTAAGCATATTTACACAGAGGGAAAGAGCAACACAGTAAATCAGCTGTTTAGACTGAGCCCCTAAATTCTCTTGAGTAAGGAAGCACATAGCGGAAATGTGCCATAAGCTCAAATTATTATCTTCACTGCACCTGAGTTTTCATTCTGTTTCATCTGTAGCCTGCAGAATGAGTGTTAAGTCAAAACATTTGTTAAGATCCATGTTTTTATGGTGCAGAACAGTCTAAGAACTGTGGCTGGGATGGAGTTTTTCACCTGAGGAGGTTGGACAGCAGAACAAAATACATGTAAAGCTCAAAATGACATATGGATGAACTTATTTGTCTCTGTTAGGTCTCAGAGTGCCTCCATCCTGTGAGCTTGTAGTCGGTGGAGAGCCACAGTGCTGGTCTGAGGGTAGCTGTCTGCTTTTTGATGACTCCTTCCTCCACAGGGCTTTTCATGACGGTAAGTAGGGTTTAAAACAATTTTTTTTTCTTTTTTGTTGCATGCAGCGCTTATTTCTTCCCAGAAAGAGGATAGACTTGAAACTGTGGAAAAATTCAGTAGATGAGGGAAAAACATGACAAATTGAAGTCCTTGACTCTGTGTGCAGGCAGCCCAGATGACGGCCCCAGGGTGGTCTTCATGGTGGACCTATGGCACCCCAATGTGGCCGCTGCTGAGAGACAAGCCTTGGACTACATTTTTACTCCAGGCCGTTTAGAGGACAAGGAAGGGAAGTAGGCGTGAGTCAGAAACCATGTCCAAGTAAAGAGACAGATGGCATTAAGGGAAGTCTGTAAGATTTGGGAGCAACTCTCTCTTTTTCTTTTTTTCCTGCCTCCTGACCAGCTCTCACATTCACTGTGTACATATTTTCCAGCTCACACAGTATTGCTCAAATCTCCTCTTCGCAGATGACCAAACATTGGGCCTCTTTTATTAATTGCATTTATACTCAAGTGGTGTGTAAAATGCCATCATATTCTTTTATTATCTTTGTGAGTGTTTTAAGCGCAGGTCAGTCCATTTAAACAACGTGCATTGATACGAGAGCGAGGACATTTTAGCATGATCTCATGGCATTGTGTATAAGTAGCACACTTCAACCTCACTTTACATGTCATTTCTATTCATTTTCAGGGTTGTAGTTTGCTGAATGATTGAAGTTTGGAAAATCTTTAATCAATCTTTAAATGTATAGAAATTACATGCAAAATTGCCTGATGTGTTATTCATATGATATTTCATGAGATAAAGCTGGAGCTGTTAGCGTAGCTGTTCCACTTTTTTGAGTTTCTGAATGTAAACTTTAATTTGGATAAAGGATGTGACTGAACAACCATCATGTCACATTCCTCTGACTTTTGGTCAACACTGAAGCAAAATTGAAATGGTTATTTGGGTTGTAAATTTTAAAAAGATAATAATATGAATATAGAGAGCATTGAACATTAGCTAAATGGGTGTAAAACGAGCCTAAAGAAAATTGTGCAACTCTGTTTAAGTTTTACCAACTTGGGTCTATAGGCTAGCTGAATCTGTTAATTATTGATAAATTCAAGTCACAGAGTAATCGTTTATCGCCTGGAGCCTTCTTCTCAGTTTCATGACAATATGTAACACCTGCATACATTTCCACAAGGGCTAAAATACTTAATATTTAACTTTTGTACTTCTCAACATATTCAGCTGAAATTGATTCAGATTGTCAGGAAGAATTCACAATTTTTATTTAAACAAAAATCCACATTTTCATCATAGAAACTTAAGAAAACTTGCATTTTTATGAATAACTGGGCTTCTCACTAGCAGAATGTTGACATTTTGTCTGTAATTGTATTGACTAATTTTGTTTTTTTTAACCACAATATGATTCAAGTCTAGTAGGCACATTTAAATTTAATGTAGAGCTGGATTGAATAGGATTCTTAACTGGCCATTTGTACATGCAAATCCAAACAAAATTATAATTATCTCATTGTTATGTAATAACAGTAATGGGAATATTCCTTTGCTTATTAATAATACAGAGATTTATCAATATGTAGTTTGATAACTGAGGTCCAATGTCAGTCATGATTTGAATGTTTACAGACACAGCTAACGTCTCTGTCCTGACTCCTGCTGGTGTGGTAGCTAAACGTGCTCCCCTTTGAAAATCAGTCTCGCTTTCATATGACGTGGTTAGATGAGCACATTTCTAGGTCAGATTGTACGAGTCGGCCTGTGCTGTGACACCAGAGATGAAGCGTTTTTGGTAAATTTACTAAACTCTTGTAATTTGGTTGCATTTGATATCAGGTTTGTATTTCTGTAAATAAGGTTGAAGTAAAAAACCAAACAAAAAAAAAACACTGAATGGTTTGAGATGTTTTGAACTGACTGTCTTCAATGCTTTAACTATTGTGTTGTCTTGATTTAGAGCTAAAGTGATTGCAAGTCCTTCTCCAATTCAAAATGCCAACCATTGAAGTCTTTTTTGATAGATTTGATTAGTATAATATGTAAAATGTTTATGAGATACTCTCTCTGTTGTTTTGTGATTTTTTTTTTTTTCAGTCACTGTAATTCTGCAGCACAGCATGGTAGCCATTATGAAAGTCACAAACCTGAATTCTCCAACAGCACTTCATGGATATACTGTACGTGCACAGTCTGAAAGGTAGTGAAACTGAAATCTTCTGCTGCTTTACTTGTCCACAGCAATTCAAGACACCCATCTATTCAGTTCTAATGTTTACAAAGGTGTGATCATTTACACGCTGTTTACATCGGATGACACTGACGTTGAGAAGTCCATAATTGGGTTTAAAATCAACAGTGCTGCTAATCCACCACAGGAAGCAAATTTCCAGAGCATTGGCTTATATGATGGGGTAACCGTTTTGTTTACATTTGAATTAAGGATTTGTTCTTTAACACATTCTTGTGTGGATTTTGAACAGTATTTCTGTACATTTAATAAATGGTCGAGTATCTTATTTAATCACCTGGTGTCGGACTTCTTGTTTTTGCACATCACAGATGCAAATCCAGATTTCTGTGTGTGTGCATTTGTTCCACTGTGCTCTGCTGAAGGAAGCTTTTTCAGGGGAATAAAGATGTCTGTAGAAATTCCACTCCTCTATTGATTATACACTTACATTACTGTGGTGCTATTGAAAGTGTATAATCGATACAAGAGTGGCTTTTCTACAAAAGACTTTATTCCTCAGAAAAGCTTCCCTCAGCGTAGCAAAGCAAATGCACACATATACTATAAAGCAAATGAACAAAATAAATTATGTGACCCTATTCATTTAGATGCAGTTTTCTAGTAGCTATACATTATAATGTAGCAATGCAAAGGTGTTGTCACTGCTGTGTTTTCACATAAAAAGAGCAGTTATTAGCTTTCACTAAACCTGAAAGATTATGAAGTCGGAGGCAATCACCTTTTAGTCAGGATTTATTGATATTTAGCTTTTTGCATGATGTCAGAATCAACCTAAAATGCACTATGATCTTTCCAGGGGAATTGAAATATCCGAATGATACTGAAGCCACATGAACATTGTTCAATGTTTATAGTAAATATCAATTGAAAGTCATGCTGTTCTCCAAGAAAATTAACCACAAAAAATACAACATCTACAGCCATTTAAATCAGCCATCAACAATACAGCATCTAAACCAGTGCTCCTCAATTTGGTCCTATAGGGCTGCAATCTAGCAGGTTTTCCATGTCTCAATGCTCCAACACAAGTTAATGAGTCATTGTGCAGAGCTTGGTTGGCTATTGGAGCTATCTAGTTTGAGCCAGGTGTGTTAGAGCAGGGAGACATAGAAAACCTGCTGGACTTTTGCTCTTGTAGGACTGAATTGAGTAACCCTGGTCTAAACCATGACTTGACCTCTACAGTAAATCTTCTGGTTAAATAACACCTTGTTATTAAACGGTCCTCTTTATCATCTTGTTCACATTTGGACATCATTAGACTAACACCAAACAAGACCAGTTACTAGCTTTTCTTTCAATAAAGTGTTTGAGATGGGGGAATTACCACATCATGATTCCAGTTAAATCTCCAAAACTCATGATATATCAGTGAGGTATGAACTTTTCACATTTTCCTTAAATTGTACCCAAATGTTGAATATCCCTAATTTTTTGTAAGTGTATATATAGGCGTACTGTTCAAAAGAAATTTTTTAAAAAGTGAACATAATCATTACCATGTAACTCAAAGTCAGTCACATTTTCTGGGATATCAGTCTGCCCAGTTAGGAAGTCACACTGATTGTGAATCAGTTTCACCTGCTGTTGTACAAATGTAACAGACAACAGGTGGAAATGAGAAGCAATCAGCAAGACAACCCCTATAAAGGAATAGTCCTGCAGGTGGTGGCTACAGACCATTTCTCTGTTATTATCCTTTCTGACTGTTTTTTTGGTCACATTTGCATTTTGTCAGATCCCTGACCACCAGAGGTAACATGTGACATTTCTGCAATCCACAGAAGTTGCGCATGTAGTGCAGCTCCAAGATGGCACATTAATGTGGACTACAGGGAGTGCAGAATTATTAGGCAAATGAGTATTTTGACCACATCATCCTCTTTATGCATGTTGTCTTACTCCAAGCTGTATAGGCCCAAAGCCTACTACCAATTAAGCATATCAGGTGATGTGCATCTCTGTAATGAGAAGGGGTGTGGTCTAATGACATCAACACCCTATATCAGGTGTATTAGGCAAACATAATTATTAGGCAACTTAACAATAAACAAATATATAGGCAAGGCAAGTTTATTTGTATAGCACATTTCATGTACAGAACAATTCAAAGTGCTTTACATAAAACATTATAAGCAAAAGGGAGAAAAAAACAATTAGAAGCATGATTCAAAAATAAAAGCATTTAAGATTAAAAAGAGAGAATACAGAGACGTGCGGATTTTAACTTTTCAATAAAATCTACGTAAATGCAGCTGAGAACAGGTGGGTCTTCAGCCTGGATTTAAATAAACTAAGTGTTTCAGCTGATCTGAGACTTTCTGGGAGTTTGTTCCAGACATGTGGAGCATAGAAGCTGAACGCAGCTTCTCCATGTCTGGTTCTGACTCTGGGAACTGATAAAAGGCCGGATCCAGATGACCTGAGGGGTCTAGTAGGTTCATACTGGGTCAAGAGGTCACTGATGTATTTTGGGCCTAAACCATTCAGAGCTTTATAGACCAGCAGCAGAACTTTAAAGTCTATTCTCTGATGGACCGGCAGCCAGTGTAAAGACCTGAGAACTGGACTGATGTGGTCCACTTTTCTGGTCTTAGTGAGAACTCGGGCAGCAGAGTTCTGAATGAGCTGCAGCTGTTTAACTGATTTTTTAGGTAGACCAGTAAAGACGCTGTTACAGTAGTCAAGCCGACTGAAGATGAATGCATGGACTAGTTTTTCCAGATTATATACCCATTGAAATATACCCATTTCAATTATTTATTTTCACCAGGGAAACCAATATAACAGCTCAATATTCACAAATATACATTTCTGACATTCAAAACAAAAACAAATCAGTGACCAATATAGCCACCTTTCTTTGCAAGGACACTCAAAAGCTGCCATCCATGGATCCTGTCAGTGTTTTGATCTGTTCACCATCAACATTGCGTGCAGCAGCAACCACAGCCTCCCAGACACTGTTCAGAGAGGTGTACTGTTTTCCCTCCTTGTAAATCTCACATTTGATGAGGGACCACAGGTTCTCTGTGGGGTTCAGATCAGGTGAACAAGGAGGCCATGTTTTTCTTCTTTTAGACACTTTCTTGCCAGCCACGCTGTGGAGTACTTGGATGTGTGTGATGTAGCATTGTCCTGCATGAAAATCAGGCTTTTCTTGAAGGATGCAGACTTCTTCCTGTACCACTGCTCTAAGGTGTCTTCCAGAAACTGGCAGTAGGACTGGGAGTTGAGCATGACTCCATCCTCAACCCGAAAAGGCCCCACAAGCTCATGTTTGATGATACCAGCCCATACCAGTACCCCACCTCCACCTTGCTGGCATCTGAGTCGGACTGGAGCTCTCTGCCCTTTACCAATCCAGCCATGGGCCCATCCATTTGCCCATCAAGACTCACTCTCATTTCATCAGTCCATAAAACCTTAGAAAAATCAGTCTTGAGATATTTCTTGGTCCAGTCTTGAAATTTCAGCTTGTGTGTCTTGTTCAGTGGTGGTCGTTTTTCAGCCTTTCTTACCTTGGCCATGTCTCTGAGTATTGCACACCTTGTGCTTTTGGGCACTCAAGTGATGTTGCAGCTCTGAAATATGGCAAAACTGCTGGCAAGTGGCATCTTGGCAGCTGGACGCTTGACTTTTCTCAGGGCAGTTATTTTGCGCCTTGGTTTTTCCACACGTTTCTTGCGACCCTGTTGACTATTTTGAATGAAACGCTTGATTGTTGGATGATCACACTTTAGAAGCTTGGCAATTTTAAGACTGCTGCATCCCTCTGCAAGATATCTCACTATTTTTGACTTTTCAGAGCTTGTCAAGTCCCTCTTCTGACCCATTTTGCCAAAGGAAAGGAAGTTGCCTAATAATTATGTTTGCCTAATACACCTGATATAGGGTGTTGATGTCATTAGACCACACCCCTTCTGATTACAGAGATGCACATCACCTAATTGGTAGTAGGCTTTGGGCTTATACAGCTTGGAGTAAGACAACATACATAAAGAGAATGATGTGGTCAAAATACTCATTTGCCTAATAATTCTGCACTCCCTGTTTGCTGTGTCCCTGAGCAGTGTTGAGAGCATGGAGGACCAACTCAGACAGGCCAGTAGGAGATATATACAGGAGACGTGGATGAAACCATGGGAAGGCGACAACCCCGCAGCAGGACCACGATCAGCTCCTTTTGTGCAAGGAGGAGCAGGAGAAGCACTGCAAGAGCCCTACAAAATGACCTCCAGCAGACCACTAATGTGCATGTTTCTGTTCGTGTTTTGGGGAGGATCTGGACCCACAGGTCAAAGCCTCAAGTGCTCCTTTACTACTGGCAACACTGCTGCCTTCACGCCCCACATCTTTTTAACCTCTTCCTTCATCCCTTGTTGTTTTTCCAGTACCTTGTGTGCCTTCTTTACGTTGCTGTTGTTTGGGATCACTACATCCATTACTGCTGCCTTCCTCCTTGTCAGCCACTACAATGTCCAGTTGGTTAACTATCACCAGTCTGGATCTGGAACTACAAAAGAGAAGAATTTTGTATTATCTGCGTCATTGAATGAAGGCAAGTACAAGCAGCAACTATGTTAACTTAGCTTTTCCAAATTCTTTCCATATCGTGTAAATATATAAATAAACAGACACCTTCTTTCATTTAAAAGGTTTTGCATAAAAACAGGGGGGTCAAGATTTTGCCAACTCTTAAAATGAGCTAAATATAATCTAATCTAGACACATAGGATGCCATGTGATTATTGATATTTGTTTTAATAAATGTAAAGCTAAACTTGTGGAGGCAACAAGAGGAGAATGATTATCCACCATCTTTAGCGGGGATAACATGTTTTATCATCTTACATTCTCACATTGTTGTGGATAAATTCTGGCCAGTCTTGTTTGGGTTGTGATCATTTCTTTCATTGCAGGTTTCTGCCACAGAACTTAAATTAGATCTAGGTCTGAACTTTGAGTCATTTCAACACAAATTTGTTTCTCTTTTTTTCTGGCCATAGCCTGTATGGCTGATCGGGACATCAACAACTCCAGGGGAGATTTGGAGTTGTTTTAAATGTTTTCATACTGTGAATAATTTTATTCTTCTTCCTGCAAATCTTTAATCTTTTTCCTGCAGTGATGATTTGATTAGCATTGATTGATTGGTATCTGTTTGGGGGTTGAACATTTTATCGACATACTCATGGAAAGTTTGCGAATCGTGGAGCTTTCTCGCCAGCGTCTACTGCCACGTCACTGCCAGGATGCCACAGAAAACATTAATGAACAGGTGACGCGTTCTGCAGCAGCATATGAGCCTCCTTTGCTCCGCTGCCTGAGCGCGCTCCGGTCGAGCTGATGCACAGCAATCAGGTGGTGAAATGTAGCTCAACTCGAAACGGACAGCTTCACTGAAGACCATGTTTTGACAGTGGGGAGAAAAATTATGTCGAAGAACCAACTACGAAGGCAGGCTAGATCAGATTCGTCGCAATGAGCGCCTCCTTTCCGAAATCTGATTCCACAACCTCTCTTCTGAAATCATCTTCGGTGGCGAGGAGACCGACACACCTCCCTGGACACACGGCAGAGAACCGAAGAGGTCAGCATCCCCATCAGCATCATCACCGTCCCGCAGCTCTCCAGAGCAGCAGCAAAACAGAGGAGTCCTGGTCAGCCGAGGGCGACGTAAGTGCCAGAAGACCCCTGTGCCACCCCTCTCTCGTTGGTAGCCAGGAGGACAGTAGTAACAATGCAGCCACGCGGGGCAAGTGCAAGTCACAAGTCTCTCAAAGCCAAGTGCCCGCTCCGTCAGACGTCAACGGCGACACAGGCCAAGGTGCGAGGGAGCGCTGCAGGACATCCAAACCCCCCCACCGTCACCATCACCGCAGGAAGCACAACCGCGAGGACCGTCCGCCGACAGCAGGGCCACCTGAACCCGAGCATCCCCGGCGGTATCACACGCACCCCCGCCCCGTCCCCAGGGTGCCCTCTCTGTCAGACAGCAACGATGATAGAGTTCCCCTTTGTGAACCAAGGGGTCATAAGGGGGGTAGTTTGGCCAATGGCGGTGGTCAGGTCAGCAGTCCTTCCCCGTCCTCATGCTCGCTTGTCCCGCCGTCGAGCAGGTCATCTCGTCGGTCAAGGAGGTCCAGTGCTGCTTCCTCGGCGTCTGATATCAATTTACGGACCATTCTCAATTCACTCTTCGGGCAGGTAAGGCTATGGCGTCAATTAAAAACAAAAGTTTGGTCTGATCAGTCTCTGCTCAGCAGGAGAGATTGATCTCTTGAGACTGATTTGAGATTCAGTTTGTAAAATGTGTAAATATCTCAGGAAAACCCCTGACAAGTTGTGACAGTGATGCCCCAAATCCTAATAAAGTTTAATGAGTGAGGCTTGTATGGGCTGACAGATTGAAGGCTTACCAAAGAAAACATCTTTTTCGGCAACCTACATAATCTTTCAGACTGGATTATTTTATTAGCTCTCATCTGCTCAAGTTTGGGGTGTTTTTTATTGAGTGCTCATTGAAATAAATTAGTTAACTATGGCTCTACCCTTTTATTGACAACCTGTCTGCAATTAATACACACCACTAAGCTCTGCAAACAGTCATCAGTGGACAGACTATAGAAGGAAAAGCAGCTTTTACGCATTTATTTCTTATGTAATTTATAAATACAGTGCTGCCTCCTACATATTTTCTCAATCAGGGAGCAGATTCTGATTGAAGTGGATATGCTGAGGCATATAAAATGTTCCATCACAGAGGTGGACAAAAATACTTGTGGGGCCACAGTCATGTTTCTGCATCATTCAGTCAGGAACATTGTAACTGATTTATTTTTTGTGTTTGAAGGTAATCATCCTGATGCTCCTGCTGGTGATGGAGGCTGTATTTTGAGCTACAGATCTATTTATACGAAAGGAAGGAGTGCAGCTTCTTATCAGTGCTGCCCTTGCATAATTTCCACACTGTGAAAGCAAACAGCATTATTTTTGCATAGTATTCCCACTGTGCTCCAACTTGCTGCTTGAAATACTGGTTATTGTTGTTTACTGGGAGTACTACACAGATATCAGTTTTTTACTACCTTAGATTTCCATATGCTGCCAAAAGAAGGAGCTCTTGTAGAAACAAAATTCTCCCTTTTGTGGGTTCAAGAGAAACATCTTGCAGATTTACAGTATGAAAGCCATCACTACAAATAACCAGTGAGTCAGCCTGTGAGCCGTTCTGTGAAAACATTAGCGTGACCTGAAAACCGTCTTTGATGAGACACCTACTGTTGACGGTGAGGAGTACAGTGGCAGACAGAAATGTAACACATGGTTTTAGTGTTACACGCGTTTAGTGTGTGCAATACATTCAACAAAAATATGTCTTTGGCTGCAGCTAGTGGTTTGACAGGCAAGTATGTGCTGTTTATACAACAGGTGCTCATCAGGTACATGGCTTGAAAGCTATTTTGAAGGAAACCCACATTCTCTTAAATCTTCTGTGCATGCTCACATAAATCATGTCACAGCAGACGGCTGCTTTCTCCGTTTTCATGTGTGTCTCTCCATGATGCCATGTGGCTGGTGTGTTGTAGGTCAGAGTAACCTTGTCGTTGCCTGTAGAGGGCAGAGGATGCTTTGTGTTGCATGGAGGTGAGGGGGAAAAAAATCTAACTGAAAGCAAAATATGTGAGCAGCACTCAAATTCAGTCTCAAGGTTGCAAAATTGCAAATTATTTTACAGCACTTGAGAGTAAGATTGCAAGAGAGGCAAAAAAAAAAAAAAAAAAGTAAATAGGTCGTAACAGAATGTTCTTATAAACTTGCCTTATCCAGATTTTTGTTGCTCAGAAAGAATAAACACCTCACCATGCATGCAGCCCTGAACATCTCAGGTGCACATTTTTAATGTTTTCCCTTTGAAAGCTAAATGGTCTTTCTGCATTTCTCTTGTTTATTCTCATGTTTGGTGAAGTGTCAGTGGTGTTTACAGAGTGACCAACAGTTGGGCTGGTGTGACAGTTACATGAAATATCTTTCAGACATCTCTTTTCCTTTATAGGCATTATTCTGTTTCCTTGCTTGGTTCACATCCCTCCCTCGTTTGCTTTCTCCCTTGTGCCCCCTCTCTCCATCTCACTATCCCGCACTCCTTGGCGCGCTTAGTGTTGCTGCATTCATATAGGCTTTCCCAGGCTGTATTGTGCAGTTCGCTGTTTTTCATTCTGTAGGTACAAATTAGCAACCCGGGCTTCATGGGTCTTGCTGAAAGCAGAGTTTACATTCCTTTCAAAACTCAAACTGCAAAGCTAACAGAGGGAAAGCCCTCATGGTCCTATTTAATGCCTTTTTTCTCCTTTGGAATGGGAAACTGCTTAAACTGGCCACTGAGAGCGGTAAGAACTTCCTCCATGTGTTGTGCTTCTTATCAGATTGTTTTTGTGGCACATTTGAAAATTGAAATAAGATGTTATATGTTCAGATGTTCATTTTATTATTTTATATCAGTTATTTTCATTTGTCACACTTTTTGACAAACTTGAAAGGTTTTTTGTTTTTATACAGATCTAGACACAAAAATATAAAATAAGTGCATCATTGTTCAACAAAACTCATTTTAAGTTTGGATGATAGAGATCTGAGTATAATATCTGAAGTATTCAGTGTTGTTTGTTCTGTGACTGCACCACTAATTGCGTTTTGTTAAATTTGCATTGGATGAATGCTTTCAGATTCAAGCAATCCTTCACTTATATGGAACTTATTTACTAATAAGAACTGAATGTCCCGCAGAAGATTTATCTTAATGTCTCTATTGCATAATGTCTTCTGCAGTGTCTTTTGTAGCTTTTGCCCTGATGCTTTGGCTCAACTTCTCTCTCCCTCTGAGTTTGTTTACTCTTTCTGGGACAGTGTATAGGTGTGAGGTGCCAGTCTGTACAAGTGGCAAGTAAACTGTTATGAACAATGAGTGGAAAGTTGGCATCATGTTGTTTCATAGATGTATTTAGGCTATCTTTCTGCCATGTTTTCATATTTATGACATTGTTACTCTTGTACACTTGTACTAAGCAGACACGTAAAGATCAGCTGTCAGCAGACTAGTGTTTAAAACAGTTGTTGAATTTAACAGACTACGCTCGTGTGAAAAAGGTAGACCCACTTTTTATTTCTAGGAGTTATGATTCAGGGCAAAGTAAAATCATGATACTTACCAACTCTTAGACTTAGGAAAATACAACAAGAGTTAAACAATAGCTTACACTGTCATTACTTATCAAACAAAAACTGAGCCTGAGTGAAGAAGGGGATTGAGGAAAAGTACGCCCCCATTCAGTCACTCATAAATCCACCTTTAGTAGCAATAGTATGAACTAATTGTTTTCTGTTTGGTGTTTCTCACATTATTTGGGGGAAATTTTTATTCACTTTCTATGCTTCAGTTCAGTTCTTGCAGGGATTCGCTGGGTCCTACAGCATTTCAACCATGTTGAACTGGGTCATTGCAACACCTTTTTAATTAGTTTTTCATCCATTTTATTGTCGATTTTTACCGTGCATTTTTCATTTCCCAGTTTTGGCCAAGCTTTAGCTGATCGTTGGTGACTCTAAAGTACAACTTTTTACAGAGCTCATGGTTGACTCAACGGCTGCAAGATGTGCAGGCCCTGTAGGTGCAACACAAGCCCAAATCATCGACCTTTCATCACTGTCCTTGACCAATTGTACTCCTGAGCAAAATCTTAAGACATGAAGAAAAGTACAGTACATGGATTCGCATTTCACGTTGGAGGATCAAAACCAAGTAGTAAGTCGAGTTTCAAAATGCTAAAAGAAGAAACGGGACCAAATGACAAAAAGTAAAACTTAGGCTTTGTATTGAAAACTATATTTAAACTAAAACAGGCAGTTTATCACCTGATCAAAACTTTAAGACCATCGCCAAAAAAGCCTTAAAGGTGCCATGACATCAAATTTCCCTTTTCTGGGGTTTTGGGGGTTTAATATGATCTGTTGTGCACTAATGAGGCCATGTGAATGTCCAGAGTGAGAATCAAAGTCCCTGTTCATAGTCAGTCAGCTTCGTCTCTCTGTTCAGAAACGGTTGAATCAGACAGCAGCTTATCATTCTACGTAATTCATTTGCTCCAATTAGAGCACACTATCAAGCAAACAGCCCCCCCCCCCCCCCCCCCCCCTCTCTCTCTCCTAAAGGTCTATGCACTCTCCGCTGAACTTAAAGGGTCTTAAAAAAAGGGACTCAGTCGTGATTGTCTTTGTGTACATGAAGTAGCTCCACAATTCTTGTTGGTGACTCCAAAAATGAATTCAGTCATGCTCGATATTGGTGTTCCCAGCTGGGTGGTGGGAATGTTGTTTCATGTGGTAAAGATGGCTTCACAAAGGGCATCCACCATCTGGAACTGATCTCCAAAACTTCCCTTGCCATCCATCCCCAAACATTCTCAGTGGGATTTAAATCAGGGGAACATGCAGGCAACATGCAAGATTGATTCTCCTGGAGGGAGTCCTTAGTTTGGTGGGTGTTGTGCAGTGCAGCGTTGTCCTTTTGACAGAGCCAGCCATTACTGATATGTTGTTTGATTCTTATTAAACTTATTGGTGAGCATCATGACCAAACATCCACACTTCAGTCTCATCTGTCTCATTGTTCCAGAGGTTTTGTGCTTTATTTGGAGAGCTACCATGTTCTTTTAACGGAGAATACGTTTCTTCTGACAACCTGTTCAAAAATGCCCTCTGCTGGGAAGACAGGCAGCTGTCTTGTGAACATTTTTTTTTTTAGTTGTTTGGAAATTGACTTATCACTCCCAAACTGATGGGCAGAAACGGATGCTTTTCCCTCCTTGACTTTGTAACACACACCTGAAAGTGCAACATCATCAAAACTGCCAAAATGTCTTCTTACATAGTCTACTTAGTCTCCTATAGAAGCAGTAAATGTGGATGTAATTTAGCTACACACTGCTTCTGCATTTAACATTTGGGTATAGTTTAATTGATTTTTAGTTTTTCATGTGCTATAGTTCATCTGAGGTTGTTTTCGACTCATTTTAAGACGTAGTTAGAAACTTGTATATAGAAATAGATGTATAGTTGGGGTGCAACATGTAGCTATCTGTATCGAGCCGCTCAACAGTTATGTGACAAACTGAGAGCTGAACTGAACAATAAAGCATTTTTAATTCATGTTATCAACTTGTCTTTTGACAGTGAGCTCTGTGTTGAAAGCTCAGTGGATCTGCGTTCGACTACTCCGTCAGGCTACATTGTTGAATGCACATCAACTGAGTGCCTCCCACAAGTACTCACTCAAGCTAGTGAGACAAACTAAGAGAAGTTGGCTCATTACAACGTGGCTACTGCCTTAACTATACCCCAAATCCAAGCTCCTCCATCATTCAGACCCGGCGTTTGGAACTACTTTGGTTTTCATGTTAAGTATGACCCTGATGGTAAGCAGGTCATGGACAAAAAACACAACGGTATGTCCGAAATGCCACATACTGCCTAGCAAATATTGTGGGAACACAACAAATATGGCATTTACGCTGACATTTTTTTTAAAAAGGCATGAAAATTTTTGTATCGCAAAAATATTGAACAATGACACTAAAGTATCAAACAGAAGGATTAATTTTTTGTATTGTTGCACCCCTAATATGTCTATATTCATAACTTTGTATAGAAAAGATGAACACTTTTATGTGGTCTTACAAACCCCTACTCAACTCATCTCCACTCTGCTCTGTCCCTGCATGCTTATGGAAAGATGCTCCAGGATGCTGAGAGGAGACTCAGACTGGTGCTGTCATGTGAGGAGATTGGCCAGACAGACTATCTTGGGCTTTATCAGGACTCCATTGTTTCCATGACACAAAACTGCGTTCTCGTGAGCAACATATTGGGACAAACCTGTGTCTTCCTGAGTAAAGGCATGGCAAAGAGCAGGCAGGCTGTACGTAAGTCTGGACAAACATGCTTTTACCTGCTATCTTCATATTTAGTAAAGCTAGGATTTCTATTATTTCCAAACAAGCAAGGAAAACACGGTCAGCTTTTAGTAGGGCGCATCTAACTAGAAGTTCACATACAATAAATGCAGCTTTAAATCAAAACTAATCCTTGCACGTCATAATAAATAAGCTGTGTTTACTTTTCAGATTTAAACAGGTTTGAACTGATTCATGTTTTACTTTTGTATGGTTGACTCTCAAAGGCAAATCTATATTTGCATTTGTGAGAGTGCATTATTTGTGTGGTAGTGATTTATTTTTTTTTAAAAATACTACGTGACTGGCAGATAAATATGAATACCGGGAGTAGGGCTTAATATGTTAGCAGTTCACAAACACCCACACCCCAAAAATAGTAGAACTAAGAGACAAGGAACTCACCTGGCATTTGGAGAAAATTGGTGTTCAGTTTGTACAAGAGAACTTGACTCTTGGAGGGATTTGACATGTAACTGTTAACTTTTCATCTAGTGGACAAGCTGCTCTGCTACTTGCATCCAAATGTACAGCTGGAACCTAAAACATGAGAGCATGACTGTAACCCTGGCCCTACTTTTATTTTCAAGTTGCAAAATCAGATGTGCAAAAAAAGTGGAAAAAGTTTATTTTGGTAGCTTTAGGCAGGCTTGATCTGTCCATCTCGTTTTTGTGGAAGATAAAGGCAGCTGAGGGCTGTAGCTTTGTATTCACCACAGAAATAAGAATGGCATCATACAATAATCTAAGCTGTGAAGTCTTATGAACCATTTATTTTTTGAATGTAAGGGAGTCAACACATTTAACGCATTCAGTCTTTTGCACTTGAGGATTATGGTGATATGTTTGTAAGGAGTGAGCGGCTTAAACATTTTTACTGTGAAATGTCAGAGATTTGTGGGCAAATAAATTTTCTTTATTTATCAAAGCTTTTATTCAAGAAAATTAGCCTTGAGACTAAAAGCTGCTTTTCTTTTTTAACAAGAATGCTCTGATCTGACCTGCTGGTGCGACTGCTGATGGGTGAACTGACAGAAGTACTGATTGTACTGTGTTAATTGAAGTAGCGTTGCCAAGTTCTTTTGGGCTCATGTGACCGTTGTGTTTTCTGTGTGGTTCTGGTCAGGTTGTTCTTCGGGCCTGACGTCAGCACTCTGTGTTGTGTTTAGACTTCTCACTACTCCTGCTGTTAACCCCTGAGGGCTCTGGGATATGTCTGCCTCTCTCTCTGCCCTTTAAAGGTTGCGCTCATTGTAAGCAAGTGCTTAAAAAAAAAAGATGAAGAAGAAACAGTCGCATTCTTCTGTGAACTCCAGAGTTACAATTACCGGAGCTGCTCTATAGGGATCGGCCTATTTTTGTCATTACGATGTGAGGCGGTTTCACTCGGCTCTTCACATCTTTTCTTTTAGGCATACTTTAGTTGAGATTAGCAACACGGACAAGGATTGTTATGGAAAAGATTGCTGATGTAGATTTGGGCATCACTCGGGTCACAACATTGTCAGTGGTATGTTTGCATGTAGCTCACAGGCATGAAAAGCTTGTTATAATGATTTAATGATACATGTTTTTCATCCGTTATTATTGTTATTATTATTATTATTGTTCTTATACATTAATAACATTTTACTTTAACAGGATAGAGAACTGCGACCAGAGGAAATGGATGGTAAGATTTTCTTTCATTATTAATGTTTTTTTTTTTTTTTTGTTTCAGTCTTTATGTCTGAGTGCTTCATAAAATATCAGCTACTTCTGATACTTAAAGGATATCTGATTTTGCTCTTATAACAGAGCTGCGAGATGCTTTCAAAGAGTTTGACAAAGACAAGGATGGTTTCATCAGCTGTAAAGATCTTGGGAACTGTATGAGGACTATGGGGTACATGCCCACTGAAATGGAGCTGATAGAGCTGAGTCAACAAATAAACATGAACTGTAAGTACATTGCTGTCTCATGTATAATTCTGCAGCTGTTGTGAGGTTTAATATTCTGTGGTAAACATCTATTTTCCTTAAGTGGGCGGTCACGTTGATTTTGAGGACTTTGTGGAATTAATGGGCCCAAAACTCCTAGCTGAAACTGCAGATATGATTGGAATAAAGGAATTAAAAGACGCATTTAGGGAGGTAAGGGTGTCGATATTGAAATTCATATTGCAGAATTCATTTGTTGTATTGTTTCATCAGTATATTTTGTTGTTGTTTTAACGTTGCTTTTATGCTCTTTGATGTCAGTTTGACACTAATGGAGACGGTGCCATAAGCACATCTGAACTACGAGATGCAATGAGGAAGCTGCTGGGTCAACAAGTAAGTGTTAAAAGAGAAAGACGGATAATGCTTCTTAACTGAGTTCACCCTAAAAACCTATATGTGCTGGTTTTCACACAGGTCGACCAGCCTGTTCATTTGTTTATCTATTTATTCATTCAAGATTTTTTTTCAGGTTGGTCTAAAAGAAGTAGAAGACATCTTAAGAGATGTGGACTTGAATGGTGATGGACTTGTTGACTTTGAGGGTAAAACAATTTAAAAAAGGACAAAAAAGATTATTTAGGCTGTGCTGTGGAGTTTGATGCTGCTATTAATTTTTTTTTTTTTATGGTTTCTTTTCAGAGTTTGTACGAATGATGTCTCGCTAAGATCATGAAAATGATCAGCAGTCCTGAATGTGAAGCTATGTCCTTCTTCACACAAGACCACGCACCACCAAGGACATGCCAAGATATTCTGAGCCATCCAAATCTAAATACACTGGAAATAAAACGCCTCGAATGTTATGGAGCAAGGAGTCACCTCACACTTTCAATCAATAAGTGTTCTTCCAGAGAAGTCTCTAGTTAAACTGAGGCCCGAATTGCTGTAGCATAGCTGATGATTGTCTAATGGGGTCTTCTTTGTTTGTTTGTTCTTTGTTTGGGTTTTTTTTTTTTTTTTTTTTTTGGACACTTTAATTCTCACTAAATAACTTCCTGTATGGATAGATTGTTGGTGTTGTGTCTTCTACATGGTATTAAGTGTCTTGCAAAATGTCGCCTTTGATGTTCACCAACATCAGAATGAGACTTAATGTAGGAAAGACTTAAAAGATCCGCACTGTTGAATGTTTCTCTATATAGTCTCACCTTGTGTCTTGTATTTGAAATTGTCCCTGAAAGTACCTTTGTGTTACAATGGTGCTTCACCAAGGAATCCAAATGGCAATATCACACCTGTCCTGTACTTTCGTGACCATCTGTAATTTTTCACTGTGCAAGTCCAGGTTGATGAAAAGCATTGCTGTCTGACATGCAACAAAAAAAGATCTTTGATCTTAATGAGAAGCAGATCTTTGAAATGCCCTGCATTTTTTGTTATTCACTCATCGTAGATCAGGGGCAGTAGAAAGAAGACCATATAAGATGTGCAACTCTCTTAAAGTTTAAATACAGAAAGCCAAAGTGCTCACTGACACTGTCAAGCAGTGGTCTGCAGCAATATGGACCATCTCTACACTTTTAGTCTTTTAATGTTCCCAGGTTTAAAATGACCAAAACTTGGGGACTAGCAAAACTGTATTTAGCCATGCATGAGGTTACACAGTAGAAATGACTAACATGAATGGTATCGACAATGGATGTGATAATGTTATACTTGTACTGTAGGTCACTGTCATTGTGGTAATGTTCCACACATCTGTGCTGTCCAAGAAATTTTTATGCATGCCAAAGAGAACAATTTATTGAATTTAGTATGCACATTTGCATTTTTTTGTCTAACAAGGTAGAATTTTTTTTTTCGCCATGTTAACAGTAGAAAAATAAAAGGTGTTTACATTTGAGATCCTTTTATTGTTGTGATTGGTGTGGGAAATGTCTTCATGCAAAATGTCATTATGGCACTAATGCTGTCACTCCATGCACTGAGGATAACTCTTCTTAGGATATCTATTATTTATATGTGTCACCCAAGACTGCAGGATGGGCACGTATTACCTGCAGCAACACTGCAGTGATCTAACTGCACTAGTCTACTGATGAAAATAATTACAGAATATAGGTACAGTAGCTGTGTTATATTCCTTTTTTATTCTAAAAAGGCATGTTTGGCTGCTTTACTGGATGCATAAGATACTTTTTTTGTATGATGAAGCTTTATTTGGGTAGATGTGGCAGTTTCAATCAATTGTAGCCACGAACTTGTGAAAATATTTTGGCTACACAGTGCAAAAAGAACAAAAGGCTAGAGTTCAAATGACCACGTGGTGCAAAAAGAAGTTTGATCAAAATATAAATGTGACAAGCACATCAACGCCGATAACATAACTGCAGTACAGGCAGCTGTTGTATTGTGGCAGCCAATATAATAGCAACTAATCCCGCACAAAGTTCTCTACACTGAATTACTTTTAATGCATTTGATTTTCTCCCCCTTTCTCTAATAAGAAATAATTTTATGTACTGTGTATACCACGGGACTTTATTTCAAAGATAGAGTATTTAAGCGTTTGCTCACCAACGCAATGTTAAGACAAAAATGAAACACTTGTCACCCACAGCGGTGTTACTGTTACCATAGGAACTATGTTCATTCATTTGTTCCGTCTTCCTCTTGGTCACACACACACACACACACACCGCACAGTGTGCGGGTTGCGTTGGACTCTCCTGATTGGGCAAAACTCGGACCATACCATACCGGAAAAAGGAAGGGGGCGTGACGTATTCTTTAAGAACACGTGTAAAAATACTAAACATGAAATACGCTTCATTCTATTCAAGAAATCGTGTAAAAGTTGGGAACACATTTATCTTGGGTGGTGAATTGTAGCAGAACTCGTCAGCAGCCACTGCAAACAGCTTTTCCTTTTCCAGCTGCTGGCAGTTGGAGAGATTGATAATTAAACCAAAGACTGCAGAAAACCACCTACAGCTGGAATAAAAGACAAAACCGTAATGACAGGAAATTAATACTACAAAATATTCTCCCCAGCCAAGTTTCACTAGATTTCACCCAGTTTGAGGTGGTAAGAGACCCAAAAAGCTTCAGCCTGCCCATTTAATAAATGGTTAGATTTGTTCACAAATATTCAAAGTCATGCCTTATTACATACGGTTTCTTTTTTTTTTTTTTTATCAATACGTATTATTATATTTAATTTATAACGAAGCAGAATTCGTTTGGTTTATGGTATGAAACGTTTTAAATAGGTCGGAAGCCTTTAACAGGACGATCTGATTCGACAGAGTATCTGTCAGTCAGTGATCTCGGGAAATCTAAGGTTAGGTAGCGCTGCTCCGCCTCCTCCAACTGGCAGCTGTTGTAGCTAGCAGTAGAGCAAATGTTAATTTGGATATACACATTGAATGAAAGTCAATGTGGAAACCTTCAACCGAGAATATTTGCACACAGTTCAGTTATCTTACGTTGTAGGTTGTAGAAGCCTGGAGAGACTGCGCCAACAGAAATACGATTGATCCACACTGACAGAAGATAGGTTGAAGGAATTTGTGGAAGGTAAGAGACATTTGCATTTACGTTAGCCGGGCTTTCATTCACCAAGAATTTCTGGTTAGACAGGTAGGTTAGCTAGACTATCGAGCTAACTAACCAACGTTATTTGCTGCTAATGCCTCTTTATTTCTGTTGCTTTTTCAGTTGATACCATAATGATATGTCATGAAATTGTCCACGTTAACTTGGTGGACTTGTTCTTGATTCCTCTGTCATTTTCCGCATCTGTGTGCAAATGGTACCCGGTGTTGGTACTGTTAATGTTAGCATTCTGGCTAACTTGCGGATATCATGTTTCATGTCACTAAGACACGCTGGCTAGCTACTTTGGCTAGCTAACCTTGTGTGCCTAATGTTATATGCGGAAGGGTTACTTGGATACAAAAACTGAGTCGCACTCGAGCAGATACCGACGCTGACTGTCTCTGTATCTAGGAGCAGACTGTGCGGGGAGAGGCAATGCAGCGGGTCACGGCGCAGCTCGTCGCCGGGCTGGTCGCAGCGGTGCTGTCGCTGCTGTCCGAGCAGTGTTGGGCGGACGGCGGGGCCCCAAGCCTCTCAGAGCGGGTTATCTGGGCTGTAAATGCCGGAGGGGAAACGCATGTAGACGTACATGGTATTCACTTCAAAAAGGACCCCTTGGAAGGGAAAATTGGCAAAGGTGAGTCTATAGTTTTTAGGGGTTACTTGTAAATATGAGCTTGTGTCTTGCCGGGTTTCACCTGGGAAGTGCTGGCAAGAGCGGCAATGTAGAGGAGGAAGGTGTTGCCAGCATGAACCTCTGCATGCTGTGGTTTCCGCAAGTAGAAACTAATGAGGAGTCAGCATAGAGAGCTGCAGCCCCGCCTCTTTCAGCATGTAAAGGAAGCAGGTGATGATATGATCAAATAGACCGCAGAGAGTCATTCCTGACTCCATTTATGAGGCAGAGATACAGTTAATGCAAGATGAAGGAAACACAGAGGGGCAGTTTGCTATTTTAGTGAGAAGACCGGGATTTATCTGAATTTGGTAAAGGTAATTCATTGTGAAATGTGGAGCTCTGTTTGACATAAAACTTACTTTTACCATGGTGAGTTTATTTAAGAGGTTTTTGTGCAATGTGGTAGGGCTGCCACATTGCACATTGTCAATTAATTGTGGACTATCAAAATATTCGACTAATCGTCTATTGTTTATAATATTTGTTTTTCCTCTCAAAATTGCCACTGTACCTTCCACTGCCTTGTCTGCCTTTCTGTCTGGTCCGCTTTTCTTTTATTGACATAAATAAACACACATTGCCAGTGAAAAGTTTGGACACCTTTTCCCATCAGATTAAGAGAGAAAGTGCCCAAACTTTTGACCAGTACTATAAATATGCTACAATTTCTGCATGATCCCGTTAGTCGACTAGTCGACAATAATTGATGACTAATCGATTATCAAAATAATTGTTTGTGACAGCCCTACAATGTGCATTTTGATTTAATGATGTTCTCCTTTTGTAGCATCAGATTATGGGGTACGTCTACCAATACTACGCTCCAGTCCAGAGGACCAGATTTTGTACCAGACAGAACGTTACAATGAAGACACTTTTGGATATGATGTTCCTATTCGTGAGGAAGGAGACTATATACTAGTCTTGAAGTTTGCAGAGGTTTACTTTGCACAGTCGCAGCAAAAGGTATTATTCAGGCATGTTAAAGTCTGGTGTTAAATGGTGTTTTTGGTTTTGGTTTTTTGGGGGGAATTTTTGTTTATTGTTTGTTTGGTTTTTTTTTTTTTTGGGGGGGGGGGGGGGGGGTGCTTTTGATGCTTTATGCCGGGCTTACACCAAACGATTTTCACCGTTGCAGACTTAAGACTGGAAGTCTTTAGTAAATCTCAGGAGTTTTACCGGAGTCGCGGCACGCCCCCGGGGCCTCGATCATTAAGTTTGAGATGGTAATCTACACTGATTTATAGCAATCTTTTCCTAGTCTTGGGATTGCAACAATATCAAACATGTTTGACATTATCGCAAGTCGTAATGACGCACCACAACCAATAGCTGGATGAGCTCTGACAGCAGCGGAAACAGGTCCGACCTCCAGAACTGTCAGTACTCAGAGCACCAGCGTAGCCAGTAAAAAGATATGTGTGCACCAGCAAATACTGGGTGTGCCAAATTTATTTCCAACAGTGCTACACCTCCACTAACATTCAAAAGAGTGTCTCTCTCTCTAATACAACACTGTTAACACACAACGTCTCCACACGATGTGTGCGTTCTATCAGTAATAGTCACCAGTAGTTTACAGCAGGTCACATGTGACATGCTCTCAAATAAATCGAGTAGTTGAATAGAAAGAGCACACTTTGCGATCTAAAAAAAACCAAACAAACAAAAAAAAATAATAACAGTCATTGCTGCCCAGTAAGACCAACATTGTGAAATATAACACAGTCATGCGTGCAGAGCCATAACTTATTCATTACGCATGATCAACAGCTGTTTATCCATCTGAACACAGCTGTCGGGTTTAGCAGCAGTAAAAGACGCAATCACTGTTTACCTGTGCGCACTGCAGCTCTCAGTTTAAAGGGAAGATGGCGGCTTGGCCATTTATTGTTTCATCAGTCCAGGTTCTCAGTGAGCTCTTTTTCAAAGATGAGCAGGAGATGCTGTTCAGTCTCACTGTGGCTTCGTAGCTCTACATGTGCACCTTGAAACAGGTGTTGCGCAGCGCAACTTGGAACAGGCAGTGTTACCTGAATGCGCAGTAAATAGTCCATGTTGGGAAAAACATCTTTGTCGAGTCCAACATTTCCATTATGGACGGAAACTGATGTCCTCCGTCCACTTTCCATTTGCGCAAACAGTCAGTTCAGAGGCCTCCAAACCAAGTCCATAAAGCCTGCTCTGCGCACGTAATGCGTCCAGCTAGTGAGACGCGTCTCACGCAGACAGCAGGGTGGCAGCAGCTTCGTTATTCTATAAGAGTCACTCTGAAAACGGTTGTTCAGGTCAACCAGCTATCTGTCAAGGAACAGGGAACTCAGTTTCATCGCTATTAGCAGTAGTTTGCGCTCTGCAATGCTTGCTGGGCGAGTCTGACCTACAGTCAGGACAGGAGGTTGCAAGGTGTGCCAGCTGCCAGCACACGCGTGGTCATAGAAATACAGAGTTGCGACATGCATTGACTTCAATGTAAAAGCGGTCCCGTGACTCACGGAAAATGCCACACGAGCCCCACACTGTCATGACTGCAGAACACACAGCGGCAATCAGATTACTGACAGTAAACAATAAATAAACATCAGTGCTGCAGACATGCTGGTCACTGAATGTTCTCGGTTACAGTTTTGCATTTTTACTGTTTTATCTTACTGTTTTTAATGTTTTATCTGTTTTGTAGTGTCTTTGTGCGCTTTAATTAGGTGCTTTCAAATAAAATTTATGATGATGATGATGGGAACAAATTGCATGATGGGAAAAAATGATGGAAGAATCTTGTTGTAGTCTTGTAAGTAGTGACCCTGCAAGATTCCCAAGTCTCTGTAGAATCTCAGTCTGTGACTAGGCTGAGTCTAAAAATGTCTTTAGTGTGAGTATGTGAGATGGTGATCTTACAGGAGTCTTTTCCAAATCTTTAAAAAGTCCTCTGATGTAAGGCTGGCATTAAATGCAGTCCCTATTTTTTCCCTGTTCAAATACCATATAATAGCTATGCCACATAATTTTTTAGCAGTGCATAACAGTGTCAGTGCATTCAGTTGATGGCCTCATAGGTGTGAAGTTGTGAATGCATGAAGATAAGTCATTTATCACTACTGATTTAGAAATGTGTTTTTATAGGTGTTTGATGTCCGCCTAAATGGCCATAATGTGGTGAAAGACCTGGATATCTTCGATCGAGTGGGTCACAGTACTGCTCATGATGAGATAGTGGCCTTCTCCATTCGACGAGGCAAGCTGAGTGTACAAGGAGAGGTGTCCACTTTCAACGGCAAGCTCACTGTGGAGTTTGTAAAGGTGAGTTGACGTTATTTCTGTAGGTCACTACCAGTAGGATTATTTTGCAATAAGTAAGCATTCATTGAAAGTTCAGATTTTTGCTACTATGAACCCACTGCCAGAGAGACAGCTGGTTTATTACAGAGTGAAATCTGTTCGCTCAGAATGGCCTTCATTCGGAGATATATTCATACTGAAACTGATAAACACAAAACAACACTTGTCATGTGCCGAGCAAATATTCAAAGAGGGAAGTTGTTTTGCTTTGTTCGATACTGACAGTAGAAAAGAAATGGGTAAAAAGGTGACCAAAAAGTTACTGTAGTTCACCAACTGAACAGTCGACCACTATCTGTCGTGGAAAATTCATTATTTCACAGCTTGTTGTAGAACTTTGAGCCAATTAGGTTATATTTAGGCAGTACACAGACACTGCTGTGCCCAAACTAAATAACAGAAGACTTAAGAAAAGTTAAATCCATATTTATTTTGTTTTATTTTATTATCCATAATATTGTAATGTAAAATTCAGTGTATCATTACTTGACATTTTAGCAACTTTATTCCTCAAAACTAAGTTGCAGTAATCACATTACTGGACAGCTACACACACAAGCAGCAGAACTAATTTGGCTTATAATCATCTGGTCAGAGGAATCCAAACTTTTCACATACATGGTTTTCTACCAAGATTGCTAGCAACACCAGATAACCAATTTTCACCACATCTGAGCCAGATGAACATAGAAAACAGCTTGAAATAATTTGAGTTGGACCTGAAACAGCTGCGCTCTCTCTCTCTCTCTCTCTATGTAGTGATATTTTCAACTGCTCCAATCTGATGCCATTTTGTTAAACACAATAACACCTGTTTTTCAGGTTGATGTGAGTTATTACAAGCCTGCAGCCTAATTATATATGAGCTTGTAAAGTTTCTAGGGAAGCTTTGATGCCTGTGGCCATGGTGTTGAGTGAATTAAAAGATCATGTTTTTGTTAAGTTGATACAACCCATGCTGTTACTGTCAGTTTTACTAAATCCTCAAAAGTGTGGCATTAATTGGTTTTCTGGGGGGGGGGGTTACTTGGATAAAAGTGTTATTTTCAGCTGCTTCATTCTACTGCCATCATGTTTTACACGACCATGGCATTTTTGTAGTGCTGAGATGAGCTGTTAATGCAAAATGACACATTGATGTGAGGAAACTGTGACTCCGAGGATTTGATTGACAATACTTGATGTATCCAAGTCCCTGATTGGTACTTTATATCGCTTTATTACTGTCCATTCTAGCAAACATCACGCAGCCATGTTGGTCACTTTCACAGGAATGTCTAAATGAAGCTACGACGAACATGAATGTTAATATAATCTCTATTTAATTGGGAATTCTGTCATTTCAGCTGACTAAAAAATCCTTAATGTTGCTATCTTTGAAAAGGTCTTATTTCTATGTAGCTCTACCTCAGCAGGTCACACACTCAGATCAGCAGCTATTCAGTCAGAGAGCAGAGTGAAGGTGACTAGGTACTACTCTGATTGCAGTACTTATTTAGTCCTCTTTGCATTCACTGAATGAATTTTATTTTCCAGAATTTTACCAAACACAGCTGAATAGAAAGAAGTAGGAACATTCTGGCTGAAGTCTTTTGATATTGGCCTGAAGTAAAATATGTTTGACATTTTCCTCAGAATGTCTTTATATTAGATTTGCCTTGTCGGCTTTAATTTGGCTCACACTTCCTTACTTGACCAGTATTTTCACCACTGCATCACGGACGAGATTTTGTTTTTGAGCTGCTTAGTATTGTTGATCAAACAGATGGATCACCCTCCCAGAAAAGGAAGTATTTCTTTCTAAGCTGTTACACAAATGACAGCCAAAAAGTCGCTAGGTTTGTAGAGCATGTGATTGCAGGCTAAACTTGTATAAAGGCATATTTTGAAAAAACTTTCTGCACTGACCTCTTTACCTTTTTCTTTGGGTACATCTTTGGCTGCCTTTTTGTCTCTCTCACAGGACAGAAATAGGACTCACTGTCTGCTCTTATTCCCAGTGTTCAAATTATTCTGATTATTCTACAATGAGTGATTCTTTGATATGTGGTGTATTTACATTTGATAATAGCTAGGTATGAGTGTAAATAACAGCTGTAAGATGCATATAAAGGCACACTGTCTGCTTTACTGCTGTTTCTTGAAAGTAAAAATGATTATGGAGGACTGTAAGAAATGGGTTTGGTCATCACTTCTGTGTGGCATCAAATGTATTTTGCTCATTAAGGCTCAGTTGGTGTTTGCTTGCATTAATCCCCACTGACTCTGCTGTGATATGGTCTTATTTCAGGGTTATTATGACAACCCCAAGGTCTGCGCTCTCTACGTTATGAAGGGGACTTTAGAGGGTAAGTCTTCAAATTGCAAATATACCCATTAGATTATTAAACTGTAGCTAGACTTAATATATTGAGTAAATTTGCTTTTAGCTGTTTTATTACTTATGATGCATCTATAGGGAAATATTTAAGACTATTTGAGACTATGTACAAATGTCTTATTATTATTATTATTATTATTATTTTTACTTGCCTCAACCACTTTATCTTGTCCTTATTTAACAGACGTACCAAAACTTCAGCCTCATCCTGGCTTGGAGAAGCCTGAAGAAGATGACGAAGAAGTGGAAGAAAGTGAAGGAGGTGAAGATGTTGGGAAGAAAAAGGCCCCGACTGGTTCCAAGTATAGGGTCCAGTCAGGCCCCCGAACACCAAACCCCTACGCAGCAGACAACAGCAGCCTTATGTTTCCCATCCTTGTTGCATTTGGGGTGTTCATCCCAACGCTGTTTTGCCTTTGCCGGCTGTGAGCCAAAACTCACCACGGGGGAGACATCAGGAGGCTTAAGACGGACGTGGTACTTTGAAGAGAGAGAAAGAGGAGGGAGATTGGGAGAGGAGGTAAAGGTGGCAACAGCAGCACAGGTAAAAACATACATACAGGAGAGAGCCGAAGGCTTGGGGGGGAAAATGAGGACAACGGAAGACAAAGAGAGACGATAACTTTTCAGAAAGCCACCGCCAGATGAAGCAAAGGCCGCTGTTGAAAGAAAAGGAGATGTTGGAAGTGTATGCTGTGCGCTTCTTTGAATGTGTTTCACATCCACCTCTGCTGACCCTATTTGAACAATGTTAGTCATTTCCACTCAGAGGCTGGGCAGGATTTACAGATGCCAGTCTTCATGGGTTGAAGCCACATTTCCACAGCTAAGAGATGCTCAGGAGTGATTGTTCTGGGCCTGTTTTATAAACTAAAGGCATTGTTTTGTACTGGGTGTAGCAAGGAAGCACACTCTATTAACACTCCTGTTAAGCATCTGGTCGACATGTTACCTTCAGGATGAAAATGGTGCTGCTTAGAAATTGGTTAAATAGAATAGAAACCATAAGTGAGACGGTTAATGGAAATGCACTTTCCATTTGAGAGGCCCCCGTTCTTCTCATCTTGGAAATGTTTGTGTTTTTCCATTCAGATCTACTTGGCCTTTTGTTGATGTGCCATCATCTACTTGCCAGAAGATGTGCAAAGATAAGAGGAAATTATTCTTGAACCAGCTCTGTTGCTGGCGGTTCCTTTGCTGTCTATGTCTGCTTGCCTTTACATAAAACATACTTGGGTGTCACTGATATGTTGGTGGCATGTGGCCCTGTTTGATAAATGGCATTGTCCCATCCTAGACAAATTCAGAACCATAGGAAGTGTCCAGGGGTGATCACAAATTTTTCCTCAAAGGATGGATCCACTTTGAAATTCACACATTGAATCCTTTACAGAACATTTGTAGTTTGTGAGAGGCAAAGTTTATGCTGTGAAATGCTGAAACTCCAGTGAGCAAGGTTTATATTACTGTTTATATTACTGTTTTGTTGTTTTTGCCTTTACTCATTTGCATGCCTACCTTTTTGTTTCACCAAAGAATGTCTGTTTATTTTATAAGAAATTGGAAAACAGTGTCTTCCTTTTTCATCTGATAATCGGCTCAAATATTCAGTTATTGCTGACTTCAGTGGTTCCCAGTTGAACAGGCTACAAGGAGTGTAAAATATGCCCATCAACTAAAATTGATAAAGGCAGCAAATTTAGGAATTACTGGGGAAGTTTTCTCTCCCGTGTCCATAAAAGTTGTACATTTTAAGTTTAAACAGGGTGATTTAATCTCTGATGGGACATTGGTTCCAGTCCTCCATCGAACCTTAAACTGAGCAAGCGGGCTGCTCCGCCTCAATGTTGAGTCAAATAAATTATTAGAATCTGTGCCAGTCAATGCATTTGTTTTACACATCTTCCATGTTGCTCTGTATACCACAAGTCTATCCACATGCAGTTAAAGGTAAGAAAGCACAACATAAGTCTAAGCAGAGTGTTTACCAGATATTGTATGTAAATTCTCCACATTTTTCTCTAAGCCTTCTCAAGTCATGTCTTCACAGTTTTTAATGTAGGTAGTAATCATTTTGTTGATTCAGTGTGAACCTGCAGTGCAATAAAGCTGCATACTCCAGTCTTTAAGTGGGTAAACTACATGGCCATGTTATCAAAGTCCACTTTGACTCTGTTTAGTCTTGGCTTTTGGACAATGATATACTTTTTAGCTCTCCATGTGGAATGAAAAGCAGCTTTGTTTCTCTGTTTTTGCTTAAGCATTTGTGAGCCTTCCTATTTATGTGTCAAGTTACCTCCCTTAAGTGCTAATCTCTACTTCAAGGATGATTTCGAAACATTGCCTGTTTCACAAATGCGTCTTAATTGCCCCTCCCCTCGCAAAAAAAAAAAAAAAAAACAACAACAAAAAAACAAACCTTCCTCTCCTCTCCTTCACCAGTATTGCTGTTGCCATAAGCAGTACTTGGAAAAACAACCAATTATTCAGGTGTTGTGGTTCTTCCTCACTCCTTGACTCTCCTTCCCATTTAGACTAACGGTTTGCAAGAAAAAATATTTGGTCAGTTGTTGGCAGTTCTGCTGTTTTCTGTTGGTTATTTTTGTTTTTGTTTTTTCTGTAATCTCAAATCATTGAAGTCATGCAAGCACCTTTCTTTTAAAAAAAAAGATGCAAAAGTTAATTAACTCGCCAAAGTCACCATGTCCTGCTCCTTTCTCTTCATGTCTACACAGTCGCGTGTGTATATATACGGTACAAAAAATCACACTTTGTTGAGTGATTGGTTTTGTTTTCATCAATTTCGTGTTGTAGCTGAGGTGTTTGGGGTTGTACAATTTTCTCATGAGGAAGACTTTGTGGCCTTTCTTTCTGGGGAGGAGTGGTTGGTTGTAAAAAGTATAATTTTCTTTTTTTTTTTTTTTTTTAAACAAGCAGCCACATGAACAGGCTGTCAGAAAGTAAAATAAATGAGATTGTCTGAAAATATGGGATCTTCCATTTTATTATTATATATATATATATATATATAATTTAAATCTGAGTGGGGTTGACCTGGAGATGTTTTATAATACGCATAGATGTGTTTGAGTTTTTTTCCTCAGGATCTGTTTTAAGTTTTTAAAACGTGGTATTTTATTGGTGTGACATTTTGCACTGCCTCGTGTATTTTAAATGTGTCCTCTTTTTTTATGTTTTTTTTTCTTTGTTGCCTTGAATTATTGAATACATCTTGCTTCACCATCATTCGCCTTGAGATTTTTTTTTTTTTTTTCTTTTTGTCCTTTCTTCGCTAAACAACTTTCAGGGCTAGATTTTCATTCCACACAAATGGCTCATGGTAAGATTAGAAGAGGGAAGTTGGTAGATTTATCGTGTTCTGAATCCATTATTGATAAGTCATCTGGGAGTCAAACAAGTCAAATGAAATTGAAAAGTTTGCACAGACAAGTGTGTAAACTGACATCTGCTCTTTTTTTCAATTTGTCAGTGCATCTCACAGCTGAATGAACTGGAGTGGAATGGAGATCTGCTCTTTGTGTCTTTGCCACTTAAGAACCAAAGAATTGCCGTCATTCCATCTGAACATTTATCCACAAAGACATAACATGACTTAAAGGGTTTTTGTTTCTTTTGTTTGTTTCCCCCCACCTGGTAAACCATTGAATAAACCAGGTAAAAAAAAAAAAAATGTCTTTTTTTGTCATCAAATTTGTTAAAAGCCTGTTAAGCATTTTTACATGACATGACTCTGCAAAGAGCCAGTGGAACTATTCTGTAATTAATATAAATTTATGACATGTTGCGGTTTTGTTTTTTCTTTCTCAAAGCAACTGAAGATGTGTGACATATTTAAACTGATAAACAGCAGCTATCTCGGGTCAACAACCAGGCAGCAGACCACATATTCAAACAAGGTCTGCTTCCACTTAATGTGATCTGTGAAATGGAAGGGGTGCGCATCATAGGTCCCATCATACCGTAGATGCGTGTATGTCTTGAATAAATGGCTGCTCTTTTGAGGGTAGGAGGCAGCAATAGGTGGACAGAGATACTTGCTACACCCCTGATCTTCTGACTTAGATGTGGCATATCTCCGCAAAATGGGAAATGCTGAAAAATGCTGTCTCTTTTTAATAAATGTGCTATTTTATCAGAATGTGTTGCTGTTTTTTCACTTGGAGATCTTTGAGTGGGTGCTGAGCATGTTTGCAAGTTTTTTTAAAAATATATTTAACAGATATAAGACTTTTTTTAAAAAAATTCTACAACTTTGTAAAGTTTCAAATACTTCAAAAGCAACTTAGTACTTGAACCATATTTCCTGATAAATCAGAGCTGTTAGCATAGGTCAGCATGTTTACAGAAAATGTACCAGTCCATTGTTTGTTCAGGTGTCCCCTCCCACCTAACTTTTCTCAGCAACTATCTAAACGTCTGTAAATAGAAACGCATATCTTAAAAATGTCAAACAGCTGAATAAAGTGGACTGAGCCAGGTGTAATAAAGGGGCCACACATATGTCATTTGCCACTGTTAACAGTTTTAATTATGGGTAAATAAACTTTCAGTATGTCATATATACATATTTATATAGCTTGCAAAACATCTATAAATTAATAGCTTTGACAAAGTGCATCATTTCCTTTTGAAGTTTTGAGACAGATGTCTTGACAGAAAGTTCATCTGTAATATAGAGCCATGAAGGGCGAGTGTGAGAGCCGAACACCGCCATTTCTACAAGGCACCCCCAGTCCAGCCCGACTACAGCCCAGGATCAGACCCAGGTTGAGAGCTGGCAGTGTGTTGGTGAGCCCTTCCCCCCATGCATCACCATCTGTGTCCTGCAGAGTCCCTAAAGAGGGCTTTTCACCTGGTGGGTCCTCACTGGAAAAGAGTATATCCCTTCTCATGTTTACCAAGCTGGGAGCTGGTCCAGTACCACCTGCCATCTCATACAGACTCTGGAAAACATACAGCAGATCCACTCTCAGCTCCACTATGTCACCAAGCAGCTTCAAACTGTACCTAGAGGGCGCAAGAGACAAGTGGGTTATGACCAGGCCTGAGACTCGGAGACAGATCAGCATAAAACCATGCTCATCTTTGGAAGCTTTCATTCTCAACATGAATGTCAAAGTGGAGGTTTTTACCTGGTAGGAAGGTTGTGCTTTGACATAAATGGAATAAAGGGGTGGATGTCAAGATGCTGAGGATTAGAAAACTGGAGGTGAAGCTCAGCTCCAAAGACTGCCAATGAAAAAATCTCCCTGGTGAAAACAAACTCCAAATCTGCATCTGGTGAGGAGAAAAAAAGAGAAAATCATGAGTCACTGTTGCGTTACAGGTTACAGGTCCATCTTCAGTCATGATAAATCGCAGGCATCAGCAAAGGATCTCCATTACAGAGGTCATGTTTTCACTCCTAATGCCTTGTTAATCTGTCAGCAGGATATCTCAACAATTCTTCATGGGGACATTAAAGCCAGCTGAGTTATTTGTATGCAGATAAGTCTTCTATAAGACTGCATTCATTAACCCATAAGCACAGGCAACTGTTTAGGCCTTATTTCTTTTACCCAAAACCAACTTATGACATTTGCCAGAGGATGGTCCTGCAGTTATTGTTTTTCATGCATTTATTTATCGCTGCTGTATCATTTTATTGTCCCTAAGCCACTAACCAAATCATTATATACCGTCATTTGTTTGGCTAGAATATGCTGCCATGGTTTATTTGCACAAAACAACTTCTGAACATCCTTTTGTGGCCATCTCTGAATTTTTTTCTGAATTAGTCCTTCGGTTTATCAACACATTTTTAATGGATTTTTTTTTCTTTTAAGATTACCCCCAAAAAAGCAATTTAAAGTTGGAGATCAGTTAACTGAATTACTGCAGCTCATAATAATCTTAGCAGAAAATCTTGAGTCCAGGATAGAAGTCATTTGTCAAGTTGGGAGCTTTTAATGTGCCTTGGCATCGATTCTGCACATCCGTGCAACTCTGTTAGAGGGAAAGAGCAGCCTTCCTCATTAAAAAAAAAAAAAAAAAAGTTCCCTGATTTTGGAGAAAGTCAAACACATCAGTTCAAAATCTTCCAGGAGTTGATAAAATGCGATGAGCTGCTGATGGTATGAGCTATAATAGTTTCAAATCATACCGTGACCCCCTCCTACCCAAAACATGGAGGAAATGGCATCCTGGGACCAAAGCCATCAAAACTGAAATACTTCATTCTTGGTTAAATAAACATCCCTTTACTGATTTGTCTTACCTCCTCTCAAACGGCCTTGAATCCCTTTAACCCTCCTGCAGTTTATTCCCTCTTGACAGCAGTGGTAAACCTGTCTCACCAAGCTGAAAAGAGACTGTCCAGGGAAAACCAAACCCCGAGAGGCTTCTGGAGAAAATGGTCGCACGCGGAGTTTCAGCAGTGTCACATCGTCCCCAGCGGCTTGCAGCGAGTTTTCCAGCCAAGGGGCAGCCAGCTCTGCGCACCGATCCCTGTGCGCCTCCGTGGTCCCGCGCCTCAACATGCCCATGCGTAAAGTCACTTCAGAAGATTCTTCTGCCGTTTTTGACGATTGTAACAGAAACCCACGAGAGTCCACCGCCCGACCAAATACTCCAATGTCACTTGTCATCGCTGAGATAAAAAATGAAGCAATCCAGAAGCAGTTTGAGGCGTCCATGGCGGGATCCTAAATCCTTTCCTTTGGTGCCAGCTCTCCAAAGTTTGGGTTCAACGGGGCTGGTCTCCGTGCTAAATAGCCCATCGACAATGAGGACAACTTATCACTTGGAATTTGAATCCTGACCCTCCTCACAGTCCCTGCCCCTCTTTGTGTCCGTGCCCTTAACCACCCGTTTGACCCCCACTGCTTTCTTTTAATGCGCGTGCATAATGAGGCGCCCCAAAGCGCGCCGACCTCGTCCATTCAAATTCATTCACTTAGCTAATGACTCTAATCACTCTATATTTGGACAATCAAGAAAGACTTCATTTACTACGACGTAGTTTTCCTGCTGGATATTAATAATACAGTTTTGAGGCTTTTAAAACTGGTCTGCAGCTCTTCAGGTCATTTTGGAACCATGTAATAAGCAAAAGGTGGACAACAAAGGGAATTAGACTGGAGGGTCCAAGCAGGCCTCTGATAGTTTTAGGTCCTTGTGGGTTCCAACAAAGAATGTATAACAGCTGCTCACATAAAACTGAAAACAGAATGGATCATACACTTCTTTAATTTGCACCAATGCTGCAGACAGTATAGCCTACCACAAATGCCAGCAAGCTTTGTACAGTTTTAAATATTCTTAACTAATTTGGAGAAAAAGCAGTTCAAGACATTTGACATTTATATAAAAATTGCTTGGAACGTTTTGCTTGAAGGTTTTCATTACATGGAATAATACGAGACAAATATACCATTTGGTGCGGCGGGAAACAGCAATACATTACACACAGGCTCAATAACACAGCTACAGCTCTGTACAGAAGCTAATATCTGAAAGCATAGCTGAAATTAAGTTATAGTCAAACAAAAAATGTAAATAAATGAATTCATAGTATACATAAACTCCTCTAACTTATATTTAACAGTCATCCTTTTAGCTACCTTACAATTATAGTTATACTTTCTGTTTAAATTCAAAGTTTTACAATCCAAATTAGTGCAATAATGGTTTTTTAGCACAGCATATTCTTATATACAATCTGTAGTGGGGAAACGTAAAGTCAGCAGTTGTAAAACACACTGTTTAATCAAATCCAGCGACCTCCAGACTTTGTTTTTAAGCTTACTTACATGCTGGTTCTCTACATTTTTAAATACAATTCCTTTTGAGTTTTGAGAGCTGGTGTCATGAAACCATCCAGTCAGAGCAGGTTAACCCCGTGTTTCAGCAGCCTGTGCCGGGCTTTGCTGGGCAGTGAGAAAGCGCTGTCCTGGTGGTTAGGGATGCCTGAGTTCCTCAGTGATCCACCGTGCTGCTGGAAGTAAGTCTCCTGCGCCACGCTGCGGGTTCCGTAGACGGCGGTGCTCGCACTCCTGCCGTGACAATTTCATAGAAAATTACACTTCAAGCTTTTACAAGAGAGCAACAGAGTGACGCATTTCAGAGACTGTGGGGAAAATAATTCAGATTTGTTGTGTGATCTATACAATTTTTAAGAAAGAACATTTATAAAAAAAAAAAAAAAAAAAAAGAGTGTGATGTGAATTATTACATATGATTAAAGACAAATTCATCCCCCACCCCAATTTCTGCAAGAGAGGAACAAGAAATCCCCCAACCACCATGTGACAGCTATGCTGACCTGACAATAGCCTCCTGCAGGGTTTCAGTGTTACAGAAATGCGAGTGAAGAAGTGATGTGGCTCTGACAAAAGGATGCTCTGGGGCTCCCCCTGGTCGACCAGACACGTTGGCTGCAGAGACACACAAAAACAGAGGACCGTCAACCTGTACAGGCATGTCTGCTGCACAAAGGGATACTGATCCCAGTCTCACTAATTAGTCGTTAGCTTATGCAAACACAAATATAAACTGTTCCCCCCCGTACCCTAGTAGTAGAGCTGCAGGGACTTGTACTCACTTGAGCAGAAAAGTGAAAAACTAGGAAGAAAGGAATGGGAAGCAAAAGAGGTTAAGCCAGGGGAACTTACTTGTCAGGGTGCTCTGAATGCAGTCAAAATGAGCAAATATGTAGGGCCCTGGAGCACCTGGGGGTCCCGGAGAGATGTTCCTCAGATGGGCCTCAAGTCCATTGAGCGAAGCCAGGCTGCTGTGATACTGGACATAAACCACAAAGACATGTTTGACTAATAACACTGAATGTTAACATTAGAAAGCCAAACAAATGCACAAATACATATTTTTCTGCTGTCACACAAACTTAGAAATATATTTTTTCTCACCACTTCCTCCATCGAAGCAGTGTCACTCATAAAATGAGGCTCCACCAGCAGAGCCAGCACTAAGCTGTTGACTCGGTGCATGTAAAGCGTCATGGGGATCAGTTGACTCTCATCTAGGCTGTCAAAGGCAGGAGGGTGTCTCATCTCTGCCTCCTGGCCTTTAGCACTCCCACAGCACAGCCCATTATCTCCCACCACCATCTTATCGTCATGTGCCTCCTCATTCCCAGAATCAGCCCTTCTGTAGTCAAACACCGTCCCACAGGCAGCGTCTCCATCTCCATTTACATGGGGGTGTTCCTCAAACACTGAGCCGTCTCCTTCACTCTGTATCTGGCTGCTTCTGCCTGCGCTGTTGTTAAAGCTGTGATAATACGAGTCTTCCAGGGCTTCCTCCTCAGGTTCATGAGAGATGCTTCCGTTGAAGGGACTGGGTGAATCAGCGGTTTTCTGTGACAGAGCTGGGCTAAAGACAGAGTTATCTGATTCTGAAAAATGAGGGCTGAGGGACAACTTCTGGGGAGACTGGGAGGAACTTGGAATAGATGGCTCAGATTCAGTGGAGGGTGTGTCTGATAGGGTTCTGGAAAGGCGGGTCCTCTTTGGAGGAGCGTCTTTGTGTGGAGTAGAGTGGGAACTGGTGGGTGAAAAACCATCTGAGACAGTTAGCATCCCCTGGAAATGCATCTCAAGCATAATTTAAAAACCGTTGACAGTTAAAGGTTGAATATAGAACATTTTTATTAAAAGCTATATTATTAAAAACATAATAATACCTCCACAGGTCGTTTGGGGGTGTACAGAATGAAAGTACAACATTTCCCAGAAAAATTATATTTAGCCTAAAAATAATTATAAAATAAATTTTTACGGGTTCGATAATGTTTTTTTATTTAGGTCTATAAGCCAATACACGCCACCATTGCAGGTTGCCAAATACGCTGTGTGGAAACAATATTTTGGTCATAGTCAGGCTTGTACAGGGGAAAACCGTGGAGATGACGAGTGAAGCAGCTGCTTCAGAGCCCTGGAGATATTGTTATCTGTTTCTGAGGAGGAGTGACCTGAGAAGAGCAAAACCTGGAGTAAATTTAGGAGAAGACTTCACTAAATGGACCCACATAAACGTTTTCCACAGAGTCAAAACACAGAAATGGAGACTTTCCTCCTGGATCGGTAAGTTAGCTTGTTTGCTAACATGGCTAACGTTAGCTGTCAGTTATAAACTCCTCTGCGTTACTTGTTGGACATGCTGCAGACTGTTGGTCACTTGCGTATCGGCAGTGAGTCTGGCATCCCAGCGGCTGGAGCTGTTTTTCTGCCGTTGCAACTACAACCTAGACACACGTGATGTCGCTGTTCTGTCCGTGTTCCATATTCAACCTTTAAATTTACTCTGAGTAAAGGTGTTATTGAATTTCAGGGGTCGCTACCTTAGATCTTTGTTGACAGGAGCAGACTGCAGGTACTGAAACTCAGACGTGGTCAGGAACACATTTGTGGAGCTGACACCGCCACCAAATGAACTGGACGTGCTCGGGCCATTGGCCCTATGTGCCTTGAGAAAAAAAATTAAATAACTTGGTTTATTTCCTGTTTAAATAATAAATCAACATTCTACAACCTTATTTGCTGATAACTAAATTAGAAAAAATCAATACTATGCTGTCTGTAGAGTGAGTTGTGGCTGAGGTCAGCAGCAAGTTAGCCTGATGCAACTCTTGACGTCACATCTGAGAATTACTAACAAAACCTGCAAATCATTAGCTGCAAAGAAGTACGCTGGCCTATAACCCCTGGGAAATGGAAAACCTTTGTCACTTGTTTCAGGAGCTTGACAGCTTGCACTTCAACTATGAATTCTTCGATATATTGGATAAACATCTGAGATTAATGTGTCCAAAAGTTAGAACTGAACTTGATGCAGACCTTCAGTATAAAATATTTAACTGTGCAACTGTGCAAAATAATGCTTGTCCTACCTTGGTGTAGGTTTCACTCTCATGAACCATGACCTTCATTGTGAGCTCTGGAGGCATCTGTGTGCTAACAAGTCTTATAGGTGGAAGGGGGGAAAAGGGGGGTCTGATTTCAGAACTCACATGTATGAAGGAAACAGAAGAAGAAGCTGTCCTGAAAAAGATGTGAATATTTTTTTAAATGTTAGCTCACCTTCCTTTGAAAAGAATGCAGCCTGCTAACACTAGAGGGCAGCGCTGACATGCCTGAAGAATGAGGGCAGCTTTTAGCAGGAGAAGTGGGTCAACCTGGCAGCAAGAACAAAAATGTGTTTCATTGAGGTTAATGTGGGGGAGAATAATAAATACAGGTGACAAATAGACATGTGTCCCAACAGCTACATGTAATGTTATGTTTAAAAGCTAAAAGGCAGCACATTTTCAGCTTATTAGTTCCATGTGTTCAGCAGGTACATAAACACATCCCAGCCTCCAATAAAGTTTCTAATGAGAAATATGTGTTCACCACTGTGTTGCATCACCTCTTTTTTCACAGCTCTGTAGAAAGTTAGCAACAAAGGATACTAATTGTTGTATTTTAAAAAGCTATTACTTCCTGATCTTCAATTTCACTTGCTCAGGAAATTAGTCATGTTTTTACTTGTATTATTATTATTTTTGGTCTTCCTGAATTATGTAACAAATGTTTTTGGTAAGTGACAGATGTGGACTACAGCTTTGCACCTGCCTTGCTGTTGAGCTCCAAACTTTACTTTTTAAAAAAAACATATAATTGCTAGTCATTGTGTTTTATAGTATGTTTGCCTTTTAAATTACTGATTGTTTAATGTTTTTTTTGTTTTGTTTTTTTACCTTGTTTTTTATCCTGTCCCCACTGTAGCACTTTGAGATTTTAATTCAAATGTTAATTCAAATGTTAAGTGCTTTACAAATAAAATCTATCATTATTATTATTATGGTTATGCATGATTGTCTTGCTGAGATAAAACCTCTGAAAATGATGTTGGGCTCAGTGGAATAGTCCAATGATGAAGGTTTCTGAGTGAAATAACCGTAACTTTTCAACATGGCATCCACAATAAGAGATGGTCGAATTCTCCGAATGCTAGGGAGAGAAGCGTCAACATTTCCTTTGGTATCTGGTTTAGCAAAAGAAACACTGGGCTATCCCAAACAAGAGGTCATTATATATCAATTCTGTAGCTTAATGAGAGATCACTGGGCTTTTTGGAGAGTAGTTTTTGGTTCTTCTAAATTTTCCTTGGCCTCATGAAGTTTTGTAACAGGGTCAAGAGAAAGAGCATAGGAAAATGATGTAGCGGATAACTTATTATTACTGATTATTCGACTGTACGGGCGTACCTGCTTGTCTGGATGGTAGCATATCCTGCATAATACCGGTAACAGCACTAATACAGTAGTTCTTCCTAACATGTTGAAGATAACCTTATAAAATGCACTAATCCACCTATATACCATTATGCACACTGGCTTTTGAACTCTCCTCTCATAAACTGGATGCCTCTACTTTTACCTTAAAGACTGGGAAATAATGATTACATAATAATAATTTCGGATTTGGTTCATCTAGACCACAGGACAGGTTTCTATTTACCAAAGTTCATTTTAAATGAGCTAAGGACAAGAGAAGGCTGCAGTGATTTTGAGCCATATATACTTAAAGAATCTTTTTTTTTCATTTCTTCATGTGGTACAGTTTTAGCTAGCATTTGTTCAATGACAGTACTTCTTCCTGAAATGCTGCATGGAGGTAAGCACCGTCACCTCACAGCTAGAAGGTTCCAGGTTTGAACTTCAACTCTGTGTAGAGTTTGTGAGCGTGGGTTCTCTACAGGTACTCCAGCATCCTCCCACAGTCAGAAAACAAGTTTGGCAGGGTGACTGATGCTTCTGAACTGACCCCAGAAGTGAGCGTGAGTGGTTGGCTGTTCTATTTGTCTTCATGTTACTTCATCCTGTGATACACTGGCAACCCGTACCCCACCTCTCACCTGACAACAGCTGGGACAGGCTCTGTGGTACGGGACCCTGGTCCTCGAGGACCGCAATCATGCAGGTTTTCTATGCGTCCCTACTCTAACACACCTGATTTAAATCAAATGGATCCAACAGCCTATGAAGTTCTGCACAGTGACTCGGATTACAGAGGCTGCTTTTGCTATGGGCTCAGTGGGCAAGGGTGCGTTCTGTGAAGGGGCACACTGTGCATGAGAGGAACAAGCTGATATATTTATATATAATGTCGGCCTATATGTGTAACTGTGAACCAGCGCACGAGAGCAAAAGAAAAGGTTTAATTTTCCTCACTTACACATCAAGTTATGGGGATGGCGCTCTATTTTCTGTGGAGGCCACGCATCACC
This sequence comes from Atherinomorus stipes, assembly GCA_023101725.1. Classification (NCBI taxonomy): domain Eukaryota; kingdom Metazoa; phylum Chordata; class Actinopteri; order Atheriniformes; family Atherinidae; genus Atherinomorus; species Atherinomorus stipes. The sequence continues at coordinate 109,748 of JALJCO010007110.1, forward strand.
TACTGCTGAGAAAGTTACTGTCACCAACAGTTTGGAAAAAGGAGGGGCGGGACAGGGGGTGCAGGCGGCAGACCATGACGCAATAGAGAATGCGCATGTGAATTAAATGTCTTAAACAGACTGAAAATAAACAACCTTACTGCAATAAACTCACGATAGAAGTGAAAAGTTATCATGATGCAAACACATTTATTAGCCTATTAATAGGTTAGATGGTTCCAAGCTGCTGATCAACGGATGAAGTTCAGTTTTAGATGCTTCCACCCGTTTTAGTCTCAGAGACGTTGATGTTTACTTGGTGTTTGGAGTAAGTTCCTACACTTGACATGAATTTATGAACTACTGATCATTAAAAGTTCATGCAACAGGGTTCGGAACTACTAAGGCTTTCAGAGGAGCCCATTTTTTCAGGCGTGTATCGCAACTCCGCTCATGCCTCACGCACACACACATGTATTAGTGCACAGTAGTGAGGTCAAAAATATGGTTACTGCCTAAACCCCTCTGCCTCTACAGTGTGCAGCTGATACAACAATAATAATAATAGTAATAATAATAATAACGCATAAACAGCAACGTTATTATTCATGCCAATAAAAACAGGCTAAACATTATTTTGATATTATCTGGGCGAGAGATGTCTAATCGAACTGAATCCACAAAAAACATCTTAACCTTCTTAATAGGGGGTGTTAGCAGCCCACTACTCTATTATTTGAATCAGCTGTAGTGAAGCAGGGACACATGGAAAGCCTGCAGGATGAGGGTCAAGGTTGCCCACCACTACTCTAGCCCCTCTGCAATCCTAAATTAGAGTAAACAGGTATAGAAGATGGATAGACTGAAGCCATCCAATAATTTCCACTGCAGTTCTGAGTAGGTCTTGAATATGGTGCTGCTGAAGAGTCAAGGGGTTACAGACAAACTGGCTCAGTGTTTTCTCTTGCAAGTTCAAATGATTTGTAAAATGGTGCATTTGGTTTTGTCAACAATACCTCAATTTATTATAAGTGGGGTTAGTTGTTGAAGTTTGGAGTGTCAAGACAGCCTGAGCCTTTACGCAACACCACAGGACACAGAGAGTCATATCCTGCCTCCTGTGAAACAGCAGCAATAGAAAAACCACTGCAGGCCAAAAAGCAGAACTAAGACAACATTTTGTACATACATTAGTTGAATCGATGGTTCTCAAGCTGCTGAAGGTATTGTATAGCTCTGAGGGTCCTGACTGCAGGTGTGAAAGGTAGTACGCCCAGTGAGCTGCCAGAGTTTCCTGACTGTTAAACTACAGTGCAAAGAAAAGTGGAAATTTCAAGGAACAGGTTAATCTGTTCAATTCCTGTGGGCTGGTTAATTACAAATTTCACACAGTAAGACAAATCAAATGTTATTTGAGACAAGTACAGAACTGTACCCGGTAGCTCTGGCGAACAGATCCGTGGTAGAAACAGAAGAGGTTTATAAGCTGATCCAGGAACTCGCAGACACTGACAGTAGGGATGTCCACTGAGCAGCCCAGAGCCTGATAAATACAAAACACATCATCATTGTAGCCACCACATCATATCCAAGACAACAAAAACTGAACCAAGTCTGACAGCTGTCTCGAAGTCACAAAGGAATTATTTGGGAGCACACACACCCAGAAGAAATCATCCTTCATGCAGATGGCAAACTTGCTGCGGCGGAGCCTCAGTGTGCGTACGGGAGAGGAGGAAAGCTCAGAGACACAGCGGCCCACCCCAGCCAGCTGACCGCAGAGCAGCTCCTGCTTATCTAAAGGGGTCTGACAGAAATATGAGCAGGAAAAATCAGCTGTCTGGTTACATCACTCCCGCTGAAAGATTACGCATAGAAGTCCTATCATCCTCAACACACTCCCATCCACCAACTTCTTAATAGTTCACAGTTTGTGACAGCCACACCTCTTCAGGGTAGAAGTAGCAGATTCCTTCTCGTGTAGGGTCACCCTCTCCTCTGACCTTGGATCCATCATAGAGGAAGAAATAATTACACCTGCATCGTGAACACACGTTCATTTGAGGAGATAAAAAGAAAATGTTGGCAGAGGATTCAGACAAATGCGACACATTTGCAACTTTAACAAGAACTGATTAACAAGAAAAGCCCAATCACAAACTCTGATCAAAACCCCTGCCCTGTAGTAATCAAACTATGAATGATAGCCCATTTAGTGACTTTACAAACTAGATAACCTTCTAGATCCAACAAGATGTGGCCCCAGCCTGAAGTTAAACTTGTCTCAGCCGATCTTACCTTCTTGAGCCTGGCGGCTTAAGGTCAGCCATCAGTTATTTTGTATCCATGTATGTCCACTCCAGCAAGCTGAGGGATGCACTTTGACTAAAACCACAGCAGGATATTTCTGCCGCGATATCGTAAACTTTCCCACACAGCGCAGACGTCAGCTGACCGTTCGCCAAAAATGAATTTACCTGCCACAACTCTGAAGAGTGCGCAGTGTCTTTAAGTTATTTCTTCGTTGTACTCGCCATTAAAGTTTTATCACTTTGTAAGACTAAAAGTGCAACTTCAGGAATGCTAGTAGGTCACACGCAGTGGAAGTCATGTGAAAGTATGGGAAGCATAATAGGACAAACTACTGCGTCATTCAGAAATATTTCTCCTTGAGCTTTTTGAGAACCAGAAATGGTTCGGGCTTGCATTGCAAAGAGGATTAGCTCAGTGTTTTAGCTGAAGTTAAGTTTGAATATCTATCTATCTATCTATCTATCTATCTATCTATCTATCTATCTATCTATCTATCTATCTATCTATCTATCTATCTATCTATCTATCTATCTATCTATCTATCTATCTATCTCCCTATCTATATATATATATATATATATATATATATATATATATATATATATATATATATATATATATATATATATACAGGTGCTACCCCAAAAATTAGAATATCCTGAAAAAGTTCATGTGTAATTGAACTTAAAAGGTGCAATTTACATAGTGTTTAGACAAATAATATGTGAATCAATATATTTCAAGCTTTTGTTTGTTTGCATGTTGCTGATTAGGACTTGCAGCTTAAGAAAACCTCAAATTCTAAAACTCCAAAAATTTGAATACTGTGAAAAGCTCCAGTATTGTAGACTCAGAGTGTCACATTCTAATTAGGTAAGTAATCCAAAACACCTCCATAAGTGCCCCGAGCCTTTAAAATAGTCTGTGTCTTGGTTAAGAATAATTCAAAATCATGGGGAAGACTGCTGATCTGACAATTGTGCAGAAAACCATCATTGACTTCTTGCTCAAGGTGAGGAAGACACAAAAAGTGATAGCAAAAGAACCTGGGTGTTCTCTGAGTGCTGTCTCAAAACACATTAACGGACAGTTAGGTGGAAAGAAGTGTGGGAGAAAACGGTGTAGTCGGAGGGCTGACGGCAGCCTGGAGAAGATGGTCAGGAAAGGGCCATTCAAAAGTGTGGAGGACTTCATAAGGAATGGACCTGTGAGCTTCATTAAGTCCAGCATAAACGCAGTCGTCTACCGGGACATTTTGGAGCACTTCATGCTTTCTTCAGCAGACCAGCTGTATGAGGATGCAGACTTCATCTTCCAGCAAGACTTGGCACCTGCCCACATTGCCAAAAGTACAAAATCTTGGTTCAACCATGCTTGATTGGCTCGCAAACTCACCTGACCTGAACCCCATCGAAAACATGTGGGGCATTGTCAAGAGAAAGCTGAACGGGAAGAGACCAAACAATAAAGAAGAGCTCAAGGCTGTGATGGAAGCATGTTGGTCTCCATAACACCTGAGATATGCCAGAAGCTGGTTGCATCCATGCCACGCCGGGTTAAGGCAGTTATTCATGCAAAAGGGGCCCACTACAGAAAAACCACATGAATTTCACATGTAACCGCATGTGGCTCATGTGACAACATCACATGTGGATCACACTGAAATGTTCTAAAAGCACACGTTTGCACAAGTGGATCACATGTGGATAACATGTACATGAACATGTGATGAACATGTTGACCCAAATGTGAGTCACACATTTTTCACATGTGGATCACACTAAAATGATCCAAAAGCACACATTTGCACATGTGCTCCACATGTGCATGAACATGTGGAGCACATGTGGTTTTTCTACTAAGTGCAAAATTTTACTTTAGGAGGCTTGACATTTTTGTAATTAAAAACCTTTTTAAATTGATTTCATGCAATATTCTAATTTTTTTAATTTTAGAATTTGAGGTTTTCTTAAGCTGCAAGTCCCAATCAGCAACATTCACACAAATCAAATAAAAGCTTGAAATATATTGATTTGCATATTATTTGTCCAAACAATATGTAAATTGCACCTTTTAAGATGAATTATAGAAATACATGAACTTTTTCAGGATATTCTAATTTTTTGGGTAGTACCTGTACACACACACACACACATTCACTCTAATACTTTGTTGGACCGCCTTTAGCTTTGATTACGGCACGCATTCGCTGTGGCATTGTTTCGATAAGCTTCTGCAATGTCAAAAGATTTATTTCCATCCAGTGTTGCAATAATTTCTCACCAAGATCTTGCATTGATGATGGTAGAGTCTGACCGCTGCGCAAAGCCCTCTCTAGCACATCCCAAAGATTCTCAATGGGGTTGAGGTCTGGACTCTGTGGTGGCCAATCCATGTGTGAAAATGATGTGTCATGCTCCCTGAACCAGTCTTTCACAATTTGAGCCCGATGAATCCTGGCATTGTCATCTTGGAATATTTCTGTGCCATCAGGGAAGAAAAAGTCCATTGATAGAATAACCTGGTCATTCAGTATATTCAGGTTGACCTCATTCTTTGAGCTCATACTGTTGCTGAACCTAGACCTGACCAACTGCAGCAACCCCAGATCATAACACCGCCCCCACAGGCTTGTACAGTAGGCACTAGCCATGATGGGTGCATCACTTCACCTGCCACTCTTCTTACCCTGATTCGCCCATCACTCTGGAACAGGGTAAATCTGGACCTTTTTTTCCAGTTAGCCTCACTGATTAGTGGTTTTCTTACGGCTACACAGCTGTTCAGTCCCAATTCCTTGAGTTCCCTTTGCATTGTGCGGGTGGAAATGCTCTTACTTTCAGTATTAAACATAGCCTTGAGTTCTACTGTTGTTTTGCTTCGATTTGATCTCACCACACGTTTAAGTGATCGCCGATCACGATCATTCCGGATTTTTTTCCAGCCACATTTCTTCCTTGAAGATGATGGGTCCCCACTATCCTTCCAGTTTTTAATAATGCGTTGGACAGTTCTTAACCCAATTTTAGTTTCTGCATCTCTTTAGATGTTTTCTCTGCTTGATGCATGCCAATGATTTGACCCTTCTCAAACAGACTAGCATCTTTTCCACGACCACGGATGTGTCTTTCCACATGGTTGTTTAGGAAATGAGAAGCAAGTCATTGCACCAGTTGGGATAAAATAACTTGTTGCCAGCTGAAAGATAATCGCCCATGCAGTAATTATCCAATAGGAGGCTCATACCTATTTGCTCAGTTAAATCCAGGTGGCGACTTTTTTTTTGGCCAGGCAGTGTGTATATATATATATATATATATATATATATATATATATATATATATATATATGTATATATATAAGAACAAAGAACACACACCTGACCACCCTCTTCAGTGTAGGTACATATTTATATATGTACATTCACACATAGTCATGTGTGTTTGTAAACTCATTGTCATGGTCAACATGTCCAGGACAATTTGAGCTGTGTGTCATGGTACATTATCCTGCTGGAGGTACCATCAGAAAACTGTCATAAAGAGATGGGCATGTTTATCTAGTGCTAACGTATCCAAATATTGCCAAGTAAATATTACCCTCACCATTACCCTGCCACCACCATACTGAACCAGTAACACAGAGGTGGGCAACTTCGGTCCTCAAGGGCTGGCATCCTGCCGGTATTAGAAGTTTCCCTGCTGCAACATACCTAAATCCAATCAATGGGTAATCAATGGGCACAGCTTGATGTGAAGTTCTGCACAAGTCGCAAGGTGTGTTGTCTCAGAGAAACTCCCAATACCTGCAGGATGCAGGTGTATTGCCCACCCCTGCATTAACAGGAGGGCTTCATACAGTATATTCATATTGTTGCTTGTTTGTTTTTGTTGTTGGTTCAGCTGAATTTGAGATTCTTCAGTCAAGACAATATTTGTCCAATTTTCTGTAGTCCAATTTTGATGAGCCAGTGTCAGTAGTAGCTGAAAGGGCATCTAATGTGGTCCTCTGTTGCTGTAGCCCATCTGCCTAAAATTTTAATCAGGTGTGCTTTAAGAAATTATATCAGTTTCTAAAATAGTTTACTCAGACTTGCCCATATGACACCAGTGACATAAATCCCCTTTCTTTCTCATTCTGATGCTCCGCTTGAGCTTCATTAAGTTGTCTTGATCATGCCTACATGATTTACTGCCATGTGATTGGCTGATCACAATTAACAGGTGTACCTAAGTGGTGACACATCTATCTATCGCTCTAATTTTTTCTGTTTTATTTCATGGTCTATTACAAAACTCAGCTAAAGTAGGCTACTGACCGACCATAAGTGCTCAAATAATTGTTTAAGAAGGGTATTTTAATATGTCCAATACAATCTTTACTTACTCTCAAACACATAAATATAAATTACTGTGTCAAATCCTCCCTGGAGGTATGTTTCCTGACCTGACTGCAAACCATGACAAGATCCGTTAGTTTGCAAGAGGCTCCTCTGGGAGGGAAAAAAAGAGGGGCAAATACCAGTCTGTCTTCCTTGTGGCTGGAGCAGTGCGAATGCAAGTGATTAACAGTGGCGACGTGAAGTTAACATTCAGTATGATAAAGAAAAAAAACTTAATAATAACGCTTAGCCAAGTAGTCTTGAATCAGTCAGTCTGTTTCATCCCTTTTTATAGTCTATTTAAAAAATAAAATAAAAAACGCACATGCAACAACCGGTCGTGCAAAACCCAGGGAGTGATATAAGTGTATGTAGCCTATGTATATATGTATGTTTACCCTATGCACTTAGAAAAACCTGTGTTCCTACGATATGATAGGGGAAAAAAACTGCGGATTTTCCTCCCCGACAGGACCACAGTGTCGCTGCAGATCTTCATTTCGGTGCTCGATTAAACGTGGCTGCATGAGCAAACCGTGGACGCGCACAAGCCTTTCAACCAATGGCTTCAATAAAGCGCGACCTAACTGGAATCAGCTATTTGGGAGCGAAATTTGTGGACACTTTTCGCCTATTCAAATATCAAGATTATAATCTAAAGACCTATTTGGTCTATTTTTGATCCGGTTTCGGTGACAGCTCCGAGCCTGGATGCAGCACTGCCGCTGGGGAATGTCCGCCAGGCCTCAGGACTGAGGAAGTGAGGGGAGCCGCACGGTGCTCTGGGGAGGATTTGTGATGTCCAAACACCTGTTTTTTTGTTTGTTTGTTTTTTTGTTGTTGTTTTTTAGAATAATATTCAAAAACCAATGGCGAGTAGGCATGTTAGCTGAGCGGAAAATACAAAACAAAACAGTGTCACACAAAAGCAGCAGTAAACACTACCGGACGAATCTGCCAACATCAAATGTCGGAAAGATTTGTCTGAAGTGATGGACTGACTGAATGATCGTAGGCTAACATTATTTTAATGGATCTTTTCTAGCTTAATCTCAAGCTCAAAAAATAATTTAGAAATAATTGAATTAAATAAATAATAAACTCACAAATATGAATATGACTTAGAAACCTAACACATTCAATTTGAAATAAAATTAATGACTAAATGTTGAATGAATAATTGTCTAATAGAGTCCTTCAAACCTTATTGTACAATGACAAATGTATAGCTGATCAAAAAGTGACACATTTCAATGTTTTAAAAAAAGAAGTGACAATTAAAAATATATTCATTTACATCTTACCCAAATACATTTCTTGAGGCATTTATAGAAATAATCCAACAAAATAAATATTCAAGTACAATAAAAAAAAAAAAGATAATTAAAGAAAAACAAAAAAACGGACAAAATAGAACATGCTGCTGCTGCATTTACAGCTGGAAACGTGTTTTGAATTTTTCATCTCATGTCATCTGTAATTTTGAATTAAGTAAATATTTGTTGTATTACAAACTTTTTGTCAGTGAAGTCACCAAAATATGTCACAAAGAAAGAATCTAATAATTTAAAAAAAAAGTAAAATTGCCTGTTCTTTTCAAATAAGTAACTTGACCTCAAACCAGCTTAGCATTTTTCACCTGCTTAATGTGAGACTCCAAGCTTCTGAAATAAGCAAAGAGTGCGTGTGGCAGGAATTCAGGGTAACAGACTGCAATGACATATGACCTAATTTTACATTACAAATGTGATTATTGTCTGATAGTTGCAGATTACATTTAGAATTCAAACTCAGCTCCTACCAGTCACTAATGTAGGTGTATATGCTGAAATAAAGGGATGCAGAGGTATTTCATCACTGCCACATGAATGTCTGGAAGATTATGCAAAAACTGGAGTAATGTGAAACCTAATGGGGAGGTGGAGCTACAAATAAAAGGGTGACCCATTAAATGTAGGTGCTAATTCAGATTATCAGTTGTGGAACTGCTTCATACTAAACTGGGCAGCTGCTGTCAAAACAACAATGCTCTAAGGATGGCATACAGTTGGTACTGATGCATGTATCACTCATTACAATATTTTCTTAATAAACATAACTTGATCGACCTGATAGTAAGCACAGCGCTGCCTTTGCAACTAACACATGGCAGTCTGGGTGGGCTGTGATAACAGTAACATATCAGTTTATGCAGATAATGACTGAGTGATATAAATAAATGTAGCTTGTCATAGGATAAGGGGGGATAAAAAATATTTACAAATTTACAATCACATCAGCTGCTTATCAAGTAATTGTATTTCTTTTTCCAGTTTCTTCATTTTAAGTGCTCTGTAAGCCATCTCTTGGTCCCGGTTCTCCATCTCCTTTTTGAGATAACTGCAGTAAAGGGCCTTTAGGTCATCTGGCTGCTTCTGAAAAAGAAATAAAATGTATGCACGCTTATTATTCCACCCCTTTGTCATTACCAGCATTATCATGTTGTCTCATGAACCTCACCTCTGCACTTCTGCCAACAGTTGTAGGCTCTGCTGAACTGCCCACCTCCTGGAAACTGCTATTATTTAAATCCTTAACACACAAAAAAAAAAACAAATAGAAAGAAAACAAAAGAAAAATTATTAATTATTTAAAGAAAAAAAAAAGCTGTCTTTTAAGGAGAATTTTACATTTACATATCCTCACCCCTTCAAAATGAGCATCGCTGATGTCCGTCTCATCACCGCTCAAACTTTCCGGTTCAGTCTTTGTTACAGGCAGGAGGAGGACTGGATGGCCCGACACTTTAGAGATAGGAACAAAATCAAGTTCAGCCACAATACATTAAGGTCACTTTTAATAGTCCTGAATAACACCCACCACTCATAAAAGAGTTATCAGATCCAGTTACTGGGGCAATACAGGCACCTCCGGGCAGCACCTCAACTCTGACAGAGTCTCTTTGATGCAGCACATCCTCCTCAGCAGAAGTCAGAGAGGGGGTTTCTGACCCCCCACCAGTCCTCATCACCTCGGCTCTTTTTCTTTTTGCTGCAGAGGGGGCAGACCTCACAGTTAAAATTCCCTCTTGGATGTCAGTCTTGGAAATGCACCACTCAAAACAGTGGTAGAATGAAAAAGATACATTAATAAGTAAATAAAAGTCATCTTATTATTTTTATTTATTCATCAATTTATTATTATTTTTTTTTTGAGGATTACCTGTTTGGACTATGTTCTTGTGCTTGACTTTTACTTGCTGCCATGTCCTTTTATAGCCACTGTCTGAAACACTGAAAACACATGGGAAAACTTTTAATAAAGTAAAGAAATTTGTGTTTGGTCAGTTATTTTTTTTGTTGTAACAATGCTTCTTAGCAATAAATGTTATATTGTAAGAAAAGACTGTTTATGCTCCATAAAACAGGGACACATTTAAAAGGAAAATGCATTTGTGGGATTAGCAACAAAGATGAGTAGATGGATTCTGCTTTAACATTCAAGATTACAAGATTATTCATCCCTGACTATCCAAGCCAGTTGGGGTTGCTTTTGGTACCCTTGGTGTTGAGAATCAGGCAACTAATTTACGGTATCTGAGAGCATGGACCCTTGTTCAGCCAGAAGATCTGCAAAGTTTTCTATTTAGTGGGAATGAGCCACAACATGCCACAAATGCATTTTTCTTACAAATATAAAACTATTCAAAAGAGAAATAAACACCCAACAAGATTGATTGCCAAGAACTGTTGTTACAAGAGAGAAACAATAAACTAAGACAAATTTATTATTTTTTGGGAAAGGGACAAAACAATGAATTAACCGAGTCACACATATTAACTTAAATATGTGTTGCAGTCAAACTACCCACAAATGTATGAGCAAGTCTTCTTACGCATTTATTTTATCAGCAATCCTTTGCCAGGCTTCCTCTCTCTGTTTAGAGGCACAGGTGGTGTTGGATTTAGCTGTCAGGATCCCTCGCTCCTCTTCATACAACTTTAAAATAAGCTCCTGCTCTCTGGAGCTGAAGAAATGCGCTCTCTCCTGCTTTCTAAGCATCTGCAAATCTATAATACAAACAAATGAGATGTGCGTGTGTTCTCGAAAAAGCAGACATGATTATTTTTTATTGACTTTTTTAAATACGTTTTGAGGTCTTGAACGAGGTCTCCTCACCTCTGTCTGGATTCATCATCATAGTGATCCGCGTTTCTGTGTGCGACTGCTCTCCCCTTTGTGCTGAAGCGAGTGCGCGCAGTTATCCGAGATGTTTCAATGCTAGATTTAGTAATCAAATCGTAACCCACCTCCGTGAAAGGGGATAAAACCAAACTTAATCGATGCGTCAGTTGGATCCAGTACGCCTCACGTCATAAATGGCCGTCCAAGAGATGGGAACGAGGGAGAAATAAACGGAGTCATCAGACGGAATATCGACAAGCTTTGTTAACCCAGGATTTTCTAATTCGGCTTAAGGGCGCGTTCATGTGAAAGAGGTGGAGTTTGTAACAAAGGGCGAGTCACATGTAGCAAAGCGTCACATCATATCAGGTTATTACAAGCTTCGTGTTGGTGCCTTAAGTTAACACTATGCCAACATAACGGAAATAATAAACGTACAGTATTGTGTCCACGGATAATTTGTTCGCAAGTGTCTCTAAAGACATTGGCGACTGCACGAGCCGTTGCTATGGTTACCTAAATTGAGCCTGCAGTATCTTGCTACAAGATCTGCCAGTTTGTCTTCTCCATTACTGGATACTGTTTCCACAATGGGCCGAGGAGTTTCTCGGTTTTTTTTTTTTTTGGAGGGGTGTGGGACAATTATAGAAAGGTCTTCTTGGGACTTTCAGTTAACACGTCAAAGCTGAAAAACTCCCGTTTTTAAATGTGGTTGATACAAAAAAAAAATGTGGTTGATACATTGAAAGGATCAAAAACCTTTCAAAACCTGGATTGATTATCTCTGCACTATGTGAGAACACAAGCCGTTTTGCTGTGAAATATATGGCAATCAGAAAGATATATTTTTCTTTGTTCCGATTTGTATCTACTGTCACTATACTTATAATTTCCAAAACGTCCATTCTCTGACCTCAGCTTAAATCAATTTCACATACAAACATACCTGTAACTACAAAGAAACCGATGTGTTTAAACCCTAGTCAGTACAAAACTGGCTGATTAGCTGTTTACTTAATGTCTGACTTGAACTTTATTTACTATCTTGTAAACACAAATGTATGCAGAAACTATATAATGAATTTGCCTGTTAAGTCAAAAACCAAACTATATTAAATAAATTAAGAATACATATACTTTATAAAAGTGTTCACATGTTGCATCAGATCTTAATGGGTTGTTTACAGAACTTTTTGCTGCAACTTCAGACTGCGGGAAAAAAATAAGTGATGGAAGGAAAGATTAAATAATGCTTCAGTTTTAAGTGTTATGTGTCACTAATGATCAAGAATGTTCATTACTTCTGAGACTTGGTTGAACTAGATTAACCTATACATGCACACACTTTGTATTTTAGTGACTTGCTTGTGAAAATTAAATCTAATAAACTACAGATTAAAAACATCAAGCACAACATCACAACCCACAAAAGACAAAAAATAAAAAAGACTGAGGTAATAATAGTTTATTTGTTAAATTTGTTTAAGCTGACATTTTGTCTAATGATCCAGAGCTGTGGAATTATTGTTTCAGGTGCCCCATGTAGAGAGCACAGATGTAAACAAAATACAACCGAGAAGAGTAAACAGAAAAATGGGAGTGTGGTGTAACAAATTGTTGATAGAAGACTTGAGCTTTTAATGAGGTCTGGAAAGTTTACTCGTCATGCCCCTCATAGCCATCAGGAAGGGCATTCACGTGTGGGTTGTGAAAGAGCGTTTTGACGCCATCTCCCCAGGGAAAACGCTGCAGGGACAAAGAATAAGAAAATTACATTAAAAATAAGTGAAAAAAGAAGAAAAAAATGGCGAGAATGTAAACCAATAAATAGAAAGTTGTCAGACCTTGGACCGGATGCGAAGATGGGAGTAAGCGACAAACTCTGGTTGCTCATGGCTATGCTGCTGCTCTTTCAAGTACATGTTCAGCATGCACACTGCAACACCAGGCAGGGCAACCACAAAGGTGAGGATCTTCCATGTTTTAGCTGAAGGAGAGATGTGTACTTAATAAAACACTATCACTCTCCAGGCAGAGGACAAAATGAACGTATTGTATAATGCAACCACTCAAACAATAACACTCAAGACCTCCAAAAGACTCTCACCTACTTGAATACATCATGGATCTGTCCAGTTCTACCTCAGTACGATTTGCAACTTACTGCCTCTGTAATACTCCTCTAATTGACACTCATGCATAAAAAAACCAATTCCACTGATATAAATATACATAGAAAGTGTGATCTTGGAAATTAAGACAACCTTGATTTTTGGCCTCTATGTGTTCAAACACTTAATACAAATAGCGCCAAAATAAGGATGCCAAAGCTCTGGAACACTAATTTTGTACCAGTGTGGCATCTTTTTAATACATCAACTACAATCTAAATGTCATTTTTCTTACTCATTTTCGTTTGTTCCTTTCTTTTTTCTTCTCATTTCTAAATGTAAGTTATAACCGAGTTGAGAAACCTCGCTCAACTCACAAAAAAGAAAACCAGGCATTAGGGATGCAACGATAACCGGTAAAATGGTTAATCGTGATAAAATTCCAAACGATTAGTAATACCGTTTCAAAGTTTAATTATCGTGAAAACCGCGACTGATTACTGTACTTTGAAAAACTCCCAGTGATGCTGCTCATTGGCTGGAAAAGCAGCAGCAGTCCCAGTTTGCAGTGTTTAATTTATGAAAACATGGCGGAAGGCGACGAAGGCGCCCACATGGACAGTAATCTTGAGATTTTTCCCCCTTCAAAAAGGACAAAGTAGACATTTTGACCCATTTTGGATATATTTGAAGATGCTGGGGGGTATTTCTATAACACCGCGATAAAAATGATAACCGTGATCATTTTGGTCACAATAACCGTGATATGAAATTTTCATATCGTTACATCCCTACCAGGCATTTGTCTTGATTATCTCAAAGGCTGAAAATCTAACAGATGTCAATTGCCAACGGTTGAAACATCCCGAGTGTTAAAGATTTTAGAGTGTGACGTAAGACCTCCATTAACAAGGAACAGCTACAAGTGATGAAAAAAATTGTTCCACACCAAACATTCTTCAGGTAGCCCGGGGGGTCAAAATCCAGTCTGCGAGGGCCGCTATCCTGCAGGTTTGTTATTGCTCCAACACACCAGATTCAAACCAAATAGATGCAACAGCTTATTATCAAGTTCTTCACAATGACCCATTAATTTCAGTTAGGTGTGTTGGACCAGGGACACAACAAAAACCTAAAGAACTGTGGCCCTTGAAGACTGGAGTTTGACACCAGGAATTTGTCCCATTTAAATCCCCAGTAAAAACCCCCAGCTAACATTAAACATCTTAAGGCAGTTTTTAAGTAATGGGATCTTACTTTAAATATCTGGAATTTAACTCCCCTCCCCTATCTATCTATCTATACACACACACACACACACACAAAAGTTATCATAAATCCGGTTGTTCATTGAAATGTCTATAAAGCCCACACATTACTTATTTGTTTGCTCTGACCTCCCCTCTTGCTCCAACCGTATGCCTGACCTTTTAACTCCTTATTTCTAAACGGCTAAATTGGATTGATTAGGATATACTAAATATCAATAAATTTTGTTCCTAGGAACACTTATCTTTTATGTGTCACTTTGTTGTTGCCCTATTGCTTCCTGTACACTTAGTTCAAGGCTGTTCACCTTTCAAGCCACAGTAACTTAACAGAATAAATTGCCATTGATTAAAGTCGAGCCTCTGTGGGTGACAGAGTTCACGCCTTAAAGTACGGTGTGTATTTAGCAGTAAGAAATATGTGTACGGGGCAAATCGTCTACGTTTGTTCAAGGATGTAAAGATGTAAAGCTACTGTGACTGAAGCTAACGCTAGCTCCGCAAGGTCACATTCAAATACCACCAATTGTACTATAGCTGAGTTAAATTAAATACAACTTATGGCATATTGTGAGGTTCAACAATTACCTGATTGCTCGCCATGCTCGGCTGTAGCAGAAAGCTGACGCCGAGTCTGGGCCAGAGAAGACCTCAGCAATAATTGAGAGAAGCGTCCGAAGGCCGCCATTTTCTGTCTGTGAGAACGGAAGACCGGAAGAAATTTGTACTGAGACGTCACGTGCACAGATGTGTATGAACGACAGCGCCACCAGGCCACCAAGCGGCGACACCGAGAACTACAGGGACCGAAAGCGGCTGTGAGCTCTGCTCCCACTGGATTTTACAATGAATTCTTATTGCTGCAACAGCTGAGCTCACGACTGGATGAATCTTTGCTCTTGATTTGAATGTACCACTTATTATGTATTAATAAGTGCAACAAGAAAATAAAAAATTCCCAGAAACCCTTCAGCTCCAAAGTTACAACAGCAACCAGTTTACAAAAGGAGAAAACATAACCGTAATCGTATTCTACATCCAGAGTGTAATATATTGATTTATCAATCAATTTATTAAACAGTAAATGAGATTCAGAAGTTAACATAACAGCAAAAATATAGAAATATAAGCATAAATAGATCAAATGTAAAATTGAACAGATACTGAAATAGGCCTATGTAATAAGCTACATATTATTTTAGTGAGCAGGAAATCTTTCCCCAAAAAGTTCTGAAAAATGCACTTGTGATTCATCAGTAGTTTATTTGTCTTCTGTCCTCACTTAGAAAACTGAATTTAAGTTTCAAGTTTTATGGAACAAGGTAGGAAAGTGTGGGAATAAATCATTTGTAGGCATAATTCAGACTTTTACTGATTATGAGTTGGAAATGTACATACATACTATATATATATATATATATATATATATATATATATGTATGTATATATATATATATATATATAATTTGACATGAATTGTCCTTTAATTCCTTTTGTAAAGACATAAGTGATACATTATCTTTACTGGATCTTTGCTGATGTAACAGAACTGTTACATCTGCTACTGGAGAGCATGGCTTTAAAGATAAATTTTGTTGACTGGTCAGAAGTGTTTACTGAATCTATATTTATGATTGTAGCCTGGAATGGTATACATCATTCAAATTCCAAGACTCTGTCTTTCTCATGATGTGTAACATGTTTATACGGTTGGAAGGCAGACTGAGTACAATATTCATTTCTAATGTCCCACCCGCAGGACACTGGGTACTAACAGGTTGTTCACAGGTTATTAGCCACTCATACACCAATTTATGATCAAGTTAAGATATCATGTACAAATAATACAACAGATTATAGGCTTCATGGTTTCAATAAATGGGATCACTGGTGTTTCATGATTAAAATAATTATTTATGCACTTCAAAATATTAATAGATTCCTGGTGTTGACACTTAAGTTACACAGTATAGCTTTAAACACATCACTGCCAAGTGAGGCTGATTCATTGATATATTGCTATTTATAGCCTACATCAAAATCCCAAATCCCATAATGTCAACCCATTCCTCTCTGAGACAAAAAAAAATACTTAAAACTGATGCAGAACTGAAGTTTAGAAATGTGGCAGGAGGCATCAAACTTTGACTTAAACCCCCAGGTCTAAAGGGAATACAGTGGCCAATAATGAGAGCAGAGGTGTTTGCTTAAAAAGAAATGAACAAGTTTATTTTACAATTCACAATAAAACCATTTAAAGTTGTACTCTGAGTTAGCTGGAAGAGAAGAGGAAAATCAACAACCAGAACAACAAGCCCACTGCCTGGAACTGCAAGCCCAGCGTGTCACAAAACACAACACACTGCAAACAAAATCATCTTTGTGATTCCCCTTTCTAAAACACAGCAAACCGAAATAAAAACACAAAATCTGATAGGCTGACTTTCTATGCAGTGGGCAAGTGACTGGTGTCTCAATACTATGAACACAAACCCAAAGGCAGCACAACCAAAGAAGACAGGTTGGTTTGCTGGAATCAAAAACAGGAGTCAACAGCAGGCCTACTGGGTTGTGACCAGTTCAGCCGTAAACTCAATATAACAAAAAAATAGTAGCAGGCCATCCTCCATTTAGAACAGGTTGCAGACCTGATAACAACTTATGAGAACTTCCTGTAAATGTCGACACTTCCATTTTACCTTTGAACCAAATAATTTTCTTAAGGTTCAGGTTTAGGGTCCTGCATTCAGTTGGGCTGGTTAAGGTTCAGGTAAAGAACCGGCTGCACACATGCAAGAGTCTTTGTATGTTAAATTCCCAGTAGCGGAAGGATGAAGGTTAAATCTGCAGAAGAGTATTTATTGAGCCGTTAATAGTTAACATTTTTTGGCTGAAAACAAACTAAAGAGATTCGGTTGACCTCTTATCTGCGTCTGTACTTGGCATTTGTCTCTGAACAGACTACTTTGATTGCCAGGGGGGAAAAATAGCAAAGGATAATAGTTTGCACTGGTTGCATTTAAACTAAAAAATAAGGATTTCAATCACAAGCTGGTCTTGTTCCGTAATGGATTCTCAGTATCGCCAGTTTGAACCAACTGATGGCAGTATTTTCCAAGGGGAGCGCAGCACCACACAAACAGGTAAAAAAAAAAGAAGAAAAAAAATTAAACATAGTTAAATTTTGTCTCTGTTATTTCAGATATCATTATGAATGATCACACCCCCGTTTGTCAGCGTTTTCAGGTATGAAGAGGATCATGATTTATATCCTTTACAGCATCCTGGTGTTGCTGCTGTTGATTCTGCTGATGGTAACAGGGATAAAATGTACGGCTTTTAAGACATTTTAACAAAGTGAAGCTGATTTATTAATACAATATCAAAAGAAAATAATTTAACTACATTTTAATGATTTTTTTTTTATCTTGCAGTCTCTCAGGTAAACAAAGAAATTACTGATGTCAAACTTCAACTTGAGACTATCAGCAAACAAAGACCAGTTTCGTCGTCTAATGCAGGTTAAAAAATTAGAATAATGGTTTTGATATAAAGATGCAACAGCAGAATTTATGTTCTTTAAATAAGTTTTGTGTTTATTTGTGACTTTTAAAACTTAAGGTTCAGCACCAATGCCAGAAATACGCTTGGAGAGGCTCGTCCCAGTTAGAGGTAAAAATGTCATGGTAAAAGGAGAGAAAGAGAGAGCATTAAGTGTTTTAACATCAGTCAGACTGTTTGGTCTTTGTTAATCCTCATTAAACCAGGAACCTGTAGGGAAGGATGGGTAAGTTTCCAGAGAAGCTGCTACCTGCTGTCAACCACCACTGCTACCTGGCACAAAGCAGAGGAGCTGTGTAAATCACACAGAGGACACCTGCTGGTTCTGAACAACGTGGAAGAACTGGTGAGGTTCGCTTTGCTCCCGTCTGGTTCAGTTTGAGAAAAGTAGAAAACAAGATGACCTTGAGATCATGAAAGCTTGAAAATAACCTGTTGCTGTTTCCTAAAAACCTAGGACTACATTTCTAGAATAGTTGAAATCAGATATAACCACTGGATTGGACTTGTGGAGCGACAGCATGAGGGACACTGGAGCTGGGTGGAT
Source organism: Atherinomorus stipes (assembly GCA_023101725.1). Taxonomy (NCBI): domain Eukaryota; kingdom Metazoa; phylum Chordata; class Actinopteri; order Atheriniformes; family Atherinidae; genus Atherinomorus; species Atherinomorus stipes. The sequence goes on from JALJCO010007110.1 coordinate 128,072, forward strand.
GGAACCGACTTCAGTACAACCCCAAAGTAAGAGAAGTGAGAAGACATTGAAATATATTTTTTAAAAAAGGCTGGTTGAGTGTTTTAGAGTGGAAATCACTGTCTCCTCTTCATACTTGTGTTCAGTTTCTGGGATGTAGGTCAGCCTGACGACTGGGACTACAGAGAGAACGGAGAGGACTGTGGACAGATTCATGGCTCAGGAAACCGCAAACGCAAGTTGTTAAATGATGCAGACTGTAGTCTGCCTGAAAGGTACATCTGTGAAGCCAAGGCATGAGACATGGCTGACCCTCCTCAGATGACAACCCCTTACCAATGTGCCAGAGTCTTTGAAGTGGGAAGAGATTTAGACAAATAGAGTTTCTGTTTGTGAAAGCAACCTGTAATCAAACATGTAATGCATAAGAAATTAAACATTTATGTACTGTCTATGATGGTTCTTGCAGACTTTGTGGGAAAGTTGGAAACAACAAACACCCTCACTCTCTCTTTGAATGATGTCAACTTGCACACTAAAAACTCTTGGGTCAAACTGCTGGGTTAAAAAGGGACCAACTAATTTCTGGGTTATTTCAATCCAGACATTTGGGTTGTTGTTTTGAACCAACGTCTGTGTTCAATACTTGATTTAATTTCTGGGTTAAAATAACCAAACACTGTAGTCAATATAATCCAACTTCTGGGTCAAATATTCAACCTGAAAGTTGGGTAAAAAAAACAACAACAAAAAAAAACATAACCCAATTTTCTGGGTTGAAGTAACCCAGAAATTAGTTGGTCCCTTTTAACCCAGCTGTTGGGTCAAAAATAACCCACCATGGGTTATTTTTGTCCCAAGAGTTTTTAGTGTGTAGCCACCACTTTTGGCCTCAGCTAAAGGTACAGTGTGTAAGAAATGCTGGCATTTAGTGGTAAAGATGGGTATACCAATGACTTCATATACCAAGCACTGTTGTAAACGTAAATGTACAGTGGCCAACAGTGGCCAAAATTCTCCCAGACATAAAGATGTTTTCATCTTTGAGTGGATCCAGTGGTCTTGGTTCTGCACTACAGGTAACTACTTTTATAGGAGCCCTATCATGAAAAAGGACTTTAGTGAACTTTTAACCATGTTATTTTTGATGTTTCCTCATAAAAACTTTATTTAAGGCATTATTTTCGTTTATTTATACATATATGAGTAATTTATGAGACTAAAGGGATTTTCAGAGCTGAAGCTCCCTTCCAACAGCTGCCTTAGAAATACCTACAGTATGTAGAAGTCATTTCACCAAATTTCACCAATCATGAAGCGTCAAATACGCATATGCAGCATTGTAATAAGACGCCCACTTTGTTCAAGTGAAACTCCAAGAATCCTAGCCTATCCATTCTCTCTAAGATAAAGCGAGCAGCCTGCTGGAAGACTTTCTCTTAGACAAGCAGCCATCAGCCAACAGAAGTTTGCTCCAGAGTTCAGAAGAAAAGCTGTCTCTTTTTTTTCTGACATATTTTAGCTTCAAACAACAGCAAATTGGAAAAAGTATGGTTGCATTTGACTTGAGAGTTTATTTGTTGTACCGGACGATCAACTTGGCAGAAGTTATGTTTTGTCTTCAAGAGCAGAAATAACCTTCAGCTTTGTGTGTGAACTTCACTCCTAACAGCTTCGTGACACTTTTGGAAGTGAACTGTTTTTGCTTTGGGATTACTTCTGAAACCTGACAAAATTCCCACAATAGCACGTCGTGGACAAACAACAACACTGTGTTGAGTGAAACCAAAGCCCAGCTCAATGCTAACTATTAGCCTATGATGTGTTAGGTAATTTACTTACTTGTCAGGGGTTTTTGTGGTACTGCATGTACTTCAAACTCTGGGTCAGGCGCATACAGCTCCATAACAGGGTAATCCATTTTATTCCGTTGATCGGAGTCCCATCATCCATCATCCATTCATGTGATTTCTGAACATGTTCTAAAACCAGTGTTACACCAAGTACTGTGACCCTTCAGAATCTGTGACTGTTCCAGGGCGATGTCATAAAATGGGTGTAAACATGTCAACTCAACTTCGAGGTCGAGAGCTTTGGTGGTTGAGTGCAGCTATTTTACTTTCACGTTGGAAATTAGACATATAAAAAACCTAATATTTAACAGCAAATTAGTTTCTATAGTGGTAAGAACACAAGCTTATGCCTGTAGTTGGTTTTTGGAACGTTTGAAAAGCATGATACAGCACCTTTAATGCCTATTAAGACATTACTTATCCTAAACAGTCTCTACCTCCCATTAAGCAAAGCTGGTACAGCAGTTCAGATGGTTCTCACTTCACACACATTGTTTTGTCCTTCAGGGACACTGTAGTAAAAATGGGGGCACAAATATGGCAGCCTCCATGTATATGGACCCACAGCAAGTAGATATGTGGCTCATTCTAAGAAAATAAACATTTAATAGCTACTCTAGTGAAGCGACTATACACCAATAGAAACACAGTTTTGAATGATATATTACATTTTTCTGCCATTGACCTATTGGTTTTGTTACACACTGCACCTTTAAACTTGAGGTGCTGAGAAAATGAAGAGCAGAATCAAAAAGTACTTTCTCATTCCTACACAGACACGTAGATTCACATATAACATAACATGGTGTTGATATAAAGAAAATAAGAAGTCTGATCCACTTGTGTTTACTTGTTTGTGGGCACAGAGCACCATATTTCTTTGATCCCTATTATTGCTTCATGCTCTGCAGATACAAATGCACAAAGATCTTACAATCAGAGTAGCTGCAATACTGTCTTCTGTCCAGCAGGTGACAGGAGTTTCCACCATTCAGATAACCACTGAAAAACTCCAGTTGTGGCCATTTCAGTGTTCCATCCACTGAGCATGGTCCCTGCAAGACCAGTTGCTAATTAATCTGTGTAGTGGGCCCTGTTGTCCAAATTGCATACTCAACACTGCTGAACAAAAGAAATACCCTTTATGAAAACTTACTACAGTGTTTTATAAACAAAACTCCATTGTGAGTGCAGAAATCTGAGAGGAATACATTTCTTTCTTGTCTGTGCACCACAGCACTGCTAGAGACACAATGAAGATGTCTCAGATTAAGCCATTTAACAAGCTATTACACGTAAAATAAAAACATTCCTAATATCAACCGTGCAGACCTCTATCAGGTATCAGGTATTTTTCACATTCAGTTTCATGAGAGCTAATCAACCAATAACATATTGGCAATAAGTCACATACATGTTACTGTTGTAGGTAAGACACCACATCATTCTCCATATTATGCCACATAAACAGTTTTAGATATTAATTATGGTGCATACTGCTATGTGTGCACAAATAATACATCCATATGCAGTAAAAGATTTGTCTAAGTAAAAACATGCAAATATTTTTTACAATAATTACCTAAGTGTGTTGTTATGGTGTACCATACGTTTTTTCTTTTTTAAAATATAAATGAACATATTAAAGCAATAAATGCAGATGTTTTACACAAACATCTCACGTGGATAACCTGCAGTGGAAAGCTGTGGGAACTGCTGCAAGTGCTAGTTATTTGCACAGGTGTGTGAAGGAGTTATTTTTGATTCAAGTTTGGAAAATTACAAAAGTGAGAGAATTCAGAGTTGCCAGAAAAAAAAAACAAGATGATATCCTCAGAATGTTCTGGGGTAAAATGGTAAAAGATTTTAAAACAAAAAGGAAAAGCTACTTCATGACCACTGAGCCCACATGTGTTATCAGACTGAACAACCGTGTCATGTGACATCTTGTTTAGACTCTCAGTATTTCCTTGAGCGTCGCATGTTCTCATCTGTTCTATTTTATTGGTAAAGCACTGAGATAAATGCTGCATTTACATCAAAATTCTGATGAATTTAAGTATCTTAAGTATCTTAAATTAAAATTTAGTTATAATGGCAGAGTAATGGAGTTATAGACTTCATTGGCTAGTCTTGATGATTACCTCCTTGTATGAGTTTCCCACCCCTCTCATATAAAATCTCCCCCCTCTCATATAAAAGCAGACTGCAACAAATTTGGACTTCTTCCAACAATGAATGTGACAGCTCCTCTGCTGCTGCTGCTGCTCACTGGTAAGACTGATGAAAAGGGGAAAGAAAGAAAAAACCTTCAATATTTAGAAGCTTTTTTCTTAGTTATCTTCTTTTTTTCTTTTAAATCTTCTGAGTCATTGATGCCTGTGTCTGTTCCAGCTTGTATGGGCAGTGGAGCACAGCTGCCTAAAACCATATGGCAGTTTTGGGAGATGATCAGTTGTGCCCAGCCGGGTGTTAGTCCTCTAGCATACGTTGATTATGGCTGCTGGTGTGGCCTCAGGGCATCTGGACCTACAGTAGACGAAGTGGACAAGTAAGGAGGCAATCAGTTTTGCAGTTTTTAAACTTGATTAAATTGGATCTCTCTCTAACATTTGCTGTTTTATTCTTAGGTGCTGTCAAACTCATGATAAATGCTATGAAAAATGTGAAATGATTCCTGGATGCACGGGTCTGTCTGAACTTCCCTTCATGCAAGTTTATGATTTCACCTGTGCAAATGAACATGTGACCTGCTCAGGTGAGACTATAATGCGTTCACACCCTAATTCAGACTTTGAGTATTTGAGCAAATTCAATAACTGCAACAAAAATCTGCACTTTAAAGTTTTCTTGTTTAACCTCCAACAGCAGATGTGTGTAGCAGATATATTTCTATATTGTTACATTAGCATATTAGTATTATTTGCCTGTTTGACCACTATACAATAGCTGTTTTAAAAGTTATATACTGCAAAAAGAAAAAAACAAAATCCATTATAACACTTGCATTTTATGCATATAACCACACTCTTTCTTATTATTATTTCATCCTTTGTTGTTTCTGAGCTGCTTTCTTCCCTTTTCCCATTTTCTCTGCAGCTACCAATGATAAGTGCCAGGCTGCTGCATGTGAATGTGATCGTGCGGCGGCTCACTGTTTTGCTCAGGCGACATACAACCCTGAACACAAGAACATGGATCCCAAAGTCCACTGTGTCCACTGAGTGACGGATCAGCTCCCTCCAGAAAATATTTCTAATACAATTCTTTCCTAAAAGTTCAGTAGGCTACTATTTTGATATTTGTTAGCTGATGTGAGCAATGGTATTAAACAGTGGGGTGAATTTGGGGGAAGGGGGGTGGGTGGGTGTTGCAGAATTTTGTTGATTTTGGGTTAAATATTTTGGCGAGCTTTGATCAATCTTCTGCTGAAATAAAAAATCCTCTGGATACAGCACTGATTGCAGTTAGCTTGTGGATATCACTGCAGACTGATCCGAACACCAGCTGAGACATAAAAGATGTACTATGTCCAAAAAATGTCTAATTTCTTGGCCTTTGTACACGAACTTGAGCAGAAAGAGATGCTGAATAATTTAGCATTTGTTTACACACATATGATGAAATTGTGAAAAGACAGATTGCAGCAAACATTAGATTTTTGTTAGTGAATGCATGTGAAATGTTTAGACCTGATAGATATTTGGTTTTTTATAACCTACACTTCTCACCTATCATCAATATTAACCTAATTTCATGGAAAAGCTCAATCTCATACCAATGCACACAGAAAACATAATGAAAATTCAGGAATTAAAATGAGAGTACCTGAAGACGAAATGAAATGAAAAATGAATGAAAAATAATTTATCCCAGTAGGGAAATTCAATCTTTGACTTTGCCAAACTCTATGTTTTGTTGCTCAAACATGATGGAGAAGGAAGATGAGAAGAAGGGCTTCCAAAACATTCACTGAAATTATTTATTTGTTCAGTAAAGATGTTTTAAAGGCTTCCATTAATTCCTTGAGTTTAAGGTGACAACCTTCAATGTTTTCTCAGATTTGAAATTTGAAATGCTTTTGTTGGATGGCCCCTTGAGATGAAACATCTCGTTTTCGAGGGGGTCCAAAAGACAAAAATATATACAACCTTCAATCAGGGCCGTTGCAACAAGGCAAGCAAACCAAGCAATTGCAGAGGGCCCCGAGCTGGACTGGGGCCCCAAGACACCATGGCACTTTAACCGGGCAGCATTCAAGCAGTTACAGAGACCCCAAGCTGCTTCCAAACCACTTTTCTTTCTTATTTTAGACACTAGCTACACAAGACTTGGAATTTTAAGATCGGACATGCAGAGGTTGAAAATCCCACTTAAAAGATTTTTTTCGCTGAGATATTGTGATCCACTTTCAACTGACAGTAGTCAGTCGGCGATGGAGAGTCAATGACAGGGCCCGTTTGGACACGTCCATTCCCATTACATGGCGTCCATCAGAGTGTGTTCCCCCTATGATGACCGACCAATTATTAGAAAGTAATCCTATAATTTTTTTATGACGGTATGGGGGTGGTTGCGTCCATTTTTAAAATGTAAAAAATACTATGTTGGCAGCATTGTTTTCTTTTTTTGGTGGGGGGGGGGGGGGGGGGGGGGGCTTCAGGTCCATTTTGCTTGGGGCCCCATAATTCCTTGAAACGATCCTGCCTTCAATGTTGTGTCAGATAATGTAAACAACTTGTTTTCTGTGATGTTAATAACTTAATATTGATATAACTGCTGATTCAGTTTATCAATGAGCTTATTAACCTTTAATCAGTCAATCCAAATCTAAACGTTAGCATATTGGTTAAAAAAAAAAAAAAAATCAACTGCTGGATTCCAACCAAGAGCAGAATTTTCTATGAAAACCTGATTAAGTGCTTTAAATGCTACAAATTAAACTCTCTTGTGATTGGAGGAGTCTAAATTCATACTATCTACATACAACAGTACCTCCACAGGGATGTCAGAGATGTTCTTTTCTTATTGTGATTTAGAACTTAATACAAAAAATGGGATTTCACTCAAAGACAGTTTATCTTCCACCACTGAGTGAATTAATCATCAGCTGGTCCTACATCACTTTCAATGAGTCCGATACATTTAGTTGTAGAGCTCAAGTGTGACTTTACAGTGTTAAAATGAATTTGTTCTTTTTGACTAAATGCCAGGAGGCCTCACATCCCTTCTTCTTTACATCAACATATACAACTACACATGTTGCATATGATACACACTGAAACTTAAATAGAGATGATACATGCAAACAGGTGTGGACTCATGAGCACAAACATGCAAATACCTTTAACATACTTACTTGGTTCAGTATCTTGTTAATGATGATAATAATAATAATGATAATAAAAAAAAACAGATAAATAAATAAATGTAGATGTCCAAAGAAAACATCTCATGTGGATAACCGGCAGTGGAAGGTCATGGGAACTGCTGCAAGTGCCAGGTATTTGCACAGCTGTGTGGTAGAAAGTTATTTTTCATTTAAGTTTTGAAAATACAACCAAAAGCAGCCCTGATCGGTCTTACAGAACGGAGCAGATGTATCACGGTATTCTGCCAGATATTTTCAAAAGTTCCTGGAAAGATCTAAATAAAAAGAAAATCTGCTATCTGACAAGCAAATCACCATGACAACAAAGACTGAATCATATCACTTTATGATTTTGTGTTTCATTTTACCTCTCAATGAAATACTGCTGTAATTAAGTTACTTGAAAATGCAATTTTCCAGCACAGTCCATGATGTAGCACAACTCACTGCACTGCTGAAACGTACCCCAAAAGTCTAACCATACAAGCCTGATCCACACACCTTTAAAGCCGATAATGACACCAAAAACAACGTGGAGACTGGCCATTGCAGGGTGAAGGACCATTGGAAGTTCATGAGGACAGTGTTCACTGGTGTCCTGTCTGTTGCCGTCTTTTATTGTAGTCTAGTCTGATTTTGATTTGATTTAAGTTTTAGTTTGATATTAATTTGCACTGATTTTGATTTGCACTTTATTATAAATCGTTTTCTGTGTTTGCTATTGTTTTATTGTCTTTTTTTCCCTGTGAAGCCCTTTGTGTATTGTGTATTTTCCTGTGAAGCCCTTTCGGCTTTTGAAAAGGGCTATATACTTAAACAAAACTGAAACTGACAGTTAAAAGAGCAGTTTTTTTCATCAAATATAGTGAATCCCTCAATTTTCTACAACACACACTGCACATTTACGGGTGTTTTGTAGTGGAGCTTAACTGAACTATTTATATCTATGCTTGATTATTATGACATGATTATGATTAACAGCAATAAGATGAAGGACCACACATGCAAGTGCAGTGGTCAGTAAATGCAGTTACAAACCTCACTAGCAAGTTTCGACCTGAGCACCCTTGCATAAAGCTCCCTCCCCCTTGTCTTCTTCTTATCGGAGTTTTTTCTCCTCTCTTGTCCTATAAGAGCAGACGGCCACAAATTCAGGGTCCTTCAGGTTGTAGTCATGAATGTGACAGCTGCTCTGCTGCTGCTTCTCACTGGTAAGTCTTTCCAAAAGCTCTCTGAAGTTTAATCTGTTTTTTTTTTAGATTTTTTTTTTTCCCTGATCCATTTATGGCGTATGCCTTATGCATCTGCTCCAGCTTATGTGGTGGATGGATCCCGGCTGCCTAAAGCCTTATGGCAGTTTGGGAAGATGATCACTTGTGCCCAGCCAGGTGTTGGACCTCTTAAGTACAATGACTACGGCTGCTGGTGTGGTTTTGGGGGCACAGGAACTCCAGTAGACGATGTGGACAAGTAGGAAGCAATCCGTTTTGTATTTCTGTCATACGTGAAACTTGAATCTTTCTCAGACTCGCTCCCTTTCCTGCTTTATTCTTAGGTGCTGTGAAGTTCATGATAAATGCTACAGAGAAAGCAGAAGGGCTCCTGGATGCACAGCTTTGGCTGACCTTCCCTATATTATTGTTTATGATTTCACCTGCTCAAATGAACAGGTTACCTGCTCAGGTAAGATTGCCTCTGTGATGCGTTCACACACAATACCAGTAACTAAGAAGTCCAACATGTTCATTGGTTTTCAGTCAACCAGATAATGAACAGCTTTACTGGAGACAGGGCATGAGACGGGCTGTATTTTTTGTGTCTAAGTACTAAATACACAAAAGCTATTTAAACAGCTATATTTAGGTATTGCATACACATACTACTATAATACTTGCTTGTTATGCAGTGTATAATCAGCCTCTCCTACGTGTTAAAGGATTATACACATTTTGTTATCATCAACCTGCTTTGCACTTATTTGCCGACTTGAATGTCTCTGCAGCGACCAACGATAAGTGCCAGGCTGCCGTGTGTGAGTGTGATCGTGTGGCGGCTCACTGCTTTGCTCAGGCGACATACAACGCTGAAAACAAGCACCTGGATCCCAAAGTCCACTGTGTCGACTGAGCCATAGATCATGCAATATATATATATAAAAAAAAAAGTGTAACATAGTTCTTTTCCAATCTTTTGGCTTTGTGATATTTGAAATCTGATGTTAAAGAGGTTTGATCTTTTACAAAGCAATCACTGTGAAATAAAAAAGACGATTCTTAAAGCAAGGCCTGCCAGTAAACTTCACCTTTTGAGTGTCTTTGTGTTTATTTGCTCTCTAGATGAGCTGTTGCAGCATTTGAGACTGTGCTTATCTCACTGGTACAACTTATTTTCACAGATGCGGTTTATATTTGCATTACTGATCACATCACGATGTAACTTCATGCTGAGGCTTTTTTCCAACAAAGTAGTGGTGGAAGACGTAGTAACTTCTTGTATTGAATGATAAAATTATTTTGCTTAAAGTGGTTTAAAGAAACATCTACTCCGAAAGGCAAGAAGGGGATGGGGTGTGTTTAGGGTCAGAGGTGTACCAGCACCAATTAAACGAATATGGTTAAATTCCTGAACAGTTTTGTTATGCTGCTATACTTCCGTGTGTGTATAAGCCATTGTTACTCTTTCTTTTGATCAGGTTTGGTCAGGTGGTCGGCTAGAGTGAGAAATTATTAGGCGTAATTCAGGCAGCTGCATATTAACTGGAAAATGTTCGCTTGAAAAATCTCTTCTTCACAGAGTGGGATGGTGTAATCACTCTAATAACCAATTCAGTGGAGAAAAAGACCGTTTTTACACATCACACAGCTCCACCATGTAATGTGCTGCTAAGAAGTTACACTCCCTTAACAGATTTGTGAGAAACGATCCCAATTTAACATTTACTAATAAATCTGGGCAATGTAAAATAGGAATAAGGAATACAATTCTCTTGTGTGGCAATACCATTTTGTTTCAATAAATCAAAATTGGTTTATTAACAAATAAACATTATGAAACAGGATTAACTGAAATATGTTGAAGATAATCAAAGTGGTAAAAAAAAACATTTCTAACTAATATCAGGAATATATTTTTGTCCAGTTATAACAAAAAGATACAAACAGCAGCCGTGTACAACAACACATTGTTGATATTTAGGAGCAAGATGCTGAATTATATTGGCTTGTACAGAAGAGTGGTTACATATTTCTTCTTGTATCTGTGTGTAGCACTGAGAACCATCACTCCGTCCTAAAACATGGAGAAAAAAAAAAGAGTGGAATTTAGACTCAAATGATTACATTTTATATTGACAACATTTATACTTTTGAATAAGCTACATATCAGTTTTATTACAGTTTGCAAAGACACCAGAGAGGCTGTATGCAGTTATTATTTCAGCATTTTATGCATGTTAATGACAAATTAGGCATCATATTTTGGCTATGAAAAACATACAGTTACTCCTGCACAACTGTGTAAATTCAGGTATTTTTTTCATCCATTACCTTGATGGAGAGGGCATAAAGGTGATTGAGCATGACATGGTTTGGTTCTGGAAGCAATGTTGGGTCACACTGATGGGAAATTTAAACGCAAGATGCATTATTAATATATTAACTGCAGTCACTTGTCTCATACATGGAGTGCACTGTTAAGACAAGCATTGATAAGATCATGTCTGCACTTACAGAGATACCGGTGTCCTTGTTGAGCAGCACTTGGAGCAGGTGGGGCGGTAAGAAAGGAGGTTGTTTGATTTTGTCCTCTGGTTTGATAATATATCCGTCCTGCTGATAGGGGCCCGGTGGGGAACTGGACAAATCTGGGAAAGAGTGATCATATAACCCTAATCAAGTACAGCCTTCTGTGAAATAGTGGCAAACGTCAGTGCTGCATGAAAAGCACTGATCAATTCAGGTATCCTGTAATCTAACATTTCTCCACTTGTTACTAACATTTGGACAATTTGAGGAAAGGGTAACTTTGGTGCCATTACCAGACATGTCTGCTGAATCCTGCGAGTCAATCCTGAGGGCATCAAAAACTTCAAAGTCAGTACTTTTCACCTGAATGACATTGTTAACTGTTCCAGTTTTAGATGTGGTCACAGCCTGAAAGAGATCACAAGCAACAATTCAGTGTGGAAAACACACGCGACTGATAGGCTACTTCCTGTAAAACTAATAAACTTTAAGCCTTCACTCACCCCTGTTGGATCCAAAGTCCATTGACCGTCCACACAAAACTTGTACTGGTGCTCTCCCTCCGGCAGATCCACTATAGCCACAAAGTTTTTCTGACTGCATTCCAGAAACAATCACATTTAATTTAAGGACACAGATTGGGCATAAAGATCAACTGGAGCAGGAGTCAAACTACCTTCTGTTGAGGGGAATCTTGGTGTTCCAGTTGTTGAAAGAGCCAGAAACATAGACTTCCTTGGCAGACCCCGACCATCTGAACACAGTTGGGGTGGCCTGCGTTGAAATTTTACTGTCACAGTCCAAGTCCTGCTGCCAGGCCAGAAATTCCTGTATTTCCTGTGGAGTCTGAGCAGAACGATAGCCGGCCTGTTAATGAGAGCAGCGTCTTTGTTGCCCAGCAACATCTTCTGTCTGAGCAACCAGCTGAGAGGTGAACTGCTGCGTAACTGAGGTGTACAGACAGATGTTTGGCAAACATTTTGATCAGTTTCATCAATCATTTCTATGATTTCACATGCACATTATGAACAGTTAGCTTCCACTTATAGGAAGTATGGCCTTGTATGCATCAATAAAACGATCGCTGGCTCAGTATGTTGTTTGTATTCCACCAGTTTACGGTTTAGATCTACTAGCATTAACAATAAAAACTTTTCTCATGTTTCTGGATTTTTAAAAAAATACAAAACCTTCAGCATCAACCACTTTACAAACACAGCACAGCATGTGCTTGAAATGTTCTCCTGCCTTCTGGACAACACCATTTTTATATATCCATCTATTTTTGACAGTATTAAAAGATCAATGGAGACATTAGAGGCACCTTTATGTGCAAAACATTAAGTATGATAAAACTTTTATTTGCTATTTAAATTGTTTTTGTAATGTTATGAAATGTTAAATTTATTACAAAAGTAGTTTGCCCTTCAATATGCACCATACATACATATACATATGTTTTGCAAGCAAATATTTTTCCTCAGACTTTTATAGTTAATAGCAGCCGAAGCCATTCCCCTAACTATATTCCACACAAAGATACACACACATACACACAAAATATCATAACATGGCAACCAGCAAGGAGGTACTCATTCTAAAAACATTTTTGTCAGTTGTTTGGAACTGGTTTGGTTTTGCAAACTCAGACAGAGAGCATGTTGACTTGTTGCTTAATTAGTTTAAAGGCTGTGGCAGCACAACAAATTTATTGCAACTCCTCTGGCATGCTGTTGAGTGGAAGAAATGATGCTCTCTATTAGATGCACAAGACAGGGACAGCCCACATACTCTGCTTCGAGTATTTCTCAAGCTTTCTTACATAAAAAAGCACATTAACATGCAACATCAAATATCATCAAACTTTTATTTGCTTTGTTCCAGCCCCAATGGTTGAATATTTATGTAATGGAATAAAACATCAAATTTATGTTTTTAAACCTATTTTGTAAGAAATTTTGTAAGAAAATCGAAGGCACGTTATTTCTTTATGTTTTAGTTTGAATGTAAACAGTGGGAAATGAAGCATCTTCAAATATATATACTAAAAATGAAGAAACTAGCTGAAGTTAGCATACACCTACCTTTGGATCTTCTCTCTGAAACAGGTCTGCATCCTCTGTGCTGTCTATCAAGATGTTGGGTCGGGCCTCCTTCCCTCCTTGCTGTCCATCTCTGTATGACCTCTCGCCACTGGACCTGTCACTGCTGCTGTTGCCCATCTTTTCAGCGTCAAACACTAAAAGACAACACAGATATGCTCCATGTCCCGACCACCAATCCATGCAGAATTACACAGTGAATGTGATCCATAATCCCACCACAGCGATTACTGGGCTGCAGTATGCAACAGCATTCACAGATAATTACAGCAATTAAATAAACCCACCAAAATCTTCTCGGGTGGAATCTGGGTGCTTCGGGTCTCATCAAACGGAGGTGTTTGGTTTAATGTAGGCTACATCTGTTTGTGGTATGATGTCGTACAAAGGTCTGAAGTCCTGATCGTCGCTGTTTCCGTCTTTGAAGAAGTTTTTATTCCGACTAAAAACACTCAGCATCGGCGGCGTCCGGCGGGTGAACAACAAACGCGCAGAGCCTTGTGTTTATTTTGAGCATAAACTTTCTCTCCTTTTTTCTATTCGCTTTTTATCTTGCTGTCAGACGTCCTTTGTATATTTTCGCCATTCGGTGGAAACTTGAGTATGTGTGCGATGAGAGATAGGCTAGTGAAAACACACCTCTTCCGCCTCCTTTGCTCCCTCAGGGAGAGTTTAACCATTTAATGGCCAGATGACAACCGTTAGGCTACCTACTAACGTCTCTTCATCCTCAGACAAATACAAAAGTAGCCTAGTTATGGTATCCTTATTTTATTTTATTTTTTTATTTTATTTTTTCAAGTAGTAAATGCTGAACAGGGTTGTCATTAACAGGCTGTTCATGTCCCCACCACTCGTTGAAATAACCCCCCGTCATCTTTAACTGTAAAACCTACAATTCGCCCCCAAAATATTTTATGCTAAATGTTGTTTTAGGAGGCTTATTGAGCATAAAATCATGCAATAACAACATTTTCTGTCTTTTAGCATTTTGAAGACAAACACTGCGGCCCAATGAACATGTAAATGTGGTGTTCTCGTAGTCCTTTTCTTTCTTTCTTTCTTTCTTTCTTTCTTTCTTTCTTTCTTTCTTTCCTTTTAGGATGACTTAAAGTGTTGTAATATTACAAACGTGGGTCTAACAGGGTTAAATGCACAATACATTAAAAGAAAAGTAGAATAAAAGAGATGGCGCTTCAATGTTAAATAATCATAGCAAAAATAAATTAATTTTTTGGGTTAGCCTATCATTTTTATTTATGATCTAAGAATTCTTCGTCTCCCCAAATAAGCCAGCTTACTGGGAAACCAGGTCAGAATTGATGTAGAGTGTCAGAATTTTGATTTAATTGATTATGTAGCTTTTTACTGTGACCATTGACATAATTGCCCACTTGGCTTAGTATCTCATTATTTTGCAGTGCTAAGTCAGAATTAGGGGATAGCATGTCAGAATATGTCTAATGACTTGGAGAGTTTGTTTTTAATCATATTAGCAGAAATTGAATACATTTAAGTTTTGTGACACAACATTAATTCATTCATTGATGTATTCATTCATTTTCTAAAGAGGTGGTCTTTGACCTATCTCAGCTATGATCAAGAGCCAGGGTACAGCCTGACAGGTACACTCACATTCATTCTGCCTCAGAAATAGCAAATATGTTCAATAATTCACCATCAACATAATGTATACAGGGTCTGATCTATCAACTAGCCTAAGCAAACATGATTTCCATTCTTCCCTCATTTATTTCTATTTAGTCACAGTTCAGGTAAATAAGCAGCCAGAACAAACATACTTGCTTTCAAGATCAAGTCACCTATTCCACATTTTTTTACACTTTCTTTTATTTGTCTTTTAGATTTATGCAACTTGGCAGTTTCTGTGTCTCAACACAGTAGATTTGTCTGTGGCGTTCTCACAGCTATCAGGTTTCCAGGGTGTTGCTCTCTGCACTCCAGATAATGATAAAGTGTCATCAGCATTTCCGTGACAATGAGGTCATCCTTTTCCACTTGTCAGGGTTGTTGGGTCAAGATCACTTCATGGCTGTGTAAACAAATCATACCCTTTTTCCCTTCCTTTGAGGACCCGTTATTTGTCATGTTCTGCATAGTGCCATTTTCTGATTGGTGCCACCTAGTGTATGCCTGCCAACCCGCACACTGCTCACCTTTTTCTGTTGCTACAGCTTCCTCCTCTCATCCTGCAGTGCTAGATTGTCTCGGTCCTTTGCACAGCAACCCAGCAGCCATGTCACAGTTTTCCTGCCAAAGGAATTCTGACCCTTTTCTTGCCCTCCCTTGGATTTCCCTTTAGCTTTGCCCTCTGGATTTTTTCTTCTGAATTTCTGCATGTTTGGTTCACCCTCACCTGCTTTGACCTTGTTCTTTTACCTTGCCCCTAGGATCAACTTCTGGTCGTCTATCAGTTTTCTCCCCATCCTATTTGAATAAACCTTCTATAAACCAGGAGTCTCAAAGTTGTTCCAGAAAGGACTGTGTGGTGGCAGGTTTTCATTGCAACCAAGCAGGAGCACACCAGACCACTTTTGTCAAAACTTTTTTATTATAATCCATCCAAAACTACTTTATCCTAATGTATGAAGACTCTGACCATTGACAAACCTTACTGTACATTAGAGGATGGCCATAAGATAGATGTGTGGTAGATCTCATATTTATCACTTGTTGCATGGGGATACGCACTGAATGCGTTTATGCATTCACACTATTGTGATTCTGCGGCAGCCTTTGGCACTTAAGATTTTTTTCATGTCTATAATTATTTGCTAATGACTAATACTGAACAGCTGGAACCTGCATTAAATGAACCAAGGACTTTTCATTTTAAGAATATGCGGGAAAAAAGACTAAAGACTTGAAGCTTGACATTCTGTAAAAAAAGAATTCTATAAATTCACTTAAGTTAGACACAGAAAAACAGACATAAACAAGTCAAGGACCAAAAACAATTGATTTCCTTGATCTTTAACCAAAGACAAACAGTAAACCTTGCAATACTGCAAAGCTCTGTGCAAGGATCCAAGGATACATAGAGGAGGATGTGGGAGGAAAAAAGGAGAGAGGAAACAACAAACATACAGCAACATAGCAACAAGCAGAATATGTTATGATGAGATAGAATAAATTTATTCATATAGACTTCATACACGAAGTACATCGAAGTGCTTTAAATAAAACAGAAGAGAAATAATGTGAGAAATATTCACGAGAGGATTTTTAAAGAAATAAAACAAATTAAGAAGAAACAATCAAATTATATGTAATTATTTAATCAGATGGATGAAAATCATGTTTGATAAATATGTAAGCAAGCATAGATTATATTTGACTAAGTCAGAATACCATGTTCATTTGGTTTTTTTCTTTTAAAAAAGACAAAGAAAGTGTGTCTTTATAATAGGTTTACAGCAGAGGGCAGTGTAATTACTTAATGTCATTTTGACTTGTTTGAGATGAACTCAGAGCATAGCTAACAGAGACATGTTTTATTTCATTTTATCAGCCAAAAAATGTTTAATAAAATTCGGACTCAGACCAAAACTGGTGCAAGGATCAAAGGATGTGGGTGATGAGTTAATAAATTAGTTTAAAATCACTAGTAGTTTTACTGGGGAGCCCAGTGGAGTGAGTAATCCACCCAAAATGAAAGCATGATTGAGATTTTCTAATTTTGCTTGGAAATATTACTTCTCATTTATCTGTTACAGCTTTGATGTGGCTACTGAAATATGAATTATCTTAAACAAAATGACACAAATCATCTGATCCTTATTAGGTTTTAAAAATAGATAAATACAACCTCAGACGAATAGCAGCATATGACACATTACATTGTATTAGACTGTATCATTATCTGTGTAATACAAACTGAGGCTGTGTGAGGAAAAGTACCCCATTAGCGTTTTCACGGGAATTAAATAGTAGTAACATGAGGCAGATGTTATAAAATGCACTTGTTTAGTTGGGCATCATCAAGTGGGAGGAGATCCATGAATGCATATTAGAGAAAGAAATGCTGCTGCTGCACATCAGTCTGAGAGGGAGTATAAGGCCATTTTCATGCATGTTGGAGTCTGCCATTCTACAGTGGAAAAATGATTCACAAGAGGTAAAAAGGAGGTAACAAGAGGTAAACATTAGTCTTCCCAAGATTAGATGTTTCAACATGTTCATCCTGACAATATTCCAAGTCTCTGTTTGTCAAGTGCTTTTAACTCTTGTAAGGTTTTACTCTGCAGTTCCCCCCACTTGAAAAGGGTTACTTGATTCAGAAGATTGGACTGGACTTCACTCAATGACCAAGATTGAACTTTCTTTTCTTTCTTTTATTTTGAAAAGTCTTCTAGGTCAATTACAGGTGAAAAACCTTAAAATGCAAACAAAAATAGATAAACTGAAGAAAATATCCCAAAAGCACAAATCAATCATAACCCAAAATTAAATACCAAATTTTAAACTAAAGATTAACTATTAATAAGTAGAAAATATCCATTTTTTAAAGCACCAAAAACCCACCAAATGCACTTTAAAGAAATGTTCAATGATAATTTTAACCTTACAAACTATGACGGCTTCAAACTCTAAATACACAAAATATTTTTAAATCTTAAATCATGGATGTTGTGACTTGGACCTATTTAAAATACATATTCCTTAAATGTACATTATTACACACAAAATGACATTTTAACTTGCATTTTAAATCACATAACTGTAGTGCACTCCACTTTAACTTGAAATTGATCCTGTATTAGTCCATTGTCCACCATAATCCCAGTGCAATGTACAAATATCAGAAAGCTCACCGGCTCCTTCTTCAGTCTTTGAATCAAGTATTAAATCCCGCAGTTTCCAACCATTGTCTGCCACACTGCTCTGTCACACTGTCGTGAGTGAATGCCTCCAAACTCCCCTGATTACCTCCACCAGGTGCGTTCAATCTGCTGACTCCAGGCTGGCAGACACACTCAGACCTGATGCACCCTGGCAGAGAGGGCGTGGCCTACAGCTCAGCTCAACACTGTTTAATAATCAGACAAAGATCAAAACAATCCAAAATCTACATCTCAGACTTTACAGGCGTCTGTGAGTATATTAGATGTTGAAGTTTGTGACTTTACAGTCAGAAAAAGCCTGTACAAGAGAGTGTCTTTTGAAAGAGCTATAGGAAAACTTTCCCCTTCCAAATATATCATGTTCTTTAAATACAGTAGACTAAAGTGAAGATGTTTAAACATAATGAAAAAGCACCATGTTTGGTGAAAGCAAAACATATAATTAGCACGAACATTCATTGTCAAAGACAGGAGTGGAAAGCTGATGATTTGGACTTGTTTGCAGCCACAGAGCCCGGATATTTTGCAGAAACTGAGTCCGCCATGAGGTTCTTAGTATACCAAAGAACTCAAGAGTCAAATGTGAGGCTGTCAGTCACTTAAGCTAAAGCTTGGATAAATTTGGGCCTTCCAGGAGAATGAATCCAACCACACTAAAAAAAAATCTACAGCATAATGATTGCAGAATAATCAAAGTGTTGCATGATCCATTCAAAGTCCAGACCTCTACCTGATTAAAACGCTGTGGTGGGACCTAAAGGGAGCTGTGGACTAACGAATGCCTGCAAAACTCAATGAACTGAGACAATGAAAAGTGTGTGAAGAAGTGATTGATAAAATCATCCAGAAAGGTGGTTCTACAAGCCGTTAAATCATGGGTTTTTCTTTGCACTGTGTTTACATTCTAGTTCTAGTTTAGTTTGGATTAAATTATGATAGCATAATCCCCTTATTCATCTAACTCCTGGTTTTATTTCTTCTTTCTCTCTCTTTTCTAAATCATATCTAAAACCTTAGAAGGGTAAGAGGAACATTTCTTTTTTTACATGGCTGTACACATCTACACCACTATAGTTTATTTGTAAGAGTATTTGTGAGTAGTTAAACTACACTTTTGGTTATGTTAGGACGAGATTAATTTTACTTAATCCTGACTCCATTGTGAACTTTAAAGGCTTTGGTTTTGTGTGCTAATTGTTTCCTTTAAAAAAAATAGTTTGAAATGAAATACACATTAGAAGAATAAATTAGTAAAAGTTGTGTCTATTTTTCCTGCTGGCTCATTATTCCATATTACATCATTACAGAGTCATTTTGTGCTAATAAAGAAGGTGTTTATGATGAATCATAAGATTAATCATGAAAATAACTCATTAGTAACTCATTTAAAATTCTCTCTATGAAGTTCTCCTTTGATGCCTCTGCAAGGCAGGATTAGGACACATTTGAGTACAGCTTACATATATTTATAACAGGCAGTAAATGGTCTGATCTTTTAGAAGAGATTTTGCATCATTTAGTATTGACATGCCTTCATATACAATACTGAATAGAAACCTTGGATGAAATGACAAAGGTCAAAAAGCTTTACAAGGTTGTACCAATTCAAACTCATCCAAGTTCATATTCACATTTCCAACCACTTGTAGTTGTTCCTGGGGGATGTCCATGAGTTTCTGAAATGAGGTTTTCAGGGTCAAAACCAAGTCACTGTGACCTCCTAATTTTGCTGAGTTCCAGCAATGAACAATTCCAAGCATAATTTCCTGCTCATTTCCTGCGTGTCCATCACAAAGCTTCATGTTGCACTGACGTTTCCAGGTCTTGGCTTCATGGTAACGGTGGAAAACAGTGATTAAAATGCTTCACAAACTCTTAATGCAGACATCTAATGATAGGCCACTGATTACCTCTATTCACTTTTTAATTAGTGTGCTGGATCACCACGCTTGAAAATTAGATGCTCTATTCTTAGACTTGTAACACTGGTAAGATTTCATATTAGAGTACACGAGCCCCTCAGACTCAACAACTTGCAACAGGTGTCAAACATGGGTGTAAAATGAGCCCAGTGTGTGAAGCAGAGCAGATTTTCTGAAAGATAACAGAGATTTCACAGTATCTGACAGGATTAATGCAGAATCTGTTCTTTGTTGTATTGTTGTTGAAAATGTAGGTTTTGATAGATTAAAGCCCTTAAATCTGCATACCCCCATATGGCTCCATTATGTTTCAATAAAAACTATGAGCATTGCATCATTTCTTTAAAGTGAAGCACAAATATCTAATTTTCGTTTATTTACTCATGTCATTGACATTGCAATGTTAGTTCAGAAGTAGAAAGAGGTTTATTTCCATTGGTGGTAAAACTGCAAGATCCTCATTTCTGGAGAAATGATCATTCCTTTCACCATTCAGTTACAATAACTTAAATAAACTTTTCTTTTTTATTAAAATAGCAGCTGAAAGGAAAGTGTATGTTACAGTGAAATGAGGCTGCCAGAGCTGCTGCTTAAAGAAGCCAAGCAGAGCGCTGCTGCATCCGATTGAGCTGATCTTTCCATGCAGTTTTTCATCTTTGTCACTTCTACGTCCACTTCAAGACATCACACCAAATGCTGCAAAGAAACAAAGATAGCTGAGATCCTTCTTTTTATTTGTAAGTTTTTGAATGACTTATGCAGTGTGTACATACTGTGGTAAAATGAACGATGATGTATGCAGAGATGATCACAAGTCCAGTTGCAAATGAAATAATCCCCAGATGGAGAGCTTTCCTGCCAAGTCGCCTGGAGCCGTCATAGTCCTTTTCAGCATAGCTCCTCTGAGCCTAAAGGATGACAGACAACAACAACAACAACAAAAAAAGACAGTTCAAGACATTACTGTACACAGTCATGATCTTGTTCCTCTTTTCTGGTCAGGAAGGCAATAATAATCCCATAGTAGTAAATATTGCACGTCGTGGTCATGTCTTTCATACTGGACATTCACAAAGAAACAATTTTGCACCTGCATTCATCTTTTTTAGTCATCACTAAAAGATATTCATATTTTGACCTATGTTTCTGCAGTGATAAAAAAAAAGTGTATCTGCTCCTGAACACATCGTCTTATGACTAACGACTGAGCAGCAGCTGTTGGCATGTTGACTCGACACAACTCTGTCCACTCGCACGGCTTAAAGACTTGAGACATGTATCTAAATGTGTTTCTCCTATCTAATGCCTTGACATCGTAAAACTTTGTGTCATCCCCACAGGCAGTGGATGTTAACTGAGAGCTGCAGGAATGGCTGGGCATTGAGACAGTCTATAAAAATGGAAGTATATTTGAGCTTAGTGCACATCAGGAAAGGCATTTGCTATTATGTTGGGCAGCTCAGCAAAGTGAAGAGACCAGACACAAATTTACAGGCACAGATTTTTCTTTATAAATGTAAGACGATTGCTTAATATCATTCCACACTGTACTCGGTGGGATTGTTTAACAGTGACACTCCTCTATACTTTCTGAATTCATATGTAAGACCTTTGATTACTTCTATTGACTGTCAGCAAACAGCTAAAACTTTAAACATTGCATGCAATGTTTAATCCTACGACTGTCCACTAAAATGCAGCACATGTACTTACAAACCTAGATTTTCCATTTATTTTGTGACTCACCAACAGAGAGAAAACGAGTGCCACAATATTGATGGGCCATGCTGGGCAGAAACAGGTGAACATGGTGAGACAGAGGTAAGTCCTCATAGGGGGAATCTCCCGAGCCTCCCCATTCTTCAAGAAGTCAGAGCTACCATCCGGTGAGGGCTTTGCACTCATGACCAGCTGCAATGTCCCGTAAGACAGTAAAAGCAGAGGGGCGAAGCAACAGCGCTGAGACACTGGGAGATGGTGCTGGAAGCATGGGAGGGGAGGCAGTGGAGCAGTGATGATGGAAGAGAGAAATCAGCCAGCAGAGTGGTACGACAGGGAGTCAGAGGGAGACGAGTATGAGCAGCAGAGAGACTCAGAGAGGGTTACTGAGAAATAACTTGAAAAGGTCACAATAATACTAGTGGTTAATGAATAAATTACAAAACACTCCAATTATTTAATTAAAAAAAAATTTCTTAGGGTTTATGGTAACAAACAAATACCAATAACCGGAGAAAAATAAACCAGCTTTGGCTGCTTGAAACAACAACTTTAACATGGACCACTTTGCATTTCAAATCTCATCTCATCAGTCAGTCATTTCTGTACCGCTTATCCAATTCAGGGTTGCGGGGGTTGCAGGAGCCTATCCCAGCTATTATCAGGCGAGAGGCAGGGTACACCCTGGACAGGTTGCCAGTCTGTCGCAGGGCCAACACAGAGAGACAGACAACCATTCACACTCACATTCATTCCTAGAGACAATTTAGAATGATCAATTAACCTAACATGCATGTCTTTGAACGGTGGGAGGAAGCCAGAGTACCCGGAGAGAACCCACGCATACACGGGGAGAACATGCAAACTCCACACAGGAAGGCCACTGTTGGAATTGTTCGAACCCCCTCCCCCAGCCGGGATATATATATATATATATATATATATATATATGTTGTGCAGTATAGCATAAATTACGATGGAGATGTCATTAAATTCAACCAAACCTATCCATGAAACAAGGTAAAGCCAGTTCGATAGATGAACTACAAGCCTGTGAGATAATAACACCTGGATGACTTTTCATGTTTTGCTTTTAAATTTAGACAAAACTGAAATGACTGTCTTTGAAGCCATTTAACTCAGAAACACACCAGCCGACCATCTGGAAGGGATTACTGCAGTGCCTAGTGTGAGAAACTTTAGAGATATTTTTGACAAGGATATAATCAGATCACACATTTTGTGAAATACTCATAGGACCATCCTCTCTCACCCATATAATGTAACCAAAAAATTTTCCCCTTTTTTTTCAATGCTGCTATACTGACCGTATTAGACTTGATGCTGTAATGTGGCACTAAGGTGGAGTGGTTGTTTGCACTGTTGCTGCACAGCAAAACTTTTCTTTTAAATCTTGGCTGGAGCCTTTCCTGGTCCTGTTCGTATTATTTTGTGGTGCACAATACATTTTCCCTATCCAAAAACATGCAGGACTGATTGCAACAGCCATGGTTGTTGTTCAAATCTGTCTATGTGTCCAAATTGTACACCTCCTCTTACCTGATGGGTAGGCCCCAGAAATTCCAGTGACCCTAAATGACATTCAGTGGGTAAAGAGAATGGATGGATATCGTGATGAACTCTGATTTAGTTAAATCTATTTTGGCTGCTTTTAATTGGAGCAGAATTGAACTTGTTTACTTTGTAAACTTTGTTTAGAATTGGTGTTACTGTATAAGCAGACTTATATTGAAAGAGAACTGAGATAATAAAATGAAATGAATGAATGAAAAATACTTTATTTATCCCAGGAGGGAAATTCAATAGATAAGCTAAAATCCAGTCAAGTAAACTCAATGGCCAGTAACACAGACAAATGTTGTGGAAAGCTAAATCATCCCATCAGCCAGTGCTCATTCCCTTCACTCTGAGTATCAGAGCCTACCCTCTGGCTCCCAGGTCAGATTTCCGCTGGTAAAGAGTAGCGGATACAGATAATCATTCCCACTACAATCCCCTTTTGATCTCTAGACAGAGGGTAGATAGTAGTGATACTGTTGTTCTATAGTGGAAAAAAGTGCTAATGATAGGGATGCCTCAGGTCGTGATATTACTCATGATGCTGCTGTCCTCATCTATGTTGAATTTGGTTACATAATTTCAATCAGGTGGTTGAGTTATTCTTGTAAATCCATACAGGCAACATCCTGAATTTAATGTTTGTGCTAACTTACCTCATGTTTAAACTTATGTAAACCCTTCAAAAATACACTGCCTAACCAAAACAGAGTCACCGCCAAAAGATACAAGGTCACACACTTTAATATTTTGTTGGACCACCTCTAGCTTTAGTAACAGCATCATTTGCTGTGGCATTGTTTAGATAAGCTTATACAAAGTCGCACGATTTATTTCCAGCCAGATTTGCATTAAGTTTTCACCAGGATCTTATATTGATGATGGGAGAATCTGACCACAGCACAAAACCTTCTACAGCACATCCCAAAGATTCTCATTGGGGTTCAGGTCTGGAATATGTGGTGGCCAATCCGTGTGTGAAAATGATGTCTCATACTCCCTGAGCCACTCTTTCACAATCTGAGTGTAGCAGTGGTGTTACACTCTGGGGTCCCACGGCAAGCAGCACAGACAGTGAGCAGTCAACCATTTATTCCAACGTTTATGTTGTTGCAGACAGCACCCTGCTGCCCTCAAAACCTCCACTGGTCTTTGCAGCTTGTCCAGTCCTGCCGTCTCCTCCGGAGCACCAGCACCCTTTTGCAGATAAAGGCAGATGACTGGCGATCTGATGAAGCTGCACCTTGTTTCCCCTTTCTTTCACAGTGCTCCTTGGGTTGCTGCTCCACTCCTTCCTCCTGCAGCTGTGCCCAACCACACTGAGCTAAATGTATCCTGGTATTGTCATCTTGGAAGATGCCCTTGCCTTCAAGAAAATATCTATTGATGAAAAAAATCTTGTCATTAAGTACATTCAGGTAGTCAGCTGACCTCATTCTTTGGGCACCTACAGTAATGTTGCTGAATCGAGACCTGACCAACTACAGCAATCCCAGATTGTAGACTGCCCCCACGGGCTTGTATAGTAGACACAAGGCCTGATGGCTGCATCGCTTTATCATCTTCTCTTCTTACCCTGCTGCAAACATCGCTCTAGAACAGGGTAAATCTGGACTCATCGGACCACAAGACCTCCTTCCATTGCTCCAGAGTCCAATCTTCATGCTCCATAGCAAAAAGAAACCTTTTTCTCCAGTTAGCCTCACTAGTTTTCTTTTGGTTACACAGCTATTCATTTCCAGTCCCTTGAGTTTCCTTTGCATTGTGTGTATGTGTATGTGTGTGTGTGTGTGTGTGTGTGTGTGTGTGTGCGTGTGTGTGGGTGTGTGTGCGTGTGGACGCGTAATTGCAACATTGTGGGGACTGTGTTCTGGATTTTTACTATCACTGTGGGGACGTCTTGCCCTCGTGGGGACATTTTCCCGGTCCCCATGGGGATGAACCCCATTTTGAGGGTCAAGATTAGGTTTTAGAGACTAAGTTACAGTTAGGTTTAGGTTAGGATTAGGACAAGGGTTAGGGTAAGGCAATCAGTTCTGGGAGTTAGGTTTAGGGTTAGGGGCTAGGGAATGCATTATGTCAATGGAAAGACCCCACAAGGAATGAAAACACAATGTGTGTGTGGGTGTGTGTGTGTGTGTGTGTGTGTGTGTGTGAAATAGGGATGGGCGATATGTTATAGTGTGTGATATATCGTCAAAGAAATTCCCCAGGGTAAAAATTTGTCATCTCAGTGTAAAAATGATCAAATTCATTTTAACAGGTTGTATTTACAGTTATTTATATATAGTTGCTTTTTTTAATTTACATATATAATTTGCTGTTATCACTATTAAGATAAATGTTAAATTAGTTCTCATATTTCATACGTATGATTGGTGTCACTACAGTTTTACAATACAGGTGTACTACTTGAACTTAGTTGATGTAGTTTAGTACCTTTTATTATTATTTTAGGGCTCTCAAGACAGAGAGTGGTGAGTTTTAAAATAATGAGTAAATATTTTTTATATCTTTTATTCTCTTATCGTTACCATGATAAAAAAAAAAAAAAAACATAAATTATCGTGATACACTTTTTTTTGTCCATGTCGCCCATCCCTAGTGTGAAAATGCTCTTACTTTAACTTTTAAACATAGCCCTGATTTCTTCTGTTGGCTTTCTTCAATTCAAT
Organism: Atherinomorus stipes; assembly: GCA_023101725.1. Classification (NCBI taxonomy): domain Eukaryota; kingdom Metazoa; phylum Chordata; class Actinopteri; order Atheriniformes; family Atherinidae; genus Atherinomorus; species Atherinomorus stipes. The sequence goes on from JALJCO010007110.1 coordinate 153,879, forward strand.
CTCATCAAACGTTTCAGTGATTGCCGATCACAATCATTGAGGATTTTTTTCTGACACATTTCCTCCTGGAAGACAATGGTTCTCCACTATCCCTCCAGTTTTTAATATTGTGTTGGACAGTTCTTAATCCAGTTCTAAGTTCCCCTTTCTCCTTATCTCCTTAACGAGCGTCCTGTTTTCTCTGCCTGATGGTAATGATGTAACCCTCTTACAAACATCTTTTCCACAACCACAGGATGTGTCTTTCCACGTAGTTGTTTAAAAAACTGGAAGGTACTCATTGCATCAATTAGGGTTAAATAAATCAAAAGATGATAATCCTTGCAATAATTATCCTATAGGAAGCTTGTACAAATTTCCTTTTTTTTTTCTTTTTTGCTATTCAGGTGGTGGCTTTTTTTGTGTGTGTGTGTGTGTGTGTGGGGGGGGGGGGGGGGGGGGATTTTGGTCACTTTAGTAATTGTTTGTTTACTTTATCTTTTTATTACCCCTAAATGGTTATTTATTACATATTCATATTACAGTAGTTGGTATATGTATGATATACACGTTCACACTGTCCAAGTTAAATCCAATAAGAAACCATGTCCAAACTTTTGTTTGGCATAAACTCTTATTAAAATATACCTAAACTTACAGCAGTTAGGTATAAAGTCATATTCATCTTTTATTATGCAAAAAATATTATAGCTTGATCTATCATCTATAAAACAGGAGTATATGTGTAGTATAATTTGCAGTATTTACACCATAATTTTTCAATCTGTTTTAGATTGTATGAAAATATTAAATTTCTTTTATAGATAAATTGATACGCAAATGAAAATTGCACACAAGCCATCAAATACTAATATCAAGCAATGGCATAAATTCTAAACTCTGAGAACAAGCATGCATACAAAAGAAAAACATAAATATTAACTCTACAAATGTTCAAAACAAACTAAAACAAAAAGTCAACAAGACAGCAGAGTGGAATGTTTTAAAATAATTTATTAGGAATTTTAAAAAGTTTTTTTTTTCCCCCCTTAGGAATAACATGACAGGAAAAACGAAATCAGAAAATGTTACAGTGTTGACAAGATTGTTATTTTCAGTGAAAACAGCATCAAAGTCTGAGAATCCCTCAGCAGTGAGGGAGAGTGTATCAAAATGTAAAACCTGGTACTTTGTAGATCAAGAGTGCTTTGTTTTTCAGCTAACATCTTTAAGGAAAATTCATTTACCGTGATCAGCCAGTGCAACATCCTAGTAGCTCTTGTTTTGGTCTAAAAAAACAAACAAAAAAACAAAAACAGGTGTCACATTGCTACAGTCTGTGACCTCCAGTGGATATGCAGTGATGGATGAGGGTGAAGGAGAAACCTGTTAAAGGGCCGCCTTTTCTAAAAGGTTTTAAACATCCACACTTTGACAAAGATGTTAATGTAAAAAAAAAAAAGAAGAAAAAATCAGATCAACATTTCACATTTTGCGACTGAGGAATCCCTCAAAAAACAACAACAAAAAATAAAACAGCACATGGCACATTGGAAACCAATGTGTAAAAAACCATGACATGCTCACACAAACATCCACATAACCCGCGGAGGGGAATCAGTCATTAATACACCAACTGACTGCTCCTGCATGCTTGTCCTTCATTTTCCTTCACAAACAATCATCACATATTTGAAAATCAGTTAAAACAACAATATGATAAAGTAAGAAACAGCATATTTTCCCTCTCCAGACAGAAGAGTGTTTTCACACCCTTGTCTCCCAAAAGTAGTAACTGTTTGCTCCAGACTCGGCCTCACTCCTGCTGAACTCAGTGAAACTTTCATCTCTGAGGAAGCTTCTGACTGTCATAAAAGACTCACGTGACACATGGTTTGTAAATGTCTGGAGAGAAAATACAGAGTATGGCTGGTCTAACATAGACAGATACACTGAAATGTTCTTGACCTCCAGGTGGGGCTATAATACGCAACAGTCAAGCTCTTCAACACGTAGGGATTGATGAAAGAATCAGACGTACCATATCTCCAAAAACGTCCCACCTCAAAAAACAGCAGAGCCCCGCCACCCAGAAACCACTCATATTTACAATATTTTACAAAAAAAAAAAAAATGTACAGCTCATGAAGGCTAATTATGTAACTGTGACAAATGACCTTTGTTGTCTGATCATTGTTAGTGTAACAAATCGTTGTTAAAACCTAACATGATATATAATTTGTGGCATTATTTCAAGAAATAATATTAATCCCAAGTGTTAAAATTCAGTATGAACTAGAGACAAATATACAGTTTCCAGTCATTTTACAGCTCCAGATTTTCAAACAGGCATCACCTGGAGAGACTTCACTCCTCGTATCTCAGAGAGATCATGTTAGAGAGGTCAAATAACCACCTCCCAAAAAAGAGAAAAAAAAGACAGCTAAAACAGATAATGACAATGTGGCAATCACAAAAAACATGACAGAAAAAATACAGCATTTAAACGTGTAGCTATTACATGTAACAATAAGCTTTTTGCTCCATTTTGCAAACATTTTTTTTAAACATTTATTCAGACAAGGTGGAGTTTAATGAAATATCAGTAGGGTCGACAGTGTTGGTGACACCAGTGTGGAGGGGTGAAGCTTCAGCGCCTTCCCCCCATAGCTGGAGACGCACACTGGACAGAGACAGGCCAGATCAGCTCCAAAGCAGCTTCAACTCCTTCCAGCTCTCAGTCTACAGCTCTGCACTGACACACAAACCAGTTGGATTATTCAGTGGTCGGATGAAACGCAATCGTCTTATGTGCTACAGTTAAAGATGGCAGGAAGCACGAAGACTGACTCACACTCTCAGTGATAGCCGTTAGTGAAGGCCGTGGCAATCAAAGGGCCCTGTGGGAAGCAAGCATGCACGGTTAAAGTTACTGTTAGACAAAATGCAGATTTTGAGTTAATCTATAGTGAAATTGAAGAATAAAGTTTTCTTACAGGCTTAAAGCAAAGAAAACCAGACAAGACACCTATATTCTTTGTCTCGTTGTGTTATTTATGAGTAGATGATACTTCAGCATCATGCAGGAATTTTAAAGCAATGCTTGAGAATTCAAAATGTGCTTATTTGCTTTCTTGCAGAGGCAGATAAGATCAATACCACTCTCCTGTCAATCCATTCACTAGTAGAAGGTCAGCTTTGCTAAAAAGAATAAAAACAACAAAACAGAAAGTCTTGCTATCCTTTAAGGGAAATTTCTTTCCTTTCTTCTTTCTTTTTTAATGTGGGGCTGTATGTACTACAGAAAGTATGCCCTCCACTTGGAGAATTAGATTGTTTCCTCATGGGCAAACAAGGTAAAAGCTACTTAGGATGGAGCCAGAGTAGCTTTATTGTGGGTATTTACACCACATCAGCTCTGGCTCAGATAGTTACAAAGATTGGGCCCAAGTAACCCGCTCCATATTGCCACATGGCCACAGCATGGACTGTTTTTGAACACCCTGCAGACTGTTTTGCTACCCAGATGTTCAGCTGTTAGGAAAGTGTAAACAACCATTTTATGCAAAAGTGATGCAATGTACGTATCTACAATGTGGCTCTTGGTAAGAACAGAAAATTTCAGGTTTGAATTGTGAAAAATGTCCTTTTATGGTGGTTCCAGTTTGAGTAGCCTTCAGCTTTAACCTGTTAGAAAAACTTCCTCCAAATGCAGGAAGTTCTGATCACTGTCAACTCCAGATAAGACACTGACTACCTGGAAACTGAGACACTGACTGTTGCAAACAACCCCTGACCCTTTAAACCAAGCAGCAACCCAACCTGCAAGGCTTAAAAATGAAGCAACTCAGTCCAAAGTAAGCCAAATGGCCACTTGAGGCAGTGTAATAAAGTTAAATTCTGAGGGGGCTGTGTGAAGGTCTAACACACCAAGTCTGTGACTTAATAAAGATTTTCAGCTATTTCAGATGTTTTCATTTATTTTCTTATATATTTGTTTTAACTGTACCTTTTGTAATTATTCTAATAACAGCTTCCAAACAAAATGGCACCTTTAAAAATATTATTATAACTTGTAGAAGTGGCTAGTTGGACCCCATGACACAAAAGAAAAAATGAAAACTGGTTGATGAAATTGTCAGTGAGCCGTCAGTGTTGTATAGACAATAAATTCTCTGTTATCGTAGCAATCACAATTTGGGGCCTGTACAATTTTTGTCTTACAGTCATCAATTTTTATGACCAAATATGATTAACTAACTAGACATTTTAGTATTTGAAGCTCCTGTTTTCATTTTCTATTTGGTTTGTTTGTAGGTTGTAGACTACGGTTTTGAAGACTTAAGTTCAGTATTTGAACCATGCTAATATGTTAAAAGTGGATATTACTATTAATGAGTGGAGCTTTACCTCTGTGGAAACTGCATATCCCTGGATGGTTTTGACTGGTTAATCTTAAGGCAAGTCCAGCAGCTTGTTTTTTTTATTGCGTACTTAAATGAGAACCCAATTTATAAAAAGAACATCACGCTGTACTGAAAATCATTCCAAACCAGTGAATGTCTGCATAACACAGTTTGGGGCTATTCTTTGGTTTTGTCTCCTTGTTTTTTGCCTTTATGTTAAAATAAACTTTCATATCAAATCAAAATCTAATTATTGAGATCATTAATTGATAAGGGAAAATTTTACTGAGACATTAAGTCAAGTAAGGTCACTATTTCAAATAACTAATCTGTCAGACTTCTTTTTTTGAACCACAGGAGTAGACATGTTTATATGCATCATGTTTTTAGACCTGAAGGCTAAGCTTATCTTCGACACAATGTCTATACACAGTATTGGTTTAGCTTTTTTAAGACACTTAGCTGTAGAAATCTTACATATAATACCAACAGGTGTCCCTAAAACTAATTTAGTAACATGAACTTCTCTCTGTGACTGGAAAAAGGGTGTTTTGAAAATTAATTTGTCTACTACAATGTCAAACAATGTAGTCTTTGTGAGCTGGTAGCCTCTTCTTTACATTCTTTGCATGAAGTTAAGCAAGTTAAGCTGACAAGTGTGGCCTTATAATTTAATGGAAAAGAAGGAGCGTAGTGCTGTCTCCTCATTTAATTCACCATGCAGCAATGTACCAAACACACAACCTGCAGCTTTAGAGCTAAAATACATAATCAACAGTGATGTCAACTCACCCCCAAGCTATGGCTGAATCCAGTACTTGGGGCAGGGCTCGCAGCACTGAGGTAACTGCTGACAGCCGACTCCTGGCTGGCGGTTCCATACAGGTCTGCCATAGGACCTGGGCTGCTAGTACCTAAAAATCCAGCAGAGCGGGAGGGGGTGGAGCCTAAAAGCAAAATAAAGATGTTTGATTTCTAATCCTGGAAAATGCATAAATCAAGTCTTGTGACATGAATTAAATCCTCTGTTAATAACTAGATTTGCACAAAGAGAGCAGAAAGAGAGAAGAATGAAGGATTGGGTCACGCTGTCTGAACCTTTGCTGCTTTAGTGTAACAGTTAAGCGAGCACAGACTAGATTAATGAAGGACACAGGTATTAAAATGTAAATTTTCAAATCTTTAAAGGTTTAAAGTAATTTCCCCAATATGATTTTTGTGCGCATCTCATGTGTATCTCTTTCAGCTAGACTAGCAGCATATTCAGGGGATGAAAATGACATAATCCACCACTTCAGCTCAAAATTATATTTACACTTTTTTTTTTAAATATTGAACCGATTTTCATTTATGATTTAATCTAAAATGAAACAAACAAGCAAAAAAAAAAAAAACCTTTCTGACCAGCCTCTGCTGTGCTTATTGCTAATAAGAAAATGTTAACAATTCAGCTAAATTTGATTTTAGTTTTGACCTTTACTTGACATGCTTATACCTCGGACTACTGCCGCCGCCGCTGCTGCTGCAGCCATTGGTCCATATGCTGTAAGAGGAATGGCTGGAAAGATGGAAAAGGAAAAATCCAGGTGAAACATCTTGGTTTGAAAGCATGCAACATGCAACAGAATCACACTACGAGTCATTTATCATGTAGCAACAGAGGGCTTCTGATGAACTGGAGGAAGCCTTTTGAAAAATTACAACCTTCCCCATTTCTGTCAGCAATCCTGCCTTCAGATGGAAACCGAGGAGGATCGACAAACACAAACATGCAAACCAGAGTGATCAGGTGATGATGCTAATGTGTTGTGAAGCAGACTGACAACATGCTGCTTGTAAAATCCAGAGGAGGGACTGACTGACCTGTGAGCTCAGGGGGGTGGGGTGAAGTCAGAAGGGGAGTCCTCTCTAAGTGGAACTCTAAAACAGAAACATCAGAGTGCTGTTGAGACACACACCGCCGCCACCAACAAGGACAACACGCACACACATTAAGGCAAGGGAAACACCTCAAAGGTGAGGAGGTGAACACACAGGGCTTGAGGAATGCAAACAGGAATTAAAGGATGGAAAGATGCTTTATAGTCCAAAAAGTGGAGTATAAAAATGCTCCCAGTAATCATTCTGAAATAGCAAGAAATAAAGCGTTATAAATTTGTCATACAAACTAATAACTTTAAATTCAATGAATGATTTCATATTTTAAAAACATGAGTTACATTTTCTAATTAGTGAAAAATCTAAATTTGGGATTATTTCCCAGCTCAGCATCACACACTCCACTGAAATACACAGCCATGCTAGAATGCACATGCACACAAACACTCACACGAGCAAAGCAATTCCACTCCCTGATATTTACAAGCAGCCATTTCCACTCAGAGTGTGCCATGTGCATCTATGGAGACATGTTTGTATTTGTGACAGTGTGTCTACTGTCAATTCAACGTTAAACTGCTCCTGTTATGGTGTATTTGCATATGATTAAAGGTTTAACAATTCTTATTAGCAATGACACCTATTTTGATACTGAGTAATCTACTGGTACAGAACACCTTTCCATTCAAACACATTTCAATTTGCTGCTCAGCAGATTAGCACATTTTTAGATATACGTTGCAAACCACATGACAATTCTTCCAACACAGTGAGTCATTTTACACAAACTTTACACCACATTTGTTGTATCATTTCTTCACCCACACAAGGCTGGAGGTGCAAGTTGCTGCAAGTCATTTCAGACTATTAGACTCAAGAACAAGCAGATTATTTTTCTTGTGATTTCATCATTTACAAAGCATGCAAGAATGATTTTAATGTCAGTTTTTTCAATGATTTATAAAAAAAAACAACTCAAAACCTAACTCTTAAAAATGTCCTAATGCGGTAATTCATTTGAAATATGACAACATTCATTTCTCAGTTAGTTTGACAGAAGCTGTGTGAGTTGGCTTTGATTACCAGGGAACTGATAGGTGTATCCAGGAGTGATGCCTGCATAGCTCCGACTGGTGTAAGTGGCAGTTTGGAAGCCTGGATAACCTATACGGAAAAAATAAGCACAAAAATATAAGTTACTTCAAGACCCAACGATGGCACGAGCATGACTAAGCATAAAACAACAGTCTTACAAAGAAATATATAAATTGCTTAAATCAGAATGGAGAAATACTGTAGCTGTGTGTTGCTACAGTAGCACTGAAGCTTTCTACAATCTGTGACATGGAGGTGGATGATATTCTACCCTTATGGTCTGGTTTTCCTCACAAAGACAGGGCTGAGCAGCTTACAGGTTTTGTCTTCAGTTTCACTCCCAGCAGTGCACGTAATAGATTTTCCCTGCATGCAACCAGATACTAGTAGAACTGAGCTAAGGACAACACTAGAAGTGTTAACAATGATGCTATCTGTTATGAGAACCACAAGTTAGGACAGAGTATTCTTTTTTTTCCATTAATTTCTCCTCAGTGTGGCTTAGTATCTCTTGATGTATACTGACTAATTAAACAACTGAAAAAACAACTGAAAACTTCAGAAAGTAGTTCTCAGGCTGGACAGTAGGTGGTAGCATTGCTGTTACAAGTTAAGCTTCAGCTTGCTCAAAGGACCAAAACTACTGTCAAACAAGACAAAACTATTATGAAAGAAGTTTGAATGATATTGTAGTTGGAAAGTTATGGTTATGTCCATGAAAGCATTCAAATTAAAGGGCCATTTCAGTATCTTTAAGAATGCAAACAGTAAACAGTAAAACCACTGCTTTGCCTCTGCAGGGATCATCTAAATTATTGGAAAATTGCTCTAATGATGCTATGGAGACCTCTTCATTAGTTAACACAGCTTGAGGTTGGTAAAAATAAATAAATTAATTAATCATTTCTAAGAAAAATATCTGAAAAGAGGTGTTGATTAAAAAAAAATGTTGCCTTAGAATTTGTTAAAAATGTAATATCCAGCATTTCTGTGACACGACCAGTCAAGATTTTCAAATTTGCCTTATTAGTTGTGATCCTTAGCTAGTTGAGGTGAAATAATAAACTGCAGCTCCTGATATGTAAAGATACCGTAAAAGCTAACTGAGATGTATCAGGTGGTTTGAACATTGATCATATAATCCGTTTTCATTTCGGGACACTTTTAGGTGCTTGTGATGCAAGCTAGATATGGCTGAGTCAGCAGCCCATGTCAGTGGTCAACATACTCCCCATGAGGTGCCATGTGACCTTTAAGGCAGCAAGGCCTTTAATCCAGTAGCAAAAACTGTCAGATTCAGGTGTGCGGCCACATCCTTTCTGTCTTGATCGATACGAACTTACCCAGCATACCAATGCCCAGCATGAAGGCATCCATCCCATAGGGCATCACACGAGAGCGCCCCCTGGCCGAGCCAGTGGGGGACATCACCTCCTTGGGCTGAGCTTTCTTGCACTCCACCTGTTTCCAAACAAGAGAAAAATAAGTCTTGCTTAGTTTTCAACACAACTCTGTGACATCAAACTGCAAATCAAGGGGCTCACCATTTTGTTGTTGATCTCATGGAAGTGGATCTCGCAGACTTTCTCCACCACGTCCTCATTCTCAAACGTCACAAAGCCAAACCCTAATAAGCACAAGGTTTATGGTTAAAAAAATCCCTGCAGTATGGTGGAATTAGACAGTAGGCCTTTCTGTACAGTGGTAGAGGTAATAGCCTGCAGTAATTAGTCCTGTAATAGCCGCTTAACACATTTGCCCCCCTTCCCCCCTTTCAATGCTGCTATTCTGCACTCATCCTTTTTTTCCCTCCCTTCCCGGCCAGAAGGACCAGGCAAAGCTGGTAGGCTGTCATAATCGATCAATCCCAGGGTGGGGAGGAGGTGCTTAAGGAGGCTTTACCCTGATCCCGATTAACGGACTGGCTAATTAGACTAGCCCTGTTCGTCTCCTCCAGATCAGCCTACAGGAAGGAGACTCGTGTGGGGGGTTGAGGGGGATCAATAGACACCCAGGAAGGTCTGAAGATAGACTAGTAAATCCAGAACAAGAGGGGACACAGTAAATAAGTAGGCAGAGAGAAGGGTTAGTCTGTCTCACCTCTGTGTCTGTTTGTGGTCTTGTCAAACATGAGCATGGCATCATCGACCTAAGGGGAAACAAACAACACAGGCTTTTACGCAGTGCTCCGTCTTGCCACGCGGCATATTGCCTGACCTCAACCCTTCTCAAGTTCTGCAGGGAGGCTCAGCAACAGATGGACAGGAGGAGGGAGGAGGGGGGAGGAGGGGACTGGAGACGAGCGACAGGTTACAAAGAGGAGGCCCAGGGGGTAAAGACAGGAAAATATGTTGAAAACTGTAAAACAAGCCCCGGAGCTGTATGAAGGTAACGGATGCAACAGGAAGCAGAAAAAGCTGGAGACTGTGTTTGCAGCTGAACTGTTTCAGTCACAGTCCTCACAGAAACTACCATTGCTGCTCCTACAAAGTTTGACATCCCCATGGCAACTGCACAAAAAGTCCTCTGAAAAAAAATGAATAAATAAAAACCCCAGCCAACATCAAATATGCTTTTATGAACAGTGGGAGAGAGCCAATGAAACAAAATGGGCCACAAAGAGAGAAACGCTGACACAAACACGCAGCAAGTCACAAGCAGAAAGGTGAATCCTGTGGGCAGGTGGAGACACGATGAGAGGGGAGAGCTGATAGCGAGAGGAATAGCGACAGGTGGAGATTCAGTGAAAGAGAGTACAGAGAGTCCTGTAAGAGAAAGAAAGATTGTGTCAAAGTGGAAAGGAAAGAAAAAGAAGAGACAAAAGAAGAGGAAGAACAAAGAGGCCTGGAGGCTTTGTTTGTTGGCACAGTCAGCCATAATTCCTCCTCCTCCTCTCCCTTTGACCTCTCCCTCCAGCCCAGCCTCCCTTTATGGAGCAAAGACACAGGTGTCTATTCAATACGAACACACACACACAAACAGTTTCTTATGTCAAAGTTGACCCGCTCTTTCTCTGACTTTTTTTTCTCTCCCCGTCTTCCTCTTGTCACAAAATGACATGTTTATATTCCAGTCTGAACACGAAGATCCCTGTAAACATTTGGTAAATTCATCTGTGCTCTTGATCTATAATAAGTGTACTGGATGTGCTCCACAGAATAATCTGTCATAGTCGAATTGGAGTGTCAGTGATAGGGCAGTGTCTGTGAATGTGTGAGTGTGTGTGTGTAAACCCCTGAGGGCATTTTGCCCACAGAAAGGTCAAAGGTGATTGAAGAGTGTCAGTGTGAAAGGGGACCTTTTAGTCTGCCTCTCAAGTCACTGTTTGCTTCCAGCCTAACAGTTGCTCTCTGCATACAACTTTATATGTCTGCAAAAACAAAACTTTTTTTTTCTTATTTTTGACACAAGTAAAATAAAATTCAGAGATAACGATTAATACTCCCAGCGAGCAAGGAGAGCAATGGCCTGAACACACTGAGATTCATGGGAAAGAGACATGATCTAACAAGGCTAACTCGTAGAATCCCATACAATCCCACCATGAGCTAAAACCTCACAAATCACCCTGGAGGACAAAAGTAAAACATCACAACCACGTTAAACACCACACACAGAATAAATTGTACATCACTGCTCAATATTTCAAACATTGGGCCTTTTCTGAATGGCATACGGCCAAACAATATTCCCTCTCATCCTCGTTTTTTTTCTCCCCCAACTCTCATCTTCCCTGTTATCCGGTGCCCATCCCTCTCCGCACTCCTTTGTCCTCACCAGGACGGGACACAAAAGGTCCAGTGAGGCAGTCTAATCAGGAACTTCCATGGATGGCTGCAGCCTACATTTCACCATCCATCCCTCGATATCTCTCTCGGCAAAAATTCATCTAGACGTTATGATTGAAGAGGGAGCAGAGAGAAACTGGAGGCCAAAGCTTTTGGCACTGAAAATAAAGTGCCGCACACTTGGAAACGTAGAGACTGAAAAGCAGTTTTCGCACCTTTGATTTAAAAAAAAAAAAAAAAGTTTCAAGGAGCTTAAGCTGCAGACTGCTGAAAACTTTTGTATAATTTATTTATTTGTTTTCTTTTTTTGGAGGGGGTGGGTTTCATTATTTGCAAGCAAACCCCCCCCCCCCCCAAATTTTTTTTAAGAAAGTATCCACCATGTTGCACCAAATTACACGGATTACTGTTGGTCATTTTCACATCATTTAGCTAGAAAAATCCAACAACATCTAGTATGCAGATAACTTCTGCACAAACTAACAAAATATTTGCCTTCCTTTGTACAGAGGCTTTGTACCCCCCCCCCCCCCCCAACACACACACACACCCCATCTTTGCCCCAGTTCCCTCTCCTACGCTTCTACAAGTAAGGCCCTCCCTCCCCAGTCAGTGCCTTTGTCAGCCCATCATCTATTCTCCGCCTCAAGCTTTTCAGAGTTTTATAAATTATATATGAGGAATTTGCAAAAAGTTTAAGAATAAAGTAATTTAAGAAATAAAAACACAGATGGGGCTGTGTGATAAGTTTTGGGGGATTTTCAGAATTATTCAACTTATATTTATTGTTACTGAACTGCTAATTTGACCCCCACCAACGCACTCATTCTAACACCCCCAAACACCACCTCATCCCTCCTCCTTCAGAACAAAAACCCCTTACCCACAGAATTATATGGGGACAATGGGCAAGCCAGGTCACCACGGTAACAGGCCAGGAGGGGGTTGCGGGTAGTAGCAGCTGTTACATCAGATTAATTCAGATTCTGATAATCCCTCCTCCTTCCTCACCATCACCACACACTCAGCACAAAACTTTTATACCCCCCCCTTCACCTCCCACCGTCCCCTCTCCCTCCACTCCTCTTCCAGTCCCCCAAAGTTCGCCTGCTGCTCCCAGAGCCTCACAGCTTCGTTATTTTTCCTCCTCTTACTCTCCTCCGGCCCTTTCTCTCCCCTCCTTTCTCGCCCTCCTCCTCTTCATCGCAGTAACTCCTTCATCTCCGGGTAGCCGCCTGACTCAAAGTGAAGTTTCTCTCTGAGAATTTGTGGTGAATCAGAATCAGCAGAGCTGGTGGGATGTGGTACTATGTGTTTCTAAGCTGTTGATCTGGTCCTGCACCAAAAAAAACTTGCGTGTCTATTAAAACTTTTATCTCACTTCAGTTCTGATTCAAATTTTTGTTTTCCTTCTTACATCAGTCTGACACCACAACAAGCTCAAGCACAAGCTCTCTGAACCAACACTCACCTTCCCAAACTGGTCAAAGTATTGCTTGACGTCTTCAATAGTTGTGTTCACTGACAGGCCGCCCACAAAGATCTTTTTGGTTCGAGTCACCAGCTGGAAGTAGAGAGGGACTCATTAATTAAGTTCATTAGAAACACGTGCATTTTCAGCTAAATCTATTATCTATATTATTTTCAAATATAATCTCTGCTGGACCGTACCAAGTTTATAGTACGATCAATTAAATTACAGCTCCCAGTGTAGATCATGGTGTTATTTTTTTCAACATTGCCCCCCAAATACACAGAACAGTAGTCTATATTAATGCATATGACAATACAAAGTTACTAAAGATAAAACTATCATTTCAGGATATGTAAATAATAAAAATAATGATAATATTTTGGCTAAAACTTTTCCTACTTGGACAAAAAACCTCTAGAAAAACAGCATTAAAAAAGATATATTAGTACAAGCTATCATCTTTAGTCATATTCAACGGTTAAAAACTAAAAGACACTTGTGTGCTATCTCAAAAAGAACCAGCAGATATTCAAAGCTGAGATTTCAGAACTACTCAGTTTTGTGGTAAATTTTTGGGAGTGAGCATCATTCAATCTCTATTTCAATCTGAGGGATTTGATTTGAGGGGCAAAACAGTTTTAAACAGAATTGCTTGGTTAAACGCAGTCTGATATACTGTATATTTCTTAATTTATTGAACGTAGATCTCTAGAAAAACATTTCTAGAAATGTCGGTTAGCTAACTTCAAATAGATGAAATATAGGAAATCTCCAATATTTTGGTCTTGGTTTTGCTATTTTGGCTTTTTTAATGGCCAAGAAAATACAGGAAGACACAATAATACAAGTTGATATATGTTCTTGTTGCCATGACACCAAAGCCATCACTTTCCACATTGCAGGCTCATTAATTGTCATCAGTTAAATAACAGATGATATACTTAATGTTTGTGTATCTGAGTTGTGATTGAAAATTTCTTCAATATCTGTGATTTTTATTTCTCGATGTTAAATCTGACAGTTAGATCAACCAGAAAACCGCCTGTGTGCATCAGAGTAGAATTGGTGTGGACCCACTCTGACCTTTCACTCTGACAATGATTCAGAAATCTCTTATCAACTTTAAGATCTGCAGATTTCGAATGAAGAATTGGGCCACTGACCAGTTTATAGCTACATTGATGCTGTGCTCTGTGTAACTACATCTTCAATGTTAAAATCTTGCTCTGATTCGTAACAGTTTCTCTTCACACACTTCATACTTTTGCTTAAACTAATTTATTGGCAAAAGATGTTGATTATCTATCATTCAACTAAATAATTAACTGACTGACAAAACAGAAACGTGAACCAACTGCAGTCAAACTTTAAAACACTACGATAAAAATGAGAAAAAAAAAGGGACCCCTTTTTTCACTGTGCTAATTTCTATTTTTATTACTTTAACTGCTAAAATGTCACCTAAAAAAATTTTAAATTTCATTTAAACTTAGAAAGCTAGAGTTTTTTGTTGTTGTTTAAATCTATTAACAGTATTCCATCATCATGCGTTTCATTTGATTTTAAAGTATAAGTAACTTTAGAGAAGACAAAGAAGCCCTTACCAGGAAAAAACAGGTTTTTAAGTGGGTTAGAAACTAAAACTCTGAAGGTTTTTTTTAAACAAATGCTCACATTACTGTTCAACAGCTGCCATGTTCATCAGATTACGCAGCATTAGTTCAGATAAGAGACTGAAAAACTCAACACACACCAAGCTGCTGCAAACAATGCACATCCCAATGGGGCACAGTTCAACTCACCTTGGGCTGAGCTCTCCGAGGGAAAGCAACCTTTGGATCAATCTACGAGAGGATACAGAGAACGAGAGGACTGGTTAGTAATGTGCTGCGACCCAGAGGGACCAGCCAAACTTGTCACCTTCCCTCGCCGTACTCTGAGATCAGAGCCTCGTCTTTCATTCTTTAGAAACTCTCCAATTAAGCTGGAATCCAGGATCCATCTTATTCCTTTGGATTGGCATGTATTCACCTTCTCTAAGTTAAAAACATCTATCTTTCAGGCTCATCAAGCTTGTACATCTCAACACTTTAAAAAGAAGACAAAAGCAGCTTTTATGACTGTGCAGGAAACTGGATCAAAAAGGGGTTTGTTGTATAGTTACCTCCAAAACCAACTAATTTCAAGGAACAACATGCAAGGTGAAAATAGACAGAAATCTTTTACTGACAGGTGTTAGGAACTGTTCTAGCTGATTACTTACAGTGAGAGAAATCTAAAGGCAAGCTTAAGAATATTGTTGATATTTTTAAGTCATAGTTTTTTGTTTGTTTTGTTTTTACAAAAATAAAAAAAACAAAAAGCTGAGACTTTTTCATGAAATGCTGTATAAATTAGGCTATGTATACTAACTAAGTCCTCCTATGAAAACACTAGAATATAAACAAAGAAACTGTGACATTTACTGCGTGTAAGACTACAAAAGGGGCAGAAACTTGTTTAAAACAATATATATCAGCCAAAATAAAAAAATACATATATGTCAACAAGTTTCAACACAAAAATGGATGTTACATGATTTCTTCTTTCTAATTCATGTAACATCCAATTGCAAATGCACTAAAATAAACACTAAAGTGTGCAGTTTTGAGCTTTTCTCACAAAAACAGAATAGTTCAAAACCTCAAAACATAAAAGAAACAGAGGTTTGCCTTCAACATCTCTCCCACTTTTAGATCAAAAAGCTGGTAACAGATTCTCATTGTGCAATGCATCAAGATCTGACGACAAACTTCGACCAGTAGCGTCTGAACACACTGTTGAATCTACATGTGTCTACAGTATGTGTGCCTTACAGTGATCTCTGTATGAGGCAGTGATGAAACAAGTCGTCACTGTGGTTGGTAGGTACTACACCATACTGTTTTGGTACCAACTTGAAATAAATGAGCCAATGAGTCTGAGGGTTTTTACTGAACTTACTTTGTTTTCATAAAGTTAAATGGTATTAGTACAAATATGCTGGAACTACACACTGAAGTAAGTCCCAGAAAAATTCAGATTTATGGTTCAGTTCATTTTTTGCATTTGAAAAACACTGCAAAGTGAGCAATTAGACAATTTACACTTCATAGTTCTGGATCAATACTCTCATTTTTTTTAAAAATCTCCAATACATAATACCTTTCAGCTGGACGTAAATTAACCTATCTGTTACTGAGGCATTCAAAAGTATCTTTTACTAAAATCTAAGTCTAAAAATCAGCAGCCTTTATTCAAAAACTATGTACCACAGAACAAAGTGCTTGCCCTCATGTTTAAAGACTCAACATTTTTGCTCATTTAATAAATTAAATAAATAATCAATTAAGTAAATAATCTGCCAATACTTGAAATGATATTAAAAGAAAAATACTTTTTTTTTTTTTATCCCAGAGTATAATTGCAATGTAGTATTTTGTAAAATTGTATGCATTGTTTCAGCGAGTTTTTTTGGCAGTATCTATCTACCTATCTATATATATATATATATATATATATATATAAATCTGTTAATCTGATTATGCCTATAATGTATGTTATTATGTGGACAGACTTTTAGCATGCATGTAGGTGTAAATATTCATGTATGTGAGTGCTCAGGTGGAATGTCTGGGAACGTCCAGTGAACCCCGGCTTCTCTCGTCACCAGCATGTGACATGTGATCTCCTGGAATCTCACACGGGCACCACAATCACAAATGCACCTCACCTCCCTGGTGAGGACGGCCGAGAGTGTGTCGGAGAGACACGAGGAGGGAGGAGACGGGGACGGGAGCTGTCAATCACGCCGCGCTGATGGCAGAACGACACAGCTCTGCTTGTTTGTGTTTGTTTGCTTTTGCCCCTATCAGCTATTTGACGGAAGTGATGACAACAACAGGGGCTATTCATCATCCTGTGCACTTTCAAGGTGATCTGGATCCTCCTCCGCCCCATGGTTCCTTCCCTTTGCATGTACTCCCAGAAAAGAGGACAAGCTTGACTGTTTTAGACGGATGATTCTTTAGATGTCAATCTTAACGACACAACTTAAAAAGACAGTAAACTGGTCCTTGATGTGGTGAAGCCCACTGAATGTCATCAAGGTTAAGATTGGAGAGAGAACCAGATCATGCCATGAGGATGCAATCATAGACAGGCAGTAAAATTGGAATTTGAGACCTCTATATTAGTCTATACTGGTCTAATAGAGCTAGAGAACAACTAGACTACGCCACACTGTACTGCTGTTACACTAAGAGATGGTGAGACAGTACAGCGCTGTGATTAGTCCGTAACCATGAGAGGGTAGAGTTGAACTACAATAGAGAGCTAGCGCCTCTATGGTAAACCTCATGCGTTTACCAATGTAAGGACAACAGTGTTGGCTCTAACAAGAGTTGACATCACCCCAAGTTTTCTCTTTTCTTTTTTTCTTAAACTTCTGTTCTAGAGAGCAGAGTGAGAAAACTATAGGCTATGACTTTAGGATCAGATGCAGACTCTACTGTTTAGTCTCTATGGTGGCTAGACTACTCTGATAGTCACCTCCGGTCACCAACCCTCCTGATGTCCAACACTCCTGTGCACATTCAAAAACAAACAGACACACACACACAAACAAACAAAATCAAACACATGGCAGCACACATCACATCCGAGGGGAGGAAATTGTGGACATTAAACAGATAAATTTGCCGCATGAGTGAAAGCGGTTTATTTCGTAGGGTAACAGTGTTGATGAGAGTCAAGATTTAAAGTTGGAGGTGTTTGGCTGATAACTTCAGTTGGATATCTGGCCTTTGTGGTTCAGAAGTTGCTTTCTCATTCATCTGAGTTGTACTTACCAAAAAATCTGAGTTTAAGATGTTTGCATAAAACAATCATTAGTGGAACCATGTCTGCTTTGGAAGCCGGATGTGATGGAGAATTAAAACCTCTACTAATATTTTAAATTTAGATAATAATATAAGATTATCAGACTTCTTAGAGAGAGAGAGAGAAAAAAGAGAGACCCAAGTGATGATTCGAAGCGTGATGTTGTAAACACACTCTTATATAAAGCTGTGTGAAATCACTTAAAGGCCTCAGAGATGTTGTCTACAGAGCTTGAACCACACTCTGCACTCACAGCAAGGTAACAGGGAAGAAGCTTGGACATAATTCCAAGAGAGGTTTATGAAATCAGGGCAATCCCCTTTGACCAGCTACATCCCAGCTATGCAACAGTTGGCTGAGCGTGCTGCCTGTCACAGCCCGAGCTGGGAACACACTCGGCGCAACCTGCCGATTGGGCAGCACTCAACATCTCCAAGGAACAACTCAAGCCTGATGACTCCAATCCTATTAGTTAGGAGAGGCATAGTAATCACAGATGGGGTTATCTGACGCCACCCCCCTACAAGCAGCACTTTTTTTTCCCACTCAGCTCAGTACTGAAACAGTTGAGGGGGTCACAACACATGCCTTTCAAGAGCTGTGTGTCTTTGCTATGAAACTCCACTGAGTTGAAAGTTTGTCTCACAAAGGTGCGGCTTGGATTGGTTGTCGCCTCACTTGGCAAATAGCGGGAAGCTGGAAGGCCACCCAAAGGGGCAACTAGAGCAGCAGCAGTTACGTAAATCAAAGAAAGTACTACGCTGGAGAAAACTGGACCGCATCTGTCCTTGGACACAATAAGTACCAATAAATTCCTCTGCAGCACTGTATTTGCTCTTTAGCCTCACAGTGGTGTAAAGCTCTGTTAATTCCAGTGCCGGAACGGTTCAGTCGGTCACAGCATGGCACATTCTTTCTGTTGCCACTGGAGAACTTTTCTCTCTGGCCTCTCTAACAGGATAACCTGCCTGCATGAGGGAACAGGGGGGGCCAGGGTGAGCAGCCTAAAAAGGCCTACTCTACTCACCATCCGACCCCTGTTGCTGATTACTGAGCCTACTCCACGCCAAACGCACACTCGATGAGGCTTGCCACAGCCCAAAATCCCCTCCCCACCACCACCACCAAATCCAATCGACACACCCAAGCACAAGCCACAATGGGCACCGCCATGGCCTGCGAGCTTGCGCAGAGATGGCACGCGCACATGCTGTAAGGAAAAGTTCAAATTAAAAAGGCAGGATCATCATCTATGAAGTCTGCCGTGATTAAACTTAATAAGCAGCTCATTTGAAGTGGCGATGAGAGGATAAAGTGTCAGTATCATGGCCTCCTCTGTTTGTGGCTGTTTATGCTGTCTTGATTTCTGGTCTCCAAAAAATTATTGTAAGTGATGTGCATTGTTATCTGTTTTTCTTTTGTGACAGAACCATTCTTCAACTGTGGAAGAGAAGGGGAGGGTCACTATGGAAACGAACCCCATGGTGAGTTAGTGGCGTCCAACCATGATGGCACTACTTGTCATAGCTGTCGTGCCTGCAAGTGACACCAAAGCAGTGGGGAAACCAGAAAATACTAAAAGAGTCAAATCAGTTTGACATCTCTATCAAACAAATTCCATCTCTACTAATTTTCACCAAGTCAGTAAAGAAATTGCTGATATCCTTTAACTTTCTAAAATCTATCATCCTTCCTTCCCTGTTCCCTTCTTTGAAGCCTCCACTTATCTTCCAAAGAGTTGCAAAGGTGCTTTACTCAAAGCACAAAAGGGGAAAGAAGAAATAGCCTCCCCTCATTTCAATACAGTGACTAACCCGCAGCCATCACCACTCCCACTGAGGAGAGAGGCGGGGGCAGTGGTCCCTATGGCGACCAACGGGCCACATTGTTCCCAGACCAGCCCACATTCATTACTGACAAAAAAGACATGCACACACGCACACACACACACTTTGCAACACGGGCCATTAATATATTTTAAGTTGCAATTCACACAGGTGGAAGGGCCTGAATTTATCATCTCTAAACTCAGTTTTCTTCTCCCTGAGATGTACAAGAAGCTTGCAGGAGTTTGATTGTTGCTTTTGCACCTTGATGGTTTCAGGTTGCATTTACTTGTCCCATTGAAAAACTTTCTTTTTTCCTTTTAGGTCAATTCTACCCCTTCGGGACAGAAAAAAAACAGTCTTGGCTTGCTTGTCGAAGAGGCCAAAATCAAAGATTGGCTTGTCCTGTTCCCCTTGTTTCTATGGAAATTGACACTGGGTGACATTTTCTTGCTTTGGCAGAAGAAAGATGAGAGAGCACTTTCTCCAATGTGTCGACTAATGACTTTATCATGTTAAGTGCTCACATCTGAGGCGAGCAGCAGATGCACACAAGAGTCCACGTACAGAGTGTGTGCTGATGACAAAGTTAGAAAAACATCAGCATAGCGTAACCCTAGCAAATATACTAAAATGTAGCAATGTTACACCTCTCTAGCGGATTATTGGAAAATCCACTAATCAAACACTGAGCAATGGGATTAGCCAGTGGAGGGAAGTAAACACAGAGAACTCACTGTTTTTGAGTCCAACTCATGCCTGGTTTGGGCCAGAACTTTATCCACGCCGGCCTGATCAACAAAGGTGACGAATCCAAACCCTCTGCAGACATCGTGGGGAAGAAGGTATTACTGACACAGGAGCTGATGTTGATGTGTAATGATACATTATGAGCAGAGAGGAATCATGGAGGTCAGATAAACTTTCAGCACCACCAGTGAAGCCGGGCACACACAGCTCCCTCACCTCGAGCGCTTAGTAACCGGATCTCGCATCACCATACACTCTTTCACCTCGCCATACTTGCAGAAGTACTCCTTCAGACCCTCTGGGAAACAAAAATGAGACGGAAAGAAGACTCATTCATGTTGTTACTAAAACAACTTTTGGGGTCAAAAGTTTGAAAAGTGGGCTGCTCCGCTGAGATTTTCCTCACCAAAGTTCGCTCATTGTCGATTACAGGTGTCAAACAAGAAATGAGACTAAGATTTTTTTTAAATGGAATTACATAATAACTACAAGTAATAGCCCTCATCCTATTCAAATCTGACTAATTTCAGATACTTTGGGAGAGCTTTTATGAATCACTCAGTTAGCCTGTGTAGTTCTGAATGGGGGCATTCATTCAGGAGCAGGTTCCATGAGTAAAAAATCAAAAAAAGAGAAAGCAAACAATCTCAGTGAACGCAAACAGAAATATTAAGAGGTGCAGCTTTTGAAACAAGAAAAAAAAATCCAATGGTTATTCCCAATCTCTGCCTTGATTTTTAAAGACATGGTGACATTTGAGCAGAGGTAGTGGTGGAAAAAGATTTACCTTGCGTTGTTTGCCAGCTGAGTCCACCTATGAACATTTTGCTGTGGAAAAAAAGAGAGAAAATATTTGTATTTACACAGTCAACAAAGCAGGATTCAGTGAGTTTCGTTTACTCGCTCACACAGTAATGACAAAGTTGTTACTGAGGTTTTCAAAAAGTGAATCTTGAGCTAAAGACTTAAGTCTTTCATCTCTGGCTAAAACATGAAGGATCCCTGTGTGGAGGTGTGTGTGAGTTGAGTCCGGCTGCACACCAGAGTCCTCGCGCAGAATACCAGGTTAGTTTCTGAGGTGTGTGTGAGCAGAGGTACGACAGAAAGTTTAAAAAGCGAAGTTTTTCCCGTTACCAGGGGTCGTGAGGGGAGTCCGTGGTGGACAGGCTGCTCTGGCTCCCTTCCGTCTCCATTCCGTGTCCTCGCGGTGTGTGAGTCTGGCTGCTGCTGCTGTTGTGTATATGTGTGTGTGAGTGTGTGTGTGAGAGTGTGTGTGTGTGTGTCCGAGCCGAGCCGTGCGGGAAAACAGGCGGAGAGTGAGTGAGAGGAGCTGGGCGGGTTTGGCCCGGGGTGACAGAAAGGGGAGCGGGCCAGATGCAGGCTGGGACAGACTCCACCTCCTCCACCCAGTCCCCGCTTCTGTCCCTCTCTCATCCCACCACCGAGGCACGCGGCTCCGGCTGCCAAGTTAGCTGCTATCACACCCAGGACTTCCGGTGAAGCTTTTCAAAATGAAAGCATGGTGGCGGGTTGTTCAGCGGCAACATAGGTACCAAAACACCCCTCACAGCTTTAATACAACTTACTGGATGAACTCAAAAACATGTGTATGAATGTTTATAATCCACGAACATTACTAAAACCTGGTTTTTAACAGTTTAGTTTTCAGTTTGTTTTCATATCTGAGCATAGCACAATCCTGTAACTACAGTACTTTCTCTTCAGTCGTAACTCAACTGTTATGTGGCATTTTTGTTGAATGAAAACTTGGACAACGATAACACTACCTTCTTCAACTGTGTTGCTTTAAAGTCCCCCAATAATTTAATTGTTGATGATAAGTCAAGTCAAGTTACAGACAGACAGACAGATAGACAGATAGATATAGATAGATAGATAGATAGATAGATAGATAGATAGATAGATAGATAGATAGATAGATAGATAGATAGATAGATAGATAGATAGATCAAAATGAAGTGAGCATAATTTTTAGTCATCATAAATTCAATTAGCTAAATTAAATGCAAAAATAAAATCTTGCAGTTTTGAATCCATCACTGTTGCCTATTTACTGCCTTTATGTGACAACCATTATTATGAAGAGGAAAATCTCCTACTTCCTGTCACATTCTGGGTAATGTTGACTGAATTGATGCAATTTGCACCTTTAGATAAAGAGTTATCAGGCACAGTTTACAGATAAAGAAACTTATCTGTATTGCTATCCTAACCTGTACAGAGCGGGCTTTAACAGTTCAAGCATCACATATGGCAGGTGAAAGATTATAAAGTCTGACATACTAGGCTTCTGTGTCTAGGTGTTGATGATCATTTTGCTTTTAATAGTGTATCTTGAGATGCATTACTCAGATAGTATGCAGTATGTTTATCCACATGGCATCCTTGACATTGCTATAGCTAATAATTGTAATTTCACCACAATTCATGACCGTCTGTGTCTTTTGCTCAATTGCTTTAAGTGAATGTCTGAGAGGAGCTGGCATGTTTCAGAGTCCTTAAATGCAATGCAAGCAAAAATGTGTGTCTGTCTTAATATGCCTTCCATATTGCAAGCTAGCTTATGCAATGCAGAAGGATTGTGCACTGCGTGCTCATTCATTGCTAGGGTTTAAGTATTTAATTAGTGCCAAAGCCAGCTCCAGCTAATCTTCTCAACACTGACTCAACATGTGACCTGGTAACTAATGTTAAGACCGATCAATAGCCTGAGCAATTCAAACAAAGACAATGACAGCTTTGATTTACGGTGGATGTAAACTGGATGCTGTTCTGCATGAGACTCAGAGTTATGAGCAAAGTTTGGAGACTGTTGCTTCTCTTTAAAGTGGATTTACACTGTCATTCATCAATAGCAAAAATACAGGGCAGATTGTGTCCCCACAATGCACCCATAGGTTTTAAAGTGACTACAAGCTCAGAGTGTGCAACACAAGGTGTGCAGACACACATTTGGAAGTGTGATTGTCCTCTCCAGCACAGTCCATCCTCTTTTGAGTGCTGCAGCCAGTGTCCTGCCTGCACGCAGGCCTACTCTACAGATGAACAGATGAAGCTCTGGAAGTGGGACAGGGGCTATTTGGACAGGAATTAAGGGGTGTGTTAAATTCAAGGGGCAAACTCCGCCTCAGAACAGTGAAGCTCTCTTCCGCATTGTATTTAGTGTAATCCTCCCTTCATCCGCTAGGGGCTGGCTCCAAGAGCGAGCAAATCCCCATAGACTCCCATGTTAAAAACGCCGACTTCACAGCAGAAATAAACAGGTTTACAGCCTGGTTCAAAAAATCATTTTAGGTTTATTAGGTCACGTTTACCTTCATGTCAACTGTGAGGGGGGTGAATTTTTTTATAACTCATTCGTTTAGATGTTATTTATTCTTCAAATTACACATAATTAAGGGCGTATCCTTATGATTGACATGCGGCAGACCGGAAGCTCCGCCTGCCGACCGGAGGCTCCTAGTTAGCTCCTTCTTTGCTCTTAATAAGGTCTCAGTTTGTTACAGAGTCGCACAACGGCGGTGTTTAGTCAGCGAATTGCAAGTCTAAGCATGTCTTACCTTAACCATGCCGCTTAGGGGGCTTATCTTTGTTAGCTCCTCTTAGTTTCGTGTTAGTTCAGTTAGCGTTTAGCCCACAGTACGTCAGCTGTCAATCATTTGTCCCGCGGCCGCGCTGTGCCCATTTTAGGATTTTCCTGGGGGTGACGACGTACGTGACACGGCAAGATGGCGACGGTAAGACACGCCCAACTGGCTTCACATCTCTCTATTCAGAAGAGACCGGAAGCTACGTCCAGTAATTATATACAGTCTATGGTTAAATTTCTGCATGCATGATCAATGGGGTTGAATGGTGGGGTTGGGGATGGGGGTGGAAGGGCAGCACACCAGGCTGAGGCAGGAACAGAGAGTGAGCGAGAGCAAGCAGTGAGAACACACACAGATAGGCAGTGACCAATGGTTCACTAATGAGAGATGGACAGTGTGGATTGTGTCTCATTACCAATCAACATAGCTTTGAGTTCTCTGGAGAGGGAAAATGTGAGCTCTAATGTGTGCTGCATGTGTTCCTTTTTGATAAACCCAGCTTGTGTGGTGGAGCATTAGTCACAGCGGTATCTGAGCTCTTGGAAGTCCACACACACTGCCCTCTGTCCGTTTGGGTGAGGAGTTTCCTCTGAATAGTACAATGGGACTTAATTACAGGTCAGTGGCATGTCTCAGGGAGATAGAGGGAGCTCTGTTACCCTTCCAAATACAGTATAATGCCATCTTCCCAAGGGTGGGGTGGGGTAACAAGAGCTCGACACAAAAAGGTGCTGATAGGCTGAACCTGAGAATGGTATAAGGTGATCCAGCCAGAGAAAGCAAGCATTTTACGCTGAAAAGAGAGAGGAAAGATAAAAGACTACATTAACTTTCAAAGGTTTTCTCCCATTTAGTTTTGCCGTCTTTCCTTTCCAGTTCTCCTCCAACTAATCATTCCTGCCAACTTTCTTTGACAAAACAAGAGGTGGATCAAAGATAAAGAAATGTTAGATTTCAATTTAAAAAAAAAAAATCTGCATACTCCAAAGTTAGCAGCTGCGGAAACATGCTCACAGCTACAAGCATCTAAAATAACACAATTAGTGGGTCTTAAAAACAATTATAAATGTGTTTTCAAGCACAAAATCAACCGGTGGTAAAAAGTAAGTTAGCGCTCCAGCCTCCTGGAGGACTGATGCAAAGGGTCTTGTAAGATAAACCCATACCCGAAATGAGGACATTTTTCACATAGAATATTTTATTTTAAAATGCAGAGCTTAGATTTTTATACTTATTAGGTCTTATCCATTGCAAACAGTCAGGACAAATTAAAAAATACACACAAAATTCAAAGTTTTGACCTTAGGAGGCAGCGTATAGACCAAATCTATCCATCAAAAAAAGAGAATCAAAGTATGAACTTCTATAAAGTTCCTTAGCAGAAAACTAAGGAAATTTGAGTTTGGGTGAGTATTTGTTGTCAAAATGAATAGCTCAGGTTATTAAGTGGCATTGACATAGATGATCTTGTAAGTTTTTCATGTCCACAAACTTAACTCCACTGCTCAACTGTGACATAATTTAAAAAGACAAATAAACAGGCATTCCAACAATATTAAATATATTGCCAAAAAGCTTTGTAACAACAAAGAAATAACTGACCAAACACAAATTTCCTTACGTTCTCTGCTTAGCTTAGTTCAAGTTTCATATGCTGTTAGTGTTCCCAGCAAGGGTGATCTTTAAAATTTCTTACAAGGCTTCATTTTATCTGTTTTTTGTGTAAACATAAAAGGGAATGTTCACCAAAATGATGGACTGAAAAAAAAAAAAAATCCACCAAACACAAACATTTTTCCTTAACCTTCCCCCATTTATAACTTTGGAAACATAAAAAGATAGTTAGAAATATCTTTATTCCAACCAGCAACAAGCTGAAATTTAAACTCAATATATTCCTCATAAAAACAGAACTTTATATTCACAATTAGATTTAATTCTTGAATGGGCTTTGTATTTGTAGCGCTTTTGAACTACTACAATATTCAACAACAATGTCAGTGTGTAATATGTCTGAGACATACAAGTCTGGATTCACACATATGCACATACGTGTTCTCAAACTGTCCAGATTCATAGAGGATGTAAAGCATCTTTAGTAAAATCATGTTTCCAGTGCTGTTGTAAAAGCAGACCTGACTGCATGAAGTCCACTAGACTAAGTAGTTTTGATAGAAAAGAAGGTGGTCTGAAGTATAGCTGACACAACGGCGCTCTCTACTGGCACACAGGACAGATAAAGCTATGTTTGATCTCCCGTAGCGCTGTTCATTATGCTCCACCTTCGCCCAAAAAGTTAAGCTTTAATGAGCCTATTTCAGCCCACCACTTCAACATAACAGCAACATCAATTATGCAAAGAAAAAAAGGCTGAAAGCGTCTGTGTCCTTAAAGGCTTATTCTTTATAGCTAAGAAACACGTGCACATACTGCTTAAGCATTACTTCCCATCTCCATACTTTCTTTTCTTGTCTTCTATGTTTTCTGCAATAAAAATATGTTGCAGCTCCTCACTTTTATTTATTGTTTTTAAATTGCACTTTGGTCACTGTTGGGGACTGAGGGAGAGGGGACAAAGTTCGCAGGGCGCTTATAAGGAGGAGGGGGTGAAGAGGAGGAAGGTTAAAAAAAAAGAAAATTGACCTTTGAAAGCAAAACAGCAGGTGGAGAGCTAAAACCAGACAGCTCAGGACACATCGGGAGGAAATCCAACCGAGGAAAATGAAAGTATAATTTTCTCAAGCTGAAGAGGGACTGGAAATACAATAATGAGGCCCAACGGTGGCTGCCTGGCCTGCATTTGAGTGTGGCAGAGTACATAAGAGCAGTGTTTGTTTGTGAGGCAGTAGCAAGGTAAGGCATAAAACCAATGGAGGGAGAGGAGAGGGCCGGGGCAGCAAAAGCGAGGCCGAATCGTTTGACGGCCCTTCAGGAGCAGCTTATCTGGGCCCTCTTGGAATCTGGACTGTCCCGGGATGTTCTGGTCCAAGCCATTGGAGAGCTGGAGCGAAACAGAGCAGGTACTAGTGCTGAGAGGAAAGACAGGGGGGATGGAGAGAGCTCCGAGGAGGGAGAAATGGATTTCCCACCACCTATATTCCGAGAGCTGGAGAAGCTTCCTCAGGATGAAGCATCCAAACTGAGGGCTGAAGTCGACCAGTTACTGCAGTAAGTAGATCCCACGCTTCTCTGGAAGCTCCATGGCAACAGCAAAATCATCTTAATGTCTGAGTAACTTAAAAACTACTTGAAAACTCGCAGACATCCTTAACACTGTTTGATTCTGCTTCCTCTTCTGTCTCCAGTAAAACAAAACCAAGTCCCTGAGAAGTGAACCAACAGTTTACATGTCGACACCACTATTCCTATTATCTTATTAAGCTTGATTACCCTCTCTTTACCAAATCCTCCCTCCTTCACATGCTCTTCGGTCTCTCTCTCTCTGCAATCTGGTCTCTGGGGCGATTTTAAAGAGGGTTCCTCCTTTGCTAGTTACTAATTACCCACCCCCATCATTATTCCCTTGCCATTTCTTAATAAATAAGCTACATGCATACTGGTAGGTGAAGATTAATGGAGTGGGACTGGTCATGGAAGGTTATATTTGTTCAACACTAAGGCAATATTTCTGCTTTCAGATTTAGACATGATTTGGAATATTTGAAATACATACATTAGATTTACAATGAATTCACGTAAATTATTGTATGAAAAAAATGGCTGATTTAAAAACTGCCCAGTAAATATCTTACAAATAAACTGGTTCTAAAAAATAAAATAAAAAAAAAGATTAATTAAATGCTTGTTACTTGAATTTCTATCAGATAAGGTTGGGTATTTTTGCAGTATTGTGAATTTTAACTGCTTCAGAGTGAGAGATAGAGCATTTAACTAGGCCTCATAAACCTTTCACACGTTTTTCCCCTCCAGTGATCTGAAAGAGCTGGACTTTGCTCCTGTGTGCTTTCTCTTATCTCTCTCTGTCAATAAGCCGCTCTGTAACTTCCCTCTGAGTGGCCATATTTTAAGTCTAATGCCGTCACAGTCTGTGCCTGTTTAACGCCTCTCTAGAAGCCGGTAAACTGTCAGAAATGGACCTTAAAAAATGCAGAAAAGACAGAATTAGAAAAGAAAAGCATGCATTTGACAGCAGAGCTGTTCACTAAAAAAATATTTGATAAGATGTAAGCAACAAATTAAATCTCCTTAATTTAACAATAAAAACACAAGTTTGCATCTGCACAAGGTTATTTCTAGTTCTTCTGTTTAAATGCTTTCTTTAAATCACAGCAGCTGCACAACAAACAACCTTGTTTCCTTTGCTCTGCTCTGATTTGCCCTGTGAAAGGAAACACTACTAAATCTATGCAACTTGAGACTTTTCTGTGTGGTCAACTTGAAGAAATTAAATTACCAAAGTAGTTGCTCTGATGCAACAAGTTCTCCAGATTTCCTGTTGTGAAAACAAAAAGAAAGCAAGTTTTGTGTGATTTTAATATCAGGGAAAAAGTCTTGTCAAACTGCAGGCATGAGTAACTCAAAACTAGCAGCACATGAAGTACATGCTCCTGTTGTAGTTTATAATTTCATGCCGGGGACATGTAAATAACTGTTGAGAACTCTTTCAAATGTGTGATTATCTTAAATATTTCTGAGATATGTGTGATTTGTCCTGGGGTGGATTTGTCCGAAAGTTTCCCGTCATGCTTTGTGGCTCCCCTTGTTCCATTCTGCACCGTGAGTTAAGTGTATATGTGATCCCTTGAGATTTTAGCAGGGAGCGATTTTCATGAATACAAGTCCAGTGGTGGAGAATGAATCTCCATCGTTGCGGGATGTATACCTGCTGACAGAATCACTGTAAATATGGGAGGATTAATCTACCATGAGTCCATCCAGAAATGACTAAAATAAAAAAGCTATATTGGGTCCTACATAGAATAATAGTGAAGGAAACTTAAAAACTGAAGTTGATTTAACTTAAAAAAAAATAGATGTCAAAAATGCAATAACTATTCTTGCTTAAACTGCATGATAAAATGATGTAAATAGTTGCCTTGTTTTTTTTTTCTTAAGTACTATAAGTCATGGTATTTCTTTTTTTAATGTGTATTCCTGCACTATAGTGGAAGATGCTTGCAGATCCTTCAATAAAAGTATCAGTGCAGATAAATAAAAATGCTGCAAATAAGTCCTGCATGAAAAAAAAAAATCCTACTTAAAAACATGCATTTAGCATTACCAGCTAAATATAATCAAATTAATTTGATAAAAGTACTGGAGTCATCCCTGCGACTGGTATCTTGTTATATATGACATTTTAAGGTTAATAATACAGCAAATACAAATCTCAGAAGAATCCAGCTGCTTCACGGTGTAATTGAAGTACAGCATTTGGTTAAATGTATTAATCTACTTCGCCTCTGTCTAACAGGGAGGACCCCTGGCACGTTGCAAAAATGGTAAAAAGCTACATGCAGCAGCACAACCTACCTCAGAGAGAGGTGGTGGAATCCACAGGACTCAACCAGTCCCATCTCTCCCAGCACCTCAACAAAGGCACACCCATGAAGAACCAAAAGAGAGCTGCTCTGTACACCTGGTACGTCAAGAAGCAGTGCGAGATCAGCCAGCGTGAGTACCCGAGCCACCATGGAGCACTAACCTCTTCTTTCAAACAAACTTACCTAACCTCACTTCTCTAGAAAACTTAGATGCATCTCGTAGAGAAAAAATGTTAGAGAGAGAGAGAGAGAGAGAGAAATCAATATATTTTCCTTTCAGAGTTTACCAATGCCAAACATGGACTTACACCTGCTGAGGAACAGGGAGAGGACGTCAAGAAAGGACGAAGGAACAGGTTCAAGTGGGGCCCTGCTTCCCTCCAGATCCTCTTCCAAGCCTATGAAAGACAGAAGAATCCGAGTAAGGAGGAAAGAGAGGGGCTGGTGGAGGAGTGCAACAGGTGGGACAGGAGTCTTGACAGCTTTGCTTGTTCTGTTTGCTCCCACCAGATCCAAATTAGGTGTCAGATTTGTGGGGTAAAGCCTGAATTACAGATATCAATTCCTCTTAATTCTTAACTTACATGTTTCTTGAACAAAATTTTCTAAACCATCACCTCTGATAATCCCAAGTATCGTTCGACTCAAGGTTCCAACTTTTCGTATTTTTACTTGTGGTAATAGGCTACATTTGGACACATATGAAGACAGTGTATATCTTTGAATTATAAAGCCATGTATTAGTGCGCTCTCTGTTTTTCAGGGCAGAGTGTCTCCAGAGGGGGGTGTCTCCCTCCCAGCTTGCTGGCCTGGGCTCCAACCTGGTTACTGAAGTCCGAGTGTATAATTGGTTCGCCAACCGCCGGAAAGAGGAGGCCTTTCGCCACAAGCTGGCCCTCGACACACCTTTCACCAACCAATCCTCTAATCCCACCCTTGCACAAAGTCCTGAGCACGGTAATGTCGCCTTCAAACAAGTCTGGGCTAACACGCTGAAGTTTGAAAGTGGAAACAAACGAGGATCAGAGGATATGAGGAAATGCTCAAAGCCAGTTTTGCTTAGACCACATCTGTAGACTTTACGCTCTTGTACTCATGGCTGTTGGTTCTGCTGTGTGTATAAGCTTGTCACTGTTCTGTGACCTGACTTGTGTTACTTCCCAGGTGTGAAATACAGCCAGCAAATCTCCTGTGACACTGTGAGCTCAGCTAGAAGCAGTGGTGGGGAGAGAGTGGGACGTCTTGTGGTCAGTCCTGTCCAACTGGAACCCAGCCACACACTCCTGGAAACGCATAACCCCAAGCTGGTGAGAGTGTGTGTCACAGTCCTTCATTACTTTATTATCATATAGCCGACCAGCATACACTGCTGCCATCATGACAACACTCTCCTCTGGTTTCAGGTGTCCAGCACCGGACCACTACCCCCAGTAAGCACTCTGACCTCCCTGCACAGTCTGTCTGCCTCCCCTGCATCCTCACAGGGCCTCATCATGGCCTCCATGCCCAGCGTCATGAGCCTGGGAGAGTCCTCGCTTCTCATTGGTAACACAGGCTCTCAGTTATCTCATACATTTTAGGAATATGCAAAAAAAAAGATAATTCCTGAAAGCAAAGTTTTTCACTGATGCTTCACAGGCTTAACCTCCACACAGCCGCAGACTGTGCCCGTCATCAACAACATGGGAGGCGGTTTCACAACTCTCCAGCCAATTTCATTCCAGCAGCAGCTTCATGCATCTCACCAGCAACCGATAACACAACAGCTTCAGAGTCACATGGCTGCCAGTCCGTTCATGGCAACCATGGCACAGCTGCCATGCCACAGTAAGCCCACGGCAACATGAAACCAGATGAACATCTCATGCGGGGCAAATAATTATTCATCTGTTCATTGTTACAGTGTACAACAAATCAGATTCACCCCAGTACCATTCGTCCAGTTTGCTGTCCCAGGCCATGGTCATCACAGACAGCAGCAGTCTGGGGACTCTGACCAGCCTCGCTGCAGTCAGACAGGTACTGGTTCTGGTGGATCTGCTGGTCTGTTCGAGCGTCACTTGTGCCATTTATGAATCCTGAGTTTGGATTTCTTTTGGATAGATTCTCACGACAGATCCTGAGGAACAGACGGATTCACCTTTACAGGAAGATTCTTTACACCTGCAGCCCCACACGCCAGTGCCAGGTAAAGCTGTAAACACAGGCTTACTGCAAATATACATAGACCTCCACCACTTCAAAAATAGCTTTCACAGTTTCAAAGATCATTTTACAATTCAGCACAGTTTTAATTTAGAATGCATTAATGTAGGGGACATTTTCAAGATTTATCTGATTAGATCATATATACATTTTTAATTATCTGCAGTTTTACAAAAGCTAAAAGTCAATCAAATTAAGGGTATATTAAGGGTAATACCTTCATTTGTCTTTTAGTGAGATTGGATGAGATTTATCCCTCCTATATCTTGTCAAAATGAAACAGACATAACCTGTTTATCAGGCAAACAAGATACAGTGTTCATTAATGTGAAGGTGCTTGTCAGCAAATTTATGAGTTCATGTAAGAGTGGATCCATCTTCTCTCACTGTGGATCACCACATAATTAAAATAACTTCACTGCATTCATTGAGATTGTTGCAGAAACAGAACTGCAGCCCACTGGAAAATCTGCTGCATGATCTCTTCCAGCAATCACCTGATCAACTGGAGTAAGGAGCAAAACATATTACATAGGGATTTTGAGGATAGGACATAATAACATTAAATCGTTGGGAGAGTCCAGAGATCTGCATACAGAAGGAACATGTTGGAGGCTGAAACAATGTCGGCCTTGTAGCACTGCATTTAAAACAGGCACACATGCAGTGGATATGTTTTGGTGGTGGCCAAACCACATTTTGCACCTATGACAACAGTGTGATTGTATTTTAAGAGAATCCAGATTCATAACTGGCTGCCTGCAGTCCAGGCTGGATACTCAGGAATAACAGTTGATGCATTATGAAATGAAAAGAGCTAATTATTGTAGAAAATAAATGTGAGTGGTCTAGTTAGTTTTGTTACCATGTTTTCTCAACTTTTTCAATATATCAAAATAATTAATCCAAAATGTGCATACTGTGGGCATATTTTTTCTTTTTAAAGAGTCATTT
Organism: Atherinomorus stipes; assembly: GCA_023101725.1. Lineage (NCBI taxonomy): Eukaryota > Metazoa > Chordata > Actinopteri > Atheriniformes > Atherinidae > Atherinomorus > Atherinomorus stipes. The sequence continues at coordinate 186,248 of JALJCO010007110.1, forward strand.
TAATGTTCTTATATCTTGCAGTACGTGTCATGTTGTTGGCACCATTTTCTATTTACTGCATTGTAATCCATTTTTTTTTATAAATGGCGTTATATACATGTTTCTCAACTCCGGTCCTCAGGACCAACTGCCCTGCTTGTCTTAGAGGCAAGCCCACTTTCACTCACCTGAATCTAATGAATGGCTCGTTAACAGGCTTGTAAGAACTTGATGAGCACATTCCTTCTTCTGAATCAGGTGTGTTGGGGTAGGAACACATCAGAGAAGACCAGAGTTGAGAAACACTAGTGTACATCATTATCCAGATATCAAAAGCAGATTACTATATCTAATCTTTATTTTTATGGTTACACTGGTTGCGGTTAATTTATGTGAAAGTTTGTATATCGGCTCAGAAATTCTCACTTAGCTCTATATAATTAATGTTAAGCATAATGTGCATGGTGCATGATGTAATTGGGTGTTTTATATATGCAGCTGTGTGAAAATGTTTTTGCCCCCTTCCTAATTTCTTACTTTTTTGCATGTTTGTCACACTTACATGTTTCAGATCATCAAACAAATTCTAATGTGAGTCAAAGATAACACAAATAAACAGAAAATGCAGTTTTTGAATAAAGATTTTTACTAGTAAGGTGATTATTAGTGATTGCCCCGTAAACCTAATAACTGGCTGGGCCACCCTTAGCAGCAACAACTGCAATCAAGCGTTTGTGATAACTGGCAGTGAGTCTTCTACAGCGCTGTGGAGGAATTTTGTTCCACTCATCTTTGCAGAATTGTTGTAATTCAGCCACATTGGAGGGTTTTCCAGCATGAACTGCCTTTTTAAGGTCATGCCACAGCATCTCAATGGGATTCAGGTGGGGGCTTTGACTAGGCCACTCCAAAGTCTTCATTTTGTTTTTCTTAAGCCATTTAGAGGTGGACTTGCTGGTGTGTTTTGGATTATTGTCCTGCTGCAGAACCCAAGTGCGATTCAGCTTGAGGTCACCAACAGATGGCCGGAACGTCTCCTTCAGGATTTTTGGGTAGACAGCAGAATTCATGGTTCCATTTAGCAGGTCTTCCAGGTCCTGAAGCAGCAAAACAGCCCCAGACCATCACACTACCACCACCCTATTTTACTGCTGGTATGATGTTCCTTTCCTGAAATGCCGTGTTACTTTTACGCCAGATGTAATGGGACCTACACCTTCTAAAAAGTTCAACTTTTGCCTCTTCAGTCCAAAGAGTATTTTTCCAAGTGTCTTGGGGATCATCAAGATGCTTTCTGGCTAAACTGAGACGAGCCTTTATGTTCTTTTTGCTCAGCAGTGGTTTTGGTCTTGGAGCTCTGCCATGCAGGCCATTTTTGCCCAGTTTCTTTCTCATGGTGGAGTCATGAACACTGACCTTAATTAAGGCAAGTGAGGCCTGCAGTTCTTGGATGTTGTTCTGGGGTCTTTTGTGACCTCTTGAATGAGTCGTTGTTGTGCTCTTGGGGTAATTTTGGTTGGCCGACCACTCCTAGGAAGGTTCACCACTGTTCCATGTTTTCACCATTTGTGGATAACGGCTCTCACTATGGTTTGCTGGAGTCCCAAAGCTTTAGAAATGGATTTGGAATCTTTTCCAGACTGGTAGATCTCAATTACTTTTTTTTTCTCATTTTTTTACTGATTTTTTTTTTAATCACAGCATGTCGTCTAGCTTTTGAGGATCTTTTTGGTCTACTAAACTTCGTCAGGCAGGTGCTATTTAAGCGATTTCTTGATTGAGAACAGGTGTGGCAGTAATCCAGCCTTGGTGTGGCTAGAGCAATTGAACTCAGCTTTCCAAAGATAAACCACAGTTATTTATGTTTTAAACAGAGGGGGCAATCACTTTTTCACACAGGACCATGGAAGTTTGGATCCCCCCCCCCCCCCTTAATAAAAATCTTCATTCAAAAACAGCATTTTCTGTTTACTTGTGTTATCTTTGCCTCACATTAAAATTTGTTTGATGATCTGAAACATTTAAGTGTGAAAACCTTGCAAAGAAGTAAGAAATTAGGAAGGGGAAAACTTTTTCACACAGGTGTGTGTATATATATATATATATATATAAAAAAAAAAAAACACATATATATATATATATATTATACTTCAGCTAATGCCAGAAATGTCAGAGATTTCTACTTTTGTACACATCTATAATTATAACGGATTTATAATTATGTGCCCACAATTATACAGGAACTAGGGCTGTGCGATATACTGATATTATATTGCGATATATTTACTCGAGAGAGATATATTTACACATATCGTTATAACGCGGTATTAGTTGTGCAAATTTTTTTGCTTTATTTTTATTGTAATGACCCGGCTGCACCTTGACTGATTACAAAGGAGTCACCTGATTATTTAATAGGGGTGGGAAAAAATATTGATACACTGAAATATTGCGATATTTATCATATGCTGATACCATATTGATATTTAAAAACACGGTATCGATCTATTTCACTAATGTAATCTCGCAAGATATCGTTTTGTTACTAAATCTCACAAGTTTTGACGAAATACTGAGATTTCGTAACAGAACAATGAACTCTCGCAGTATTTTGTGAAATCTCATGCGATATGATATGAAAACATTGCAATATTTCAGTGTATCGATATTTTTTCCCACCCCTATAACTTAAACATTCTGGAAGACAATCCTCCCCAAGACTTCTACAAAGAAATCATAAAAACCAGCCATCTTGCATTACTTCAATTTAACAAACATTTCAAACCAGTGTTTTGTCAGTTCCATCACTGCAGTGGAGCGATGCCTTTACACTAAACATGTTTCAATACTAAAACAGGTGTTAGATATGAAATTAAAACTTCAGACAAAAAGGGTAAAAATACCGGTATATATCGTATATCGTCATCTAAAATAAATATATTGTGATATATGTAGTCCATATCGCCCAGCCCTAACAGGAACCCATAAAAAAAGATATCAAACCTTGTACAGAAGCTTGATAGAATAAAAAAAAAAAAAAAAAAATCATACTGAAGTCAAAAGTTTGTTCCCTCCCCCAACAGTTTCCTCCGAGAGCCTTGAGTTGTATCCTTCCTCCCAGACGACAGAACATCATCAGTCTCAGCTCCTCTCACCTTCACCAACAGACATCAGCTCCTACATGCCTACACAAATGGTGTCGACGGCACAGTAAACTTTCCCTGGAAATGTAGCGCCTGTTCACCGTCAGTTGGACTCAGGAATGTGAAGGAATTTCTGAAAAACCTGGAGGAGGGTTGAAGTGATGACATCTCAGAGACAGACTCAACTCTTGACAAGGACTAGCTTAGAGAGGATCCATCCTCAAGACAGAGAATCAACTCAAGATCAACACAAAAATGTTTTTTTTATTATAATGCTCTGTAATATTCAAAAATTTATAAATTTTGTTTAAACTTTGCAACTTGTTACCTGCATTGTTTTTAACTCACTGCTTGGAAAGGCTTTTTTTCCCGCCACACTTTATGAAAAAGTAAACTATTTCAAATATCAACATGAACAATGTATGAAAAACATTTGAATGAGTGTCGTCATTTTCTTCTTTATCTTCAAGACATTATAGAAAATATCACACCATCCAATCACCTTGAGACACTGTAGCAAAACGGGACATTAACAGCCCCAAAACAGTGGAATCATCCAACAGAAAAGTTCAGGTTGAAACGTTCACCTCAGCGTTTCCTTTTCGCTTCTTTTTCTTTTTGACTTTAACTTCTGTGTGTTCATGCTCCAGGTTGGCCTGCTCACCATTGCTTCGATTAGGAGCAGGACCAGAAGAGTCCACCTGCTCGCTCTCTTCTTCTTTATTCCGTTTCTTCTTTTTCTTTTTTTTGACAACATGACCCTCTTCTCCCTCTGACATTATCTTCTTTTTCTTCATTTTTTCCTGGCTGAGAGACTCTGTTGAGGAAGAAGAGAGTGTAGTGGGAAGAGTTGATGGGGGTAATAGATCTCTGATAGACACCGCTGCCTCCCTCAACCTCGTTTCCATCTCACTGTCACTGTCACTGTGAAGGGAAAGGAATGTATGATTATTTAGTGTACTGATAATAGCAACGATAATAATAGTGATAATGATAATAAACCTTGAACTGGGAATAGGCCGCCGTCTCACAGGAGCTGGAGGCTCAACTGCTTTCTGTCCTGGGATGGATGTAGAAAACAGACGAAATCCTACAAGGAGACAAGTTGAACATTTAAAGAGACAAAGTAAATTTATCAGAAAAGTAGAATCTAATAAAACAGGGAGACTTTACCCTCATCATCATCGTTGCCTTCACAGTTTGTTGATTTCAGATGGAATGAAGTTTCAGACTGACTCTCTGAAATGCAACTGAAAGCCAAAAGTATTACTTAAATTTAATCTTCTCGAAAAGTTAACCTTTTACTATTGAATGTAAATCTTTTATTTACTGTCAAACAAGTTACCGGTCAAGAAAATGTCCCAACTTCTTTGCGACGTGTGTGCGAAACTCTTGAGTAACCTGGAGCGCGTTGCCGTCATGCTCATGGTCAGCAACAACAACACTATTGCACCACAGAACATTATTAATCTAATCCTCACATTTACATAGTTGAGTTCATTTAACACACTCATTCTTTTTTATTTTTAATGAAGTGTGGCCCCAAGGCACATTACCCCCCCCCCCAAAAAAGCTCGTAATGAACAAGCCACTTAGATTTCTATTTCAAAGGGGGTGTTTATCATAAATATTAGCTCAGTCAACAGTCCTTTCATGCATAATTTCTGTAAAATCTGTACTTACCGCTTTGACTCTTTCGCATCACTCTCCCCATCTTAAATAAGGCAAACAGAATCATGAATTAAACTGTTTAGGCTTGTTAGCTAGTGTTAACAGCAGCTTAATAATGTAATGTAACACTCCTGCTGTACGAAAGTGGTTTGATTTTTTGTTTTAATGTAACCACTTCGTTTAATCCAAGTTTTAGCCCAAATGGATAGACTTTACTGGGCTAATATATATGGGCAATGGGGTTGCTAAGCTCCCCCCAACACTACAGACATCACTGACAAACTCTTACGTTTGGTATTGGTCTTTGCATCCCAAACTGCCTCCTGAAATCTTCTTAAGTTCTTCGTCGTCACTACTACTTGAATCAACCGACACGCCAGCCATCTTTGCAGCGGTGGCTGCCATATTAAACCACGTGCAACCCGTGTTTGGCTGTTTTTTAGCTGAGGATTCTGGGTAACGAAGTCTTTCTGCTTCCTACCTTTTACCGCATTGAGCAAAGAATGCTTTACCAAATAAATGAGAACATATACGGCTAAAAACCTAGAATAGTTGACTCATTTTACTTTTGCAACAAGAAATGGGTATAATTACATACAAATGTAATTGTAAACTCAGTTTTATTATTAAATGTCGAAAAATAACCTGACCCCCCCCCCCCCCAAACTATTCAACGTGGAAAATTCTGTTTTCAAAATGTAAGGAGCTAAACTTGTATTTTTGCATGTTGCAAATGTAAAATTTGTGCTAAATCATTTATATAATTTCTATGTCTGATTTAAAGCGATATGAAACTATCTTATATGTATGAGACATCTTTTGATCTTGGAAACCCTACACTTGCTTTCTTAATCTATGCAATTTGGGATGTGAGCAGTGGAATATAAGTGGATTTTTTTTTTTTTTTTACTAACTTATCTAAGCATCACGCTTGCTTTTTTTTTTTTTTTTTCTGTCAGCCATTTCTTTTTACAGAAATGGCTGACATTAAACACATAAATGTGTCATTTGTAAAATTGTCCAATATAAAAAGTGGGTTACATGCAACAAGTTACACAATAAACACTGAGTCTTTTAGAGCAGATTTTAAGTAAATCCACTTCAAGGCATTTTGATAACCTACCACTGACATTTCATAGTGTGACAAAACAACATACCGTCGTTCCAGCTAAGCCAGTGCTTCTGAATAGCAGTCTCAGATACATCAATTGAGCTGAGTTCCCAAAAAGATGAGAACATATAGAATAATCCCATCTGTTGTCTTACATAATGTAGTGTCACTAATTCTTTTTAAAAGCAAGATTTAGTCTTTTGAAATTAAATAGTAATGACACAAAATGGCTTAACAAAGGCTGGAAAAGATCCAGTTTTATTCAAGGCAGTACTGTAAGATGGTGTACTTCATTTCTGTTCTCTGCAGTGCTTTTCTAACCGGTTATAGAAAAACAGGGGTTTCTTACATTAAAAAGACAAGTCAAATCAACACAAGGATTCAAGGCACATGGAAACAATGTTACAGTGAGAGCTGGCATGGGTAATTTGTGCACTAAGAAAATTATTTCCACGCTGCAATAAACATGATTTAAATACAAATTTCCAAACAGTCCTCCAGCAATGCTACTGGTTTACAAGGTTTTACAATTACTTCCTGCTTTACAATGTTGAATTTACCATTTTCAATTAATTATAGGCATTTAAGGATACTTCCAGTAAAAGATTAAAACAAAAATCAGACAACATCACAGTAAATAGTCTTCTCAGCAAACAACCCCTCTTCTGCAAAGGATAACAGGATTAAACACAAGACTGTTGTACAAATTTGCATTACATTGCACAGGTGTAGATAATTTGTTGTAAAATTGGCTAAAATCTGCAATATTACCAACTGAGCAGAGCTTCTGTGAATATAAATCTACCTCAACTGTGTTTGTGCCCTAGTGCCTCATTAAAAATAGATCAACTATCAAGCTACATCTGTCTGTATGGTCAAGTTGTCCGCTACTCTGGTATCTTTTCAAGAAACAGTAAACCTGAACAGAAAGCATCAGAACACTGACTAAGCCATTGATTAAACATATATACTACACTTATGGTCACACTTACATTTTCAACAGAAGGTTCACAGCGCTGCCATGCCAAATAACCCAGGAAGACAGATAAATAACTGTATCTGTAACCACACTGGACTTTATAAAAAACATAAAGGCAGACCAAACAGTTATTAGACAGAGAAGCGTGGGTTAAATCTAATGATAATCTTGTCTTTTTCATGTGCCCCAGATTATATTAGATTAAACAGAGGTACAGTAAAAGCACATTAGGTCACTGTTGAACTTATTTTAGCCAGAATATGGTATCTGAAATCATGAAAAGGGTGCAGGCTCTTCCTGGATTAAAAGATGTCCTACTAAAGTAGAGATTGACAAACATAAATGTGCTACGAAAAATGGACGCCTTATCTGACACAAACAGTCCCAGTAACTATCATGTGACATCTAAGAAAAAAGCTAACTTGGGGAAAAAAAAGTCATGCTACATAATCATCTTTAACTAACACTGGAAAATATCTATTTAAGCTATTTTTCTATCCAACTCTTACTTGCAAATATTAGATGAAATAAACAAGAACCGACATCTTTTGTATTTAAGTACATGACATTCTAAGCAACTTAATTTTTGAGTGTTGTCATGAGAGCTTTGAGGCTCAACGTGTCCCCTTCCAGCAGAGACGTCAAGAAACCTAAGGCAGAAAGTGTTCAAGCAAGAACTTGATATATGTACAACAAACCAAAAAAACAAACAAAATACAGAACAAAAGAAAAATTTTCAGTCAGATACAACAGAAATGTTAAACAAAACATTCCTCTGAGTCCCACAAACTGAACTCTGCAAGATACTAATAAATTGATGATCTATGACTTCAGATGAAGGCAGAGGTTGTCTGTTGTTGGTTTTTTGCTCTCTTCTCATTAGGTATGATGCCACATCTACAAAAATGTTCATAGGGGAGAGAATACTTCTGCCCCCCCAAGAGGGAAGCTTTTGAAAGGACATAATCCAGGAAATCTATCCACCATGAGGTAATGTACCTATTTATTATGTCAGATATTACAGCCCACCATTGTAGGCATAGTCTGCCTTGTTGTGCATGATGAGTTTATTGTCCACAAAGTAGAAACTGTCTGATTTGGTCTCGTAAGGACTCTCCACCATTTGGCGAACTGAAAGAGGAGAAAGAGAAACAAAGATGAATGAATGTACGGATCGATGGATAATGAAAAAAAAAAAAAAAAAAAAAAAAAAAAAAAGAGGGGGGGGGGGGGGGGGGGGGGGTCCAACAGGACAGATGAAGGTGACTGGAACTCACTGAGGTCATCTGGAAGCTGTGGAAACTCGTAAATGTGCTCACACGTGTTGCGGCTGTTAGGTATGCAAAAGCCGAAGTCAAAGTCAAAATTCTTGAGAAGCCGTCCCTGGAAGTAATGCCTCTCGATCATACGAAAGCTGTTAATGGGGCGGTCGCCGACCGTGAACTCAACGCTGTAGTTCGGAAAGAGACAAAAACAGAGACAATTCAACAGTGACAGAAGAGCAGCGGGGCTGACGGCCATGCAGGCAGAGAGTCCATTTGCTTACGTTGCGCCGACAGTGCGCAGCTTTAGGAAGGCTGGTGTGAACTGGTATCTTACAAAACGCCCTGCGCTGGTGTCCATGTCTCCACTCTCATCTTCAGTCTCTACAGGACCTGAAACAAACAACACACTCAGTTGACACAACAGCAACAAAAACGCAAAGACACATACTTTCTTTTATCATTAAAGATGGTGTCCATTTTATGTCATCTCTACTTTGTCTTTTTAAATGAATAATACTTTAAATGATAATCTGAAAGACATCTGAAAAGAGGATGTGATAAAACTGACAACACAAACAGTGTGGTTAAAAGAAAAACATCAAAAACTTGATCAAATCAATAATCAGTTTCTCAATTTCCTTCCTTTATTAATGGTACAAAGAGAAAGTGAAGAAACATAAATTCTGCTTCAGCATCAGCCCCACTTGTGGGACTTAAGTTTTTTTGGTAGAAATATACATTTAAAAGATAAAAATAACCTTGGAAGAGCATATGACAAAAGTGTAAGAGCTATACACAGCACCCCCATGGGGAACATTGTTGTTCCCATGTTTGGTGACAGTGCAGTAACAGACTGCACAATGGCCTGAGGTTACAAATGAACAGCATCACTGTGTCTGTATGAATGTTCGAGAAATTTCACTCAAACTACATTTTAACAATATTAAGCCTTGTATCGTGGCAAACATAGACACATGACTCACCGCTGTTCGGGGGTTTGGCGATCTCAAAGAGCACTGTGCCAGTCTCCAGATCTCTAATTTTGAAACGTGTAAAGTCAATGTTGTAGATATTGTCTTCAGGTCTGCAAAGGTAGTCTGGAAAATCAAAAGAGTGCGAGTTAGAGACATACTGTTAATGAACCCCCCCCCCCCCCTTTTTTTTTTTTTTTTTACAACAAGTGGAATTATTTTTTTCATTAGATATACAATAACAATGGTTTCTGGCACAAGTCATAAGACACTTCATAGCAAAAAAAAAGATTGGCTTCATTTTAAAAAATGAGGGAGCACTCAACAAGCAACTAAGATTTTAGTATCTTTTTTTTTTTAGGTTCCTGCACCTTGCACTTGCAGTTAGTAGTGCTTTATAGCTCCGGTTCCCACATTTACAATTAAGTACAAGTGAAAAGAAAAGTAATGTTTGGCTACAAGTGTAATAGAATAAATGCCAATGAAGGAATTTACTGAAACTTGCTCTGATTAAGGAAAGAACTCAGAACGACTAAAGACATTGAAAGTCATCAGTCTTCAACAACAATTCCAATTTTTAAAAAAAAGAGGTGACACTGAAGATTTTAGACCTCTTTTCAACATTTAGATTTCAGTCAAACACCCATTCAGCAGATAATGTGATCGTACTGAAACCAGACTCATCTTTTCAGAAGATGCAAAATTGTATCAACTACATGCTGTACACTACACACATCAACACAAAATAGAATATGGAGCTATGCTTTTAAAAAAAGAAAAGAAAAGTATTTTACACAGGAGTTGCAGTTTTGAGCTCTAATGAAATGTTTTTTTTTTGTCGTTTCCCCCCCCCCCCCCCCCCTATGCCTCTTGTCCAGTTACTTGTCTTGTTTGGTAGGGTAGGTCAAGCTTTACAAAAGCAGGGTCATGGATATCATTGTAATGCACCATTATAGTTTTTCCTGCTTTGGCTAAGGCTTCCATGTGCCTATGTGTACGTCCGTGGATGACTGCAAAAACAATTCAAATAGCTGCTAGAAAACGATTAACTTTTAAAAACTTTTTGTGAAAACATTATTATTACTATTATTATTATACCAGAGAATTTTTTTCAGAGTAGATTTTGACATCAAAGCTCATGTTGTATTGACAAAACACCACTATCATCTCCTACCAACCACAAGCAGCAGACTTGTCGCGTTGACAAAACAAAGCTTCAACTGAGGTAATTGTATAGCAACAATATACATTTTCCTGAAATGGGCGGAGGAAACAGTAACAGTTGAGTAAGACAGAAAGAAAAATTACAGGAATACATAAAATAAGCCATATGATCAGTATTCAACCCCTTAGTCGCAAAGAAAAAAACATGAATGCAGCTTTTAGCATAGACATCCTCCAGGCTGCCTTAAATTCCAACTTCCGCCTTTGACATTTCTAGAGGAAAACAGAGTAACTAAGCAATATGTATATTTTAAAAAGTGGTGGTGGGGTTCTGGTTAAAGATACCCTTGTCTAAACATTCAACAAATTTAGAAGACTTTCAAAAGGTGGATAGAAATCCGTTCATCGGACACTAGCTACAATTAGCTTTGTGCTCATTCGGCGGTGCAATGTACCAATTCTTCTAAACATCGGGTTAACTTGCACATAATTTACCTTCCGTGACAACCCGCAGACCCAAAACATGGTCCGGAGAAATATCTCTGCCCAGTGCCCGGAGTTCATCCTCTGTTACAACGGGCCACTTATCCGTTTGGCTGCGCCTCGACTTCAGTTTCTTCAGCATTCCTCCCCCAGACTTTCTGTCCCTATGGTTCGTCTCCAAACTGGTGTCTGCGTCCGTCTGTTTCTTACTCAATGACTGTGACGGTTTGTTTCGAGAACTGTTCATATCGCACGAGCTGTGACGTTGAAACACAGTTTGGCTTTATTTGAGGGAGAGACTTGACAAACTGCGAGAGTAATTTCAAGATGGCGTAAAACGTGTTTGATGGATGGAAAACTGAGCTTGTGATTGGCTGAAAGAGATGAAGGTTGTCATAGATACCGATAGGGTATGAATAGTTTATGGCTCAGGTTTTCCCGTTTCATTTCGAATAAGCTGCATGTACGGTCTGCGTTAATTTGACCAGTTTGAATTGTCTACACGCCCACATACCCCATATCTTTCCGTTTATGGGGCTTTTTTTTATTGTTCTTTTCTTTTACATTTACAGGTTTTGCTACCAGTGAGATTGTAACTCCGATATTAAGTTAAGCGACTACAACTTCGTGCTGCCCCGTTTATAGTCTCAAACGCATCCATTTAGCAGCGCTATTAATGCCCGGTGGGGGGCGCTAGCGCTGCTGTCCGGTTGATAGTGTTGTTGACGGAAGTTCCCTCGGAAGTGAAATTGTGGGCAGCAATGGTGCGGTTGAAGTCGAGGTAAAATGTCTTCTGCTTATTTTTTGCCATTTGGGTGTTCGCGTTGTCTGTTAACATTTCCTTTTCTGTTGGCAGATATTTACTCTGCGAGATCAATGTATCAGAAAGGCGCGAGTTGTTGCTGCTGGATGACCGAGCCATTGCATCGGCAGTGAAGGAGGCGGTGGCCCGAACACATGGGGACTATGGAGCTGCTCTGTGCAGCATCGGGTTCTCTGGTAAGACGTGGTGAAAATGTTTTCTTCCACATAAAATAACTTTTTATTTTAGCATTGTGATATCTAAAACAAGGATGGATACTGATATAAGTCAAATGTTAAAACGTCTCCAACAGAGAAGATGTATGAATGAAAACACTGCATACAATTGCAGCACGTTTCTATTTGGTTTCTTGTGTTCTCTCATGCTGTAGCGTTGTCTGACCCGTTTGATTCTGTTTTTCTTCTTTTAGTGAAATATCTGAACGCTCACACCGGAATAGTATTTCTACGTTTTCGCAAAAGGTGTTACAAACTCCTGTGGTCTGCTTTGCCTTTTATTACCAGTATTCAGTGTCGTGGACAAAAAATTTCATGTTTTCTCAACTGTTTGTATGTGGGAGGTAAGAAAACACAAGTACACTTCTCATTTCAAATAAGCTGTTAGTTATCTGGATATTTTTAAATGTTAATCTAAGCTGTTGCGTTTTCTTTCCCTAGGAACAATTAGAACTTGTCAGAAGTTTTTGATCCGGTACAACACTCAGCAACTCCATCGAATGCTTCCTAAATGTAAAAATGAAGGTGAGGGGTTTAACCAAATGATATGAATATGTGATTTGAACCTCTCGTTCAGTTTTAACTTTCTGCTGCAGTTGCAGCTGCATTTATTTCAGTGGTCACAACACATTGAATTCTCAAGAGGAATTAAGTTTTGACAGTTTGTTCTCATGTTATCATTTGCAGAAGAAAAACATCAAATTCGCCTGGCAATTCTGAATTGCTCTCTTGGAGGTGGAAAGAAGGAAGGGATTGAAGATAAATCAGAAAGTGAAGAAGAGGATGAGGAAGAGTGACCTCACAATATATCTGCTACTGTCTTCAACTTTTACATGGATGACTGGCTGATATTATTTTGGAATTGGGACTGATAGTTTAATAGGATGGATTGAAACCTTGATTTACAGCTGCTTGTATTGTTTTTGTTAATTTTTTTCTTTTCTTTTTTAAGACTATCCCAACTACAAAATGTAGATTAAAAATGGACAGACTGCAGTGTCGTCCTCCTTTGGCTCATGGACTTTTTTTTATTATTTGATTTTTTTTTTTATTATTATTATATGATAATGACAAATTTATTTATATAAACAAATTCATTACACATAAACACAATGTACTTTACATTAAACAATAAATATGATTACACAAGTATATACATATCCATTGGCGTACATTTACATAAACACAAGTATTTATGTACCCCAATAATATTATGAAAAAGCCTGTGAGAACTGTAAAGTTTTAGGTATGGCATTAAATGTAGGTATTGTAGAAGTTTACCTCAGGTCAGCAGGCAGCTTGTACCAGAGAACAGGAGCATAGTAACTGAAAGCACTGTCAGCAGCCTTGAATCTGATTAGGAACAACTAGAAGACCTGCATCTGCTGACCAAAAGGATCTGATTGGGTCATACACAGTCAGCAAGTCAGAGAGTACAGAGGGGCTGAGGCATTTAGTTAGAATTTCGGTACCCTAGTCAGACCCCTTGCTGCTATAGCATGAAGAAGTTGTCGTCATTCAGTTGATTGGATGATCCTGCAAATAGGGTGTTACAATTATCCAGTCAACTTGATATGAATGCATGAAATACTTTCTCAGAGTTCAGTTAGGAAAAATTATTTTTTTTTGTTTTGATTTTTCAGATGGTTGAAAGCAGTTATAGTAATATTTGTAATGTGACTGTCAAAACTGAGATCAGTGGTTACAATAATGCAGAGGTTCTTGACTTGCTCGCTGTGTTTGAGAGAAATACTGTAGATGACTAAAAGGAACCTGTTTGTCCTTGATGACTTTTTGAACCAACAACTAATATTTCAGTTTTATTGTTATATGTTGTCATTCACTAGATGGGACCACAACTTATAAAATGACAATTTTACCTGACACCATCTCATTACGATCAGGTCAAGTGAGAAAAGGGGATTTTTTCCCCCCTTTTTTAAATAAATAAAATGTAGCCTTTTCTTACCACTAACAGATTCGCACCACCATGATAACCAGAAAGAAAGCAGGTTTTAGGAAACTGCAGTGGCCTAACATTTCAAACCAGAGTTGGTCACTTAGGGAAAAGGAGGCGATAATCCTGATAAGGATGTCAGCTCGGGTGATAGAAAAGGAAAAGGGCTGATGGTCACTATCAACATCCAATGTAAACGCTGTGTTTGATCCTTTCGCTAATATTATAGAATTGTGTCAGGGTTCCAGAAATCATGTGAGAAGCCCAACCATAGTATTATTGGCTTTGAATAAGTACAATGTAATAACATGCTTTCAAACAAAAGGGAACAGAAGGTAGTTTTTGGTGGGTTTTCCCCAAAGACCGCTTTTCCAGGTTTTCCCAGAACAGACATGTACTTACTACATTTCCAATGATGCCTAGGTGGGCCTCCGGCCCCGGACTGGTTAACTCAGCAGACGGTACAAGAAACGTCCGGGTCTCTCAGCTTCTTGTCTGGCGACCCGTCGCCATTAGCGCATGCTCGATATTCTTTAAATACACACACACACACACACACACACACAACATATAACATATATATATATATATATATATATATATATATAAATGATTTTATTTTCATTTTACAATATCATAAACAACAACCAACATACAAAAACAATCAAACAAACAAACCAAAACATATGGAAGCCCATTTCTGCCACTCTGATGAAAAAAAAAAAACATGCTGTATCTCATAATTATGACTTAGCTATCTCATTATTATGAGATAGTATCTCATAATTATGAGATAGTATCTCATTATTATGACTTAGCTATCTCATTATTATGAGATAGTTTCTCATAATTATGAGATACTATCTCATAATTATGACTTAGCTATCTCATTATTATGAGATAGTATCTCATTATAATGACTTAGCTATCTCATAATAATGAGATAGTATCTCATAATTATGAGATACTATCTCATAATAATGAGATAGCTAAGTCATAATTATGAGATAGTATCTCATAATAATGACATAGCTAAGTCATAATTATGAGATAGTATCTCATAATTATGAGATAGTATCTCATAATAATGAGATAGCTAAGTCATAATTATGAGATGCAGCATGTTATTTTTTTTCATCAGAGTGGCGGAAATGGGCTTCCATATATTCCCTTCCCTTTACTTCTGTCTCACTTCTCTATTGCCTTCATTATTTCTCCCCACATTATCACAAACTGCTCTTTTTTGTTATTATCTGTGGCTAGAAGACTTTCTATATTTAGGGAGTATATCATTTCATTTTTCCATTGCTTCAATGTTGGAAATTTAGTTGCTTTCCAATTTTTTAAAACAAGTTTTTTTTTAAAAACTATCCAAGAAAACATAATGATCCAACCACCTGGGTATCTATTAATATTGTTGGATAAATCATGAAAGATACAAATTGATGGATCAAAGTGTAAATTCATTTACCTCTGAAAGCCAATTTTCAATTTCATACCAAATCTTCTGAATTTTAATACATTCCCAAAAGGAATGCATTAAAGAATCTTCATTTCCACATTTCAGGCAGGTATCTGGTACTTTACTATAGTACCTATTAACTTTATCTCGCGTGTAGTAGATTCTGTACATGATCTTATATTGGATCAAGTGCAAATTTTCATGTATTGTAATATCATCCATGGTATTCCAGCACTCGTTCCATTTTTGGCCGATGTCACTTCTTCCTAAATCTACATTCCACTTCTGTATCTTATCCAGTGTTGTATAGTAACTAAGTAAAAATACTTTGTTACTTTACTTAAGTAGTATTTTTTCATATTTGTACTTTACTTTACTACTTCTATTTCTGATGACTTTTACTTTTACTTCACTACATTTTGCAAGAAAAATCAATACTTTTACTCCATTACATTTACCTGAGCATCTAAGTTACTAGTTACACAATACATAACGTAAATGAGGAACGTAACAGCCAATGGACAATCTTTGTTTTGTTGTAGTGGGACTAGTAGCCACTAGCAGCCTTGTGCAGCCGTCTCTGAAGCTAAACACACCTTTACCTGCCTCAGCAGCAGGCGAAAGGCTGTTCAGCATCGCTGGTCTGATCTTCAGTCCAAGAAAAGCGAGACTGAGTTCTCAACATTTTGTGAAACAACTTCTTTGAAGTTGAACAAAAAGTTTTTCAGGGTTCAGCAACGACTGGATGGACAGTTCAAGTGCTGTCGCACTGCAGTCATGTTAAAGTTCAATCAATCAAGTTTTTGTTTGTTTGCATCACCCCTGAGCACCAAGAGTTTATTTGGAATGATTTTATATTGAATGCACGTGGATATGAATGTTGGTAGGCATGCACACAGGTCTGTAAGGATGTTTCTGTGTACAGTATTTTTCTATATGGTTGGGTTTATGTAAGGAGGTATTGAAACTCCTTTACACTGCAAATTAAAACTTAAAAACTAAATTAAACAGAAATAAAGAAAATGTTAAACTCAAATTTCTGATTGCAT
The DNA here is from genome assembly GCA_023101725.1 of Atherinomorus stipes. Taxonomy (NCBI): domain Eukaryota; kingdom Metazoa; phylum Chordata; class Actinopteri; order Atheriniformes; family Atherinidae; genus Atherinomorus; species Atherinomorus stipes. Next base: position 202,520 of record JALJCO010007110.1, read on the forward strand.
TTTATTAACAGTACTTTTTACTTTTGATACTTAAGTACAGTAAACACTAGCTACTTTTTTACTTTTACTCAAGTAATATTCTAGCAGGCAACTTTTACTTTTGCTTGAGTCATTTTCCAGTAAGGTACTTTCACTTTTACTCAAGTATGGCTTTTGGGTACTTTATACAACACTAATCTTATCTACCAAAACACTTTCCCCTATTGAGTCTTCTGTAACGCTTTATACAACTTACCGATCATATTCTTCTCTGTTTCTCTATTAAATATAATGTCATCACCTACATTCTGACAACAGAGTGAGTTAAGATCAAAATTCTGCTTCATAAAATCTCTTAACTGCATATATTTAAAAAATTCTGCATTAGTCAAATCAAATTTAGTTTGGAAATCAACCCATGACATCATACTGGTACCTTCTACTAAGTCACCGATAGTTTCAATTTCTTTTGCTCTCCATACACTCCAATTTATTGTTGTATTCTGGAAGGTTATCAAAGGATTTTCCATAGGGTGATGCCTTTTGGTAATGTTATATTTTCTCCCAGTATCTTCTTAATCTTTACCCATGATGCGACAAGGTTTTTAACAATAAAATTTCCCTTAATCTTTATTTCATTTTTTGAAAATAAAACTTTTAAAAGATTATACGGTTGTACTAATAATTCATCAATATATATCCATTGTTCTTGCTTTGTATTTTGGATTATATGCTGTAGATAAAAACCTTGGGCAGCCAGTTGATAAAGTTCTAAATCTTGGAGGTTAAAGCCACCCTCTAACTTGGGTATATGCAAGGTTTTCCTTTTTATTCTGTGTGCTTTTCCTGCCCAGATAAAATCTGTAATTACTGAATATACCTTTTTAAAATAAGTTTTTGGTGGAGTCATTGGTATGGTTGGAAATAGAAATATAAATTTTGGAAGCCATGTCATCCTAAATAAATTAATTCCACCTGTAAGATTTAGTGGAAGGTTTTTCCACTTTTCCAGAAGCTTTTATCATATTGTTGAGTAATTGAATGAAATGTTCTGTATATATCTGTTGTTTCATGTCGCTCACTGTACAGCCCAAATATTTAATACTTTTTGTCCATTTAAAAAGGAAATTTTATTTCCTTTTTTTTTGTTTTTACGTTTCCCTATTGCCATTATTTCCGTTTTTTCCATGTTCATTTTATAGCCTGCTAGAATACTCTGATATTATTTGCAGTAAAGGGAAAATTGATTGTTCTAAATTAGTAAGATATATTAATATGTCATCTGCAAATAAATTAATCTTGAATTCTTTTTTGCCTAAACTAACACCTGTTACTCTTGAGTCCTGTCGAATTCTTTCTGCTAAGGGCTCCATTGCCAGTGCAAAAAGGTAAAAAGAAGTGGGGATAGGGGGCATCCTTGCCGGGTGCCTCTGTGTAAAACAAATTCTGAGGACAAAGTGTTTTTTGTATATACTCTTGCTGTAGGTTGTTTATATAACAGTTTTACAAAGTTAATAATTTCAACTGGGAAATAACTGTAAACGCTGTGTTTGATCCTTTTGCTAATATTATAGAATTGTGTCAGGGTTCCAGAAATCATGGGTGAGAAGCCCAACCATAGTATTATTGGCGTTGAATAAGTACAATGTAATAACATGCTTTCAAACAAAAGGGAATAGAAGGTAGTTTTTGGTGGGTTTTCCCCCATAGACCGCTTTTCCAAGTTTTCCCAGAAAATTGTCAGACAGACATGTACTTACTACATTTCCCATGATGCCTAGGTGGGCCTCCGGCCCCGGAGTGGTTGTTCGGCAGACGGTACAAGAAACATCCGGGTCTCTCAGCTTCTTGTCTGGCGACCCGTCGCCATTAGTGCATGCTCGATATTCTGAAGCAATTTTTTTCGTTTAAAATTATCAAATTGACACGTTTTCCACCTTTTGGAAAACATTTAACGCCTTGTTAAAGGCATATTGTTTTCCTTAACGGGTAAAATTAATCTTTAATTCAGGGGTCTTGGCCCCGCGTGACGAGCTTTCGTCCTCTATTCCAACAGCTTTCTTAACTTGAGACGCCATAACCGTGTCTCTTATTTTTTCTCGTTTGTTTTGTTGTCAAGATGTCGCCGTGATGGGGTCTCCGCGTTTGATAGAAATGAATCAGGGCCTTTGTCGCCTGACCCGCACTCATTGCAGCCCACTTTCCAACATCGTTTTTCAGTTTGATGCTAGAGAGCTCAGCGGCTCTCTGCCCGGAGTTCGGCCTCAACAGCGCTCACTGCACGGAGACAAGCATGGAGAAAAACACCAACAGCAACACGAACACCAAGGTTCCGCCCCGTTCCAGCTCCGCCGGCCCAACACCCGGCGACTCTAAACCAAAAACAGGTGAAAACCCCACCGTAAACTATGCTATTTTTACTTTTAAGTGAAAACTTGTTTCAAATGTAGTGGGTGCACTTGCAGCTAATCACTCGTCGCCCTGTGGCCTATTGAGGCCTAGCAGTGCTGCACGGGTTGTTTATCTGGTTGCGACTGACTGACGTCGCTCTCAAAACATTTGACCCACCAACTGTCATATGTTATAATTCAAGCAGGATTTCGTTTGCATCGCCATCTGCCATGTGTGAATTTGAGGCATGCTGAATCACTTAAACAATACACAAAGTCTCAGACTTAACCCTTAATTATGTGTTGTCTCCACTTATTTGGATTTACAAACCAATACATATGTGCTAACAAATATTAGCGGGCAGTGTGGGGAAAAGCTCATGATTATTTTTTATAATTTCTCTCTAGGATCGAGAGAATTAGTGTTGAAATGGCTTTTTGTTAGCCCATATATATATTATATATATATTGACAGCATGTAAGTTTCATCAAAGCCCTAGCAGCCAACACTAAACCTAAAAATTACACAAAATGCATGATTAACATAAGTCAACCAGTGCATTTGTTCTAATCATGGTATATATCTGTAACATACATTACAACTGATTGTCTGAAAATGTACAGAAGGTTTAATGACATAAGTTTTTCAAAGATGTTTACATGCCTACAAGTGACCAGGTTTCCCAGATGGACGCTTCTATTACTTAAATATGAGATGTTCTCAGAATATGTTATGAAAAATACTATATATCTATATTTATCTCACACCAAATTCTTTGCCTTTTGTTTAACATTTCAGAAGGTAAAAACAATGGAGGCCAGAAACGTTACAACCGTAAGCGTGAGCCCTCCTTTCCCAAAGCTGACAGTTTTCCCGGTCCTCGCCGCACCAATTCACATAAAAGCAAGAATTTTGACAAGAGACCCCCTCAGAGAGGTGGAGGAAGACAGTATGGAGTTGCAGGTGGAGGACGACGTGAGGAGGTTTGTAAAGACACCTCAGCTTCAATCAAAAACATTTTCTATTTTGGGAGGGAATGTGATGCTCCTTCAGTTTCTTGTCAAAATATAAATATTGATGGACCTCTTCTTCTCCAGGTAGCAGAGACACGCCGGGCAGAGTTTAGCCCGGCTCAGTTTGCTGGACCGAAGAAAATAAGTCTGAACCACCTGCTAAACTTCACCTTTGAACCCCGTGGAGGTAATGGTGGCATTGGAGATGGTGGCCATTCCTGCTGGGGCCGCCGAAACAAATGGGGCCACAAGAACAAGCCTTTCAACAAGGAGCTTTTTCTGCAGGCCAAGTAAGCAGCCCTCAGGGCAGCCTTTGATGTGTATTAGAGCTGTTGAACTTGTGGAAGTAATCCAGTCTGTGTGTGTGTGTTGCAGTTGCCAGTTTGTGGTGACTGATAATCAGGACTACAAGGCTCACTTTACTGATCCAGACACTCTGGTCAGCTGGGATTGCGTGCAGCAAGTGGTTAGTATCTATCATTATCAAAGTTATTCATTGAAGAAGTAAAGCATATAATGACACCTTCTGCATGTCAATAGCGCATCTATAGCCACGAGGTGCCATCTTGCCCCATCTGCCTCTACCCTCCTGTGGCAGCGCGCATCACTCGGTGTGGACACATCTACTGCTGGCCTTGCATGCTGCACTACCTGTCTCTTAGTGACAAGAGCTGGTCCAAGTGCCCTATCTGCTATGAGGCCGTCCACAGCGCTGACCTGAAGAGGTAAATAAATGGAAGGCAAAATGTTTTTGCTAACTCTGAGTTGAAACGCATCAGGAATCAAGGAAATTATTGATGCAGACTAAACAATACTCGGTCATACAAAACTTTCTTAGTTTGTTCTGTTTGGTTGGGATGCACTTTTGACGGTCACTGTTGTTACAGTGTGGTTGCTATGGAGACCAAGCAGTATGTGGCTGGTGATGTAATAACCATGCGCCTGATGCGAAGAGAAAAGGGGCTTTGGTGGCTTTGCCAAGTTCTCAGTGGGTGAAGGTGGAGGAGCCTGTTCGCTTTGGAGGTAAGGGACGAACGTCCTGAAGGCTTTCTTAAATTATTACTTTGTTACATATATATGTTTTATATGCAAAAAGCGTCATGAAGAGGGAAAAAAAGCAGATAATTCGCACCTGACTAGAAGTCGTATTTATTTAGAAATTCATTTCAGAAAATCCAAGACCAACAACAGACATTTAATCTGGAAAGACAAGTTATTCAGCTACACAATGGCACTCAGAACAACAGGCTGAATAGGTGTCTGGTATGTTTTTTCTTACTGTGCAATTATTTGACATTGTGTATTGTGACAGCTCTAATTGTTAAATAGGCAGCAAATAAAAAGATGACAACCAATTTATTATCCTTATTTGCATTTGTATTTAAGACTGATTGACATTTTTTGCAGATGCCTGTTTGAGCCCATACTCCAAGCTGTTGCTCACCTCCCCGGCGCAGGTCCTGGGCCTGATTGCAGAGGAGAAGGCAGTCCTGCAGGCTCAGCTGAGCCATGAAGATGATGGCCAGGGATGCTTTGTCCAGAGCGCCCTTTGTCTTTTGCAGGTGAAGTTGTTCACCTGTATGTGGCACCAGAGATTTATCTAGTTATTTGACTTTGAATCATGAATTAAGAAACAGACGGTATATAACAACAAACAAAAGAAAAATAGACTTTGTCTGGTGCCTTTTAAAATTTGTGTATGTCCCAGGCATGAAAAATACGACAAAATGTTTTTTTAATTGTTGAATAAAAACACACAAGTGTATAACTGCATGTCTGTCTTTTAAAGGAATGTGAGGAAATGCTGCTTAAAAAGCAGACAACTAATGTGGACAGCCCAGACTTGTCCTCTATGACTCTGAAACAACCTCCTTCTCCTGAGGAGGAAGTTGTGACCAACATCAGCAGTGCCAAGGTAAATCTAAAAACACACCATTTATTTTAGACTCTTTTGAAAGATGTATGGCTGGTGATAAATTATTTTCCATGTTAATCCTTCATAATTGTGGTGGTGTGTTACACTTGTATCAGGACATAATCTGTCTTCTTTTCCTCCAAGCCTGTACTGCAGTACTCCTCAGCTTTTGATGATGAGGTAGTTGATCCTGCAGAAGACACAGCTGCAGAGCTGCCAGGCTTTCCTGAAGCTATTCTGGAGAGTGTGCTGGAGGAGCCCTTTGAGGCTGTGAATGAAGCAGTCCCAGATCAGCAGCATGATGAGGAGACTTCGGCCAACCAGGCAGAGTCAGACCGCCCCCCCGCCAGCGTGGTGCATGGACCTTACTACTATTTCTACCAAGGTGGGGGATTCTCTGCTTTCCAGCCTGTCCTATGAGATAGATTATTTGGAAAAGATTACAGCAAAGCAGAAACAATGCACAGTCTGATTCATGAGAATTGTTGGTAGCTTTAGACTGTATGCTTAAGAATTCCTCCATTTTCCATGTTTCTCCGTTCAGCTGATGACTGCCAGCAGATGTTCCTGCATCCTGTGAATGTGCGCTGTCTGTTGCGTGAATACGGCAGCTTGGAGGCCTGTCCTGACTCCATCACTGCCACTGTGGTGGAGATAGTGGGACAAACAGTCAATGAGGTCAGCAAACAGGTGTAGATGTAGCTTGTGCCTGCAAACTTTAACTTAAACTTGTACTTGTTATCTTTAGTCTGTCACTCTTTGAAATAATTGATGTTTTGCGGCTTTGTGGTCTCATTGCAGGAGATCCGTCGTCGGCATCGCTATCTGGCTCATCTGCCACTCACTTGTGAGTTTAGCATCTGCGAGTTATCGCTACAACCACCTATCCTGTCTAAAGAAACTCTGGACACATTTGCAGGTTTGAAGACTTAAAATTCTATTTTTGCATCAGTGTGTTATGTTTGAGATTTTCATTCTTTCCTTTTTTTAAAAAGGATAGTTTTGGCTAAAACCAGTTTTTTAAAATTTATAGATGATTTGGAGAAAAGAAAGCGCCTGAGGCAAAAGAAGGCAAGGGATGAGAAGCGCAGGGAGAAGCGAATTGAAATCGAGGAGAACAAAAAGCAGGGTAAATGTAAGTAAATATTGTTTTACTTAAGATAATTTGAAAATTATATCTTAAGGGTTCATGATTTGAACTTTATTTGATTGGGACAGTGCATGTTAATGATTCAAGTGCACATTATGTATGTGCACTTGTATCCTCTCAGATCCTGAAGTGCATATTGGGCTGGAGAACCTTCATCACTTCCCAGCATTTAACTCTCCACCTCACAACAGTAGTCCACCAATCCAACCTGATTTTACTTTAGCTCCTCCATCACCTCTGAGCTGCAGTCCTTCCTCTGGTAAGAACAGCTCTTCCATCTGTCTTTTATTGTTTGGTTCCTCAAAATTATGCTTATCCTTTGCCTCTATGGGTAATGATAAAATATCTAAAAATTAAAGGATTCCCTTTTCTTGTTACAGATGGAATGAGATTCCCAACTCTGAATGTGCCCTCTCCCACTGTGGGTAGCGTGGAGGAGGATTCTCACTGCATGTCCTTTGCACAGGTGTGTATGGTAAAAAAGTTCATTGAGATTGCCTCTCTTATAAGAGAAAAACATTACATATCTTGCTATGGTGTGAACCTTAATGTGTCCTTTTTACAGATGCTAAGAGATGGTAAAGCTAGAGTTGATGCTGGGCCCAGGATCACTCCAAAGAAAGGTAGAAAAAGATTAGAGATGGTGTGATGGATGTGGAAAGTGTTGATTTATCAAGCACAGTTTGTTTAGTACAAAACTTTTAAATTAGATGCTAAATACACACAGAGATTGCACTTATAGAAAATAAACTGAAAACATTTTATTATGTGTACTACATGTTAACTCTCTTATGAGAGGGAGTTGATGGAAATCATGATGTGGAGAATAGCTAAATAAATATTCTCCTACCGTCCATTGAAGGGACCATAACCTAAACTGGCTGTTAACACTCAACCAAATAATTCATTTTGTGGGAGTTAGTTTTGCATGATGATTGTTTGTGCTTTTTCTTCATATTTTTACCCCCACCCCCCACTTCTAATATAACATTTTAAGCGCCAAAGTGGACATAGAAAAAAAAAATTGTTATGGAGCTGAAACTGGCCTCTGAAAGTTTAACCAACCAGTAATACCTTCTCGTCTTTTTTTCTTTACAAATGGATGTACTTTTTAAAAATTAGTGGATGAGTATTTCCTTCAGGTTTTTTCTCAGTTATATTGGTTAATACAAGTTTTCCATGATGCGTGTCCCAGTGAAATCACTGGATCTTTGTGTATTATTGTGCATTTCTCATAAAACCAGTTTTAAATACTTTGCGGTGCTGATACACCAAAAACTTCCTTTATTCACGATTGTGTGTTGTCCCATGCAGATAAGCTGCTTGCCCCCCCAGCAGCAGACAGCGATGGTGAGAGTGATGGCTCAGATCGTGTCCCTGTGCCCAGCTTTCAGAATTCCTTCAGTCAGGCTTTTGAGAAGGCACTTCTACAGCTGGACAATGATCCAGCTTCTCAACCACAACCTGTGGTTGAACCAGGTCTGTGACTTATAAAGCATCCATGTTTAGTTTAGTAGAGTTTTGCAATTGCACTGATCTCAAAATTGCTTGTCTTTTCAGATGAAAAAGGAGGAAAGAAGAAAAAGAAAAAGCAGAAACTTCTGTTCAGTACATCTATGGTTCACACAAAGTAGACAACACTGAAGTTCATTTAATTTGGTTGTTTCTTGAGATCTTCCCACTGCTTGCTTTTCTTACTTCCATCCCAAACTTTCTTGGAACTAAAAGCTTTCCAAATAGGTTTTAGCTTGCAGCTGAAGTTCATGCAGCTTGAGAAATTGTTCTGTTGGCTAACACTTTGAGGGTGTCTTCCCATCACTTTCATTTACATTAATTTTTGTTGTTTTATTAGGTCAAAGCTGTGTATCATTCTCCTGTCACATTGAGAGCCTTATGGGTAACTTCTGATGTTAAGGGAATATTATAAGCTGCTGGCTCCAATATAACATGTGCTTGAGGCTTTTTATTACTTTCAAATACATTATTTGACACATTTTCTCAAATTGATGTTGCGCTTTTCATCAAGGACCCATGAGTAATATGGAAAAGATCATTTAAGGGTGCTACATATTAGGGTAGCAGTCAGCCAGCTGCAGGTATGTTGCACCTTTCCAGAATCAGATTTGAACTTCACCTGACAACAGGACACTGAAAAACACTGAGAAATGTACCATTTTTCAGTGTTTTTAGCAGAAAAGAACAGCTTTTTTTCCTGCTGAATTCAGTTATAGTATTTTCAAACAACATGAATTCCATGGACATGAACGCAGTATTGTATAAAGGAGATTAGTTCTGTAGGTTCAACTGAACTTGTTTATTCTGCTTGGTGAAACCATAAATGCACACTTCCTTTGAGTTTCTCCTGTTTCATTTTCTGGTTTGTTTACTCACTTTTAACTTTATTTCTCCCAGTTTTATTTCAGTGTTGAAAATGTGTGAAGTTGAGTTGTTGAGATTTAAGAAACACTTGCAAAACCAGAAGAAAATTGGATTGCATATTTTTGAGGGTTCTTTAATTCACCTTTCATTTTGGGCAGGTTTATAGGCTAGTAAGTAAAACTAGTCTATTATAATGAATAAAGATATATGCACAATCAATGAACCGTGTGCAGTAATTTATTATGTATGGTCAACTCAAATACAAGAGTCTTATGCAGTATTCAGTCTTCTCCACATGAGGGCAGTTTTAAGCCCAGGATTCTGCAAGGTAGTCATCTGTATGGGAAATGTGGTACAATGAATGCTTTAGTAAAGCATTGATGATACCATACGTAAGGTCACAATACCAATAATTAGGTTGTCAGCTGACAGCTTGCCAGAGAATTTGATAAGTATCATGCCACAAAAGAGAATCCATATTATTTTTTGTACTGGAGTACCAGGACAAAGATTAATTATCCCTTTTTCAAGTGATAGTTCTGATTTTATTTTTACATGCAAAACTGCTATTTGATTTTACATTGCTGTGTGAGATGTTTCTTGCTCAATTATCCAATTTTCAGTTTGCCATCTAATCCAAGAGCCGTGAAAATGCGTGTATTCAGCGCTATCAACAACCGGAAGTTAAATTAATATGAACGTTGTTTTGCGTAGTTGATAAAACTGCAAGTTTATGTTGACATATTATTGAAATTTTACAAACAAAAACGCTACTTGCTGCTATAAGTGTGTATGTAAATGGGAAAAAAAAGAGGTCTTCTGCAACAACTTATATTTAAGTTATGTCTTATTTTGAAAGAAATAGCCGGAAATCTTCTATGTTGTTCGTTCACTTGACTGCTGTAGTGCCTAACCAGTCAGACAGCTTGCGCGAGTCTAGCCTGTCAACAACAGTGCAACCTGAGACGGGATAGCCAGTCATTTGGCAAGCTAACTAAAGCAGCCAAGTTAGCCTCGGTCTTAATACACTGTCACGACTCGTTATTATTGTGCAAAGTTATCTAGATATACCGTCTTTGAAATTGTTTCGACAAGAGGAGAGGGAACCCCGACTTTACCGCTTGGTAAGTTGTCTCCACTTCGGCCACTCAACGAAAGACAGGTTCAGTGAATGTTTCCATTTTGTGTGTCCAGCTTCTTGAGTTGTTAGCTTACAGTTGCTAGCGAGCAAACTGTTGATGCGTTTATTTCCTGTTGTTTGAAGTCTCCGAAGTTATTAAACAGTCGAAACGGTACGTTTTCACTGAATCCATCATGCTTCGTGCTCGTTGAGTGCACGCGTTTAAGTTTTTGTTGGCGATATGCACTCCTGTTCAGTGGGCTAATTGAGTATTTTGCTGAACTGGACCGGATACTGTTCACAATAGGAGGTAGCTCAGATGAGCAGACAAGACAGAAGAAAAGAGATACTACTTGTTGACAAAAAAAAATAGACAGCTTTCTTATACAATCTCCATTGTAGCTTATTATCTGTGCAGTCAGTGTAGCTTACGAAGCTGATAAAAAAGCAGCCACTTAACGTTATAAGATGTGAAATCGCCACAGATTACCTACATATCTCATATATGCGCTGTATTTAAGCTCTCTCGTGTGTTAGTGGAGGCATCTATGTAGTATCTGACAAATAGACAATAAAATGTACCTTTGTAAGTTAACTGGCACATTTAGTACTATATTTAATTTACTAAAACCTTTCCTAAACTACTTTTTGGTTACCAGATTTACTTCAATCTAACAGCTACCATCTTACTATGTGTATTTAGATGTTACATTTTTAAAGTGCATTGTTGAGGAGTATAATCTATTCTTTTGTTTTACACTTCGATGTGCTGCCTCTTCTAGTTGTTAGTAGATCAGTTGATATGAAGTTGTCTGTTGATTATCTAAGAAAAAATTCCTATGTAAAACTGGATTGGTCACATTATTGGCTTGATATCTATTGATGTCAAAACACAACAAACTCTGTCCTGGTTTACCCTATGCCCTGCTCTCCTGTATGAACTAGAGGTCTAAGAAAAAACTAATTTAAAAAATGTACATGTTGGGTTTATTGAGAATATGCATAAGCTCTGACAAGCAAAAACTTATTTCCCCTCCTTTTTCCCCATTTGTTTTTTGTTGTTTGTGTAAGATACTCTTATGTGTCAGGCGGACACTTTTCTAATCCCCGCTGTGCTGCTCGACCCACCATCACAGTGAATGTTTTGCATTCCATCTTGGCAAAGGCGTTTCCTGTCAACATGAAAAGTTCAATTTTTTCAGCTTTGCAATCTTCCTCAACAAACCACATGCTGTGTTTTCTTAGCATCATTATGTTTACAGCATTCCTACTTTTGATGCTCACAGGTTGAATTATCAAAGAAATATTATCTTATTTTATGAATCATGGTCAGTGAGTATTATAGTCTAGGAGATAAATAATGCTTAAATACAAACTGGAAAAGAAGCAGAGCTGAGACAGTTTTCTGCATTTTGTTGCATACATCTGGACATGAGCCACCGGGTGTGACTGTTTACCCAAGTCTGTGTCACTGTGCACATTATCATCTATTTATTCCTGTGAAAGGCGTGAGAACTCCACAGCAACGCAGCCTTTGGACAACTTCTGTGGCTCTGCTTTGATTTGTCCCTAGCCTTCAGCATTGCAAGTGAAAAGCTTGCATGTTTTGTTGACACAAAGTGTGTTTCTCTTAGGCTTCTTCAACTCGTTCGTCCTGTGTGATATGACATCGTGGCTTGGTTACAACAAAAGCTCAACCTCCACAGCTGACGGTTGACATCTGGTCAGGTAGGGTACACTGATATTTTTTTTTTTTTTTTTTTTTTTTTCCAGAAGTTTGATCAAGCATGTCATTATTTGAGGAAAACTCTCTGGTTTTTGCAACAAAGTAACTCTGTACAGCAACATGTGGAAAGCATTATCAGATGTGAAAGAGCCTCTTAAAGGGCCAATGCAGGAGTGCTCGCGGTTTTGTTTTTACTTTTTTATGATCGCTACAGAAACAACTGATAAAAATTAATATAGTCATAATGTCCTTAGCCAGTCTCCTTTATCTCATGCATATCTCTTCAACTACTTTGGACTAAAGAGATTGTTTTGAAATAAGCATGAATATCATGAGTGGAGCTGTATCTAATGGCGGTCTGGCATGAGTTTGCTGTGGAATCCTGTATTCAGTGCTGGTAAAGCCTGATATGATGCGTTCCAAAAAGGAAGAAAATGAATGACGTTGCAGTATTGTCCAGCCCATTCTTATGCTTAGATCTACCTAAGAAGACAGCAGTGGGGACGAATACTATACCTGTAATTCATGCTGATGATGATGGTCAATGAGGCTAAATTATTATAAAGTCTCTTGAACAAATCTCTGTAAATATTAGATAAATAAAAACCCATCAAAACACTTTTCACCAAGCTTGCCACCAACACAGCTGGTGCTTAGACTGTTGTCCTTTTACCGTGTCAGACATTTTCACATGGCATTTTAGAAAAGTCACAGTCCTAATGAATATGGCAGGGATAATGCCTACCATGTAGTTTCCCCAGCTCCTGACTCTTGGCATTATTGATGTTTAATGGACCTGAACCAAAGTTGTCAAGTTTATCTGTGGTTTTATAGCTATGATGTGGCAGAATGAGGAAATCTTTGCTCTAGCCAATAGAAAAGTAGTGAATCAAGTATTTTTGGTTAGTAATATACACAAGCAATATTACTACTTGAAGATGATAGATCTTGAATTATTATTTTTTCCCCACAAAAGATCTTTCAAATTGTCATGGTTGAAATGGGGTGGAAATCTCTAGTGTTGGTGGTCAGTTTTTATTTTTAAGTCTCAGTAAGCATGGTATCTTGCACAATATCAAGATCTTACTACTGATGTATTGAAGTGAATTTCAGTTATGGTTGGATTTATTATTCATGTGTTTCATTTTGTCATGTAAATATGTGACAACCCAATCTGAAATCATCATTAATAACCTGTTCAGAAGTACTGTATATTAATGTACATATTGGGGCTGGACAATAGGACACTCCCAAGACAAAGTCCACAAGCGATGGAAAGAATAAGGACTTTGAAGTTGATTGTGAGATTGAATTCATATGAACCCTGGATGTGTAATAAAAGGAACATTTGTTTTCTCCTTATGAGGACTTATTTTTGTATTTCTGTTTGTTTAAAGGATGGCTGCTCAGGTGGAGGTTCAAACTGGGGAGGTAGGGAGGGCGGTGGCAGGAGCACGACTTCTCCTGAATCCCCTTGCTGATGCCAGCAATAAGAGCCTCATTGAGATCCCGTCTATCAGTCAAGCCCATATAATTTCACCAGAGCCCAACAAACCTGTCCCAAGTCCTAAGCCACGACTCACTCCCAAACCTTTTACTGTTGAGAAAAATCCCACCATCAAGCCCATACTTGCCCCTAAGCCCCAAACCAAACCCCGACCAGAGTCTACTCGCCTCGCTGGATACAAACCAGATCCTCCAAGCACTCCAAAACCAACAGCAAGATTGGTGTCAACCAACCCTAACCGTCCTGCCTCTACCTCATTTAAAACATCTAATAAACTAAGCACTGGACAGACAGCCAAACTAGTAGTCCAGCCATTTAAACCAGCCCCTCCTCTTCCTGAAGACCTCAGTAAACCCACTCTTCCTGTGTCTGCTGAGAGGCAGAAACCTGCTGCATCGAGCTTGGCCTATTCCAAAAGCCTTAAAGGACTTTCAGCCGCAGAGTGGTCAGGAAGCACTACAAAGGATGATGAGAGGGGCCAGAAGACACAGAATAAAGGTGGAGCCCCCATAACAAGAGCTAAGTCCATGGGTTTTCTTGTTCAGGTAGGGCAGGAGGAAGAAGTAAAAGACAAAGCTCAGCCTGAAGTATCTGTGCCACTGCGACCCCAGCCCAGAAGCTCCAGGCCCAGACCTGTATCTGCCATTTTCCCCGTCAGTCCAACGAAGGCAGAAGCACCAGTTCCTGCCCCTCGCTGGGCCGGGAGGCGACCTCTTTCAGCTGATCTCACATCCAAGTTTGAATCAATTGGTCTATCGCTACACCATAAAAGCCCCAAGGAAAACACTAAGGAGAACACTCCAGAGGAGAAGGTGCTGCCGCAGAAGAAAGAGCAAGAAAAAGCCCCCAAGAGTAGCACACCACAAAGAACTGAAGGTGCAGCCGATTCAGCAGTCACTGACCAAAGCCACAAAAAGACAGAAGAAACGGCTTTAAAAGAGACTGAAGAAGAGAAGCGTGGAACTAGTATTAAGTCCCGAATCAGTCTTCTTCTTGATTCATCATCTACTCCTGGGGCAACAGTCACAGGCCCAGTGTTAGATCTTCAGTCTCCCATTGAGCCATTTCCTGAGACAGAACCACAAGTCGGAGTTAAACAGCTCATCAAGCAGCTCACTGAGGATGTAACACCAATTCAGAGTCCAGTCATAAAACCAGTCCTAAAGCCCCGCCCCTTGCCTCTTGACCTTACCAAAAGGTAAGAGCCGCTTTTAAGGCCTCCAGAGTTTGTTTTTGTTCCGTGTGTTTGTCCATGAGTTCCATTGTCATGCATGGCTTTTTGTCTCGTGTGATGTATGTTTATCAGGTTTTCATCTGAGAGGTCACCAGACCTTGTTTCCCTAACTGAGGCAGCAGACCACCATGACATCAGCAAAGATCCTCAGACAGGGGTAAGAGAGGGACTAAGCCTTGTAGGAGCAGGTTTCTTCTGGATTCAGTCTTTCAAGCTTCTACTGTCTATCCTTTAAACAAAGCACTTCAGTCTGTTTCTTACTGTACAATGAAATGTAAATTAAAGGAAAGGAAAACGGGCATTTTCAGATTTACAATCTCATGTGAGGCATACATTTTAGTTATTCAGTTTGAAATAGATGGAAGTTGATGAAATTAGGCTTATTGTGCAGCTGTCCATGTGAGTGTGCACACAGATGAGCGTTATACCTTTTAAAGAATGTATAAAACTGGTATGAACCAAAGCTTGTTTGCATCCAGGAAAAAGTTTCCATGGAGGAAATGGGGCATTCCACAGTGCAACAAAGCAAAAGAAATGAAACAAACTGTCGTAGCAATACAAAGCCAAGAAACCTTAGACAGCCGGTATTAATCATCCCCAGTGGCTGGCAGTTATGAAACATGCAGAGAAGAGATCTCTGGGAATAGGTCATTTCAGGCTTTGATTACCACTTCAGCACCACACCCACTGTTATGAGGTCAGCACAGAACAAGGGAATACCTGTTATGTGCTGGCAGTCGCTCACTTGAACTCATATGCTGTGTTGTCTCATTGTTTTGTTTAAAAGTCTTATTTGCTTTTTAAGTTCAAAGCTTTTTTTTTTTTTTTTGTCTTCACCTCTGAATTCTGATTTTCCATTTGGAATATATGCATGGTGTTAAAATGATGAGGATTAATAAATAATAAGTTTATGTGCTATTTTTTTCTTAGGTTGAGGAGTTGGTGGTCAGTCCCAATGACCAGAGGATGTTTCTGGATTTAAAAGATTCCTCAGAGCTGCTCAAAAAGCCCGCCACACCAGACAGGCTTGAGGCTATTGTTAAGGACAGTGGCTCTACTAGCGAAGCACACACAGTTCGAGCATCCTTGTTTGAAAATGTTGTGGAGAGGCACAGTGTGTTTATGTTGGATGAAAGCAGATCCATAAACACAACCCAGGATCCACTTAGCAGCCTGTTATTTGATACAGGAGCTGTAGAGGATCAGGGATCACTAGTCACCGCAGTCTACAAGGAACCTGTATCACCGTCAAGTCCTCTCCGAGTGTTGCATGCCTTTGACACAGTGCATGCAATCGAAGGGAACAAGGCAGTGAGTGAAAGTGTCCCATCTGCCCAGTGGGAGGATAAAGCCATGACGCTTCGCTCCAGGCGTTCAGAGGGGACCAGATCTGTGACAGAAAAAACTGATCCAGTCCCAGCACAACTAGCCTCACTGACGCCAGAACCGCAGCTACGATATTTGAGAATAGGAGCTTTACAAAAATGGGCCACTACTGGCCTTGATCAGGATGCAGGTTTAGAGAAAGGGATGCTTAAGGAACCACAAAGTGAAGTACAAGTGGCATTGGATAAAGATGGAAACATGCAGAGGATGTCGGATCAGGATGAAGCAGCTGCAGCCCCTAAACGTTTGAAAATGCTGCAGGCAGACGAGCAGCCGAAACCGAGGGCAACTTACTTTGCTTTGACTGGGCAAATGCAGGAGCCTGTTTCTCCTGGAGATGTTGCACCAAATTTTGGGGACATGGCTGTGCCCTTTGACAATTTTTCTGTAAGGTCTGCTCTGGGTAGTTCACAAGGAAAAATCCTCACAGTAAAGAGGAATCCATCATTAGATGAAGCTTTCGGAAAGAAGTCTTCTTCTCAGGAGCAGTTTGAGGAGTTGATGATGAGGAGCCACATGTCACCTATGGAGATCAGGTCACCAGTGAATGAACAGACCAAAGAGGAAATGATAGAAGCTGAAAAGAAGAGGGAGCAAAAAAAGGAGATGGAAAGACAAAGGGCTAAAATAAAAGAGCTTGAAAGGGAAAAACTGATGGAAATGGAGAAACAAGCACATTTGGAATTTACACGAATGAAGGAAAGGGAGATGCAAAGAGAAGCTGAAAGAAAAAGACAGAAATTACTTGAAAAGGAACAACAAGAATTTGAGGAGAAACAACACATGCTTGAAAGCCAGAAACAGATTGAGCTTGAAAAACAAAAACTGAAAGAATTTGAGAAGAAACAAAGAGAGCTAGAAAGAGAGGAGAAGCGGCATGCGCTGGAAAGACAGAAACTTCAAGAACTGGAAATGGAGAAAAAAAAGAGAGAAATTGAAAGAGAACGACAGCAACAATCCGAGAAAGAGAAGCAGGAACTGGAGAGACTGAGAGAAAAAGAAAAACTAGAAAGGGAGTGGGAAAAGCAGAGGCAAAGACAAAGGGATGAAGAGAGGCAGAGAGAGCTTGACAAGGAAAGACTGCAACTAGAAATCCAAAAAGAGAAACAAAGAATGGAAGAAATGGAGAGAATTAAAGAAATGGAGAGACAAGCGCTCTTAGAATATCAAAAACAAAAACAGATAGAAAGGGAGAAGCAACAACTCATTGAGCAAGAGAGGCAGAGATTTAGAGAGAAGACGGAGAGAGAAGAGGCAGAAAAATTAAGACAGATGGCATTGGAGCAGGAAATGTTGAGAATAAAAGAACTTGAAAAAGTGAGAGCAAAACAAAGAGAGATGGAGCGTCAGATTGAGAAAGAGAAGCAGATGGAGCTGGAGAAACAGAGGCAAAGAGAATTAGAAAGGGAGAAACAGAGGCTGCTAGACTTGGAGAGACATGAGCTGGAAAACCAGAAAGTGAGACAACGGGAACTAGAGAAGGAAAAGCAGAGGAAAGAGGAGTTGGAGAGGATGAAAGAGATGGAAAGGAGACAACTGCTGGAGTTTGAGAGGCAAAGACAGGCAGAGAGAGAGAAACTTTCAGAGCTTGAGAAACGTAGACTGAAGGAAAAGATGGAAAGAGAGGAAGCGGAGAAAATGAGACTCATTGCCAAACAACAAGAAGCAGAAAGGCAGAGACTCAAAGAGAAGCAGAGAAAAGAGGAGCTGGAGAGGCTGAGGTTGGAGTCATCAGCTCTGAAGCCCAAAGTTTTGGATCTAGACTCGGTGCTCAGAAATGACTCGTCATCTAAGAGCATTTCACAACGTAGTGACCCTGCGGCTCGCTGGAAGGAGCCTTACAAACCTGCCATTCTAGACATCGACTCCTTCACATCTCAAGCTCAACTCTCTCCTAGCAAAGAATTCTTTCCTGCTTCTAGTTTTCAGGGACCAGATACTGAGTCTGGGGTGAGGTTACAGCCTGCACCTGAAAGGGATCTGAACTGGAAGGTACCACCACAAAGTTCAGGAGGTTTCTCAAGCTCTGTTTGGGCACCATCTCCTCAGGATCCATGGGAACTCCGGCCTGTTGAGATGTCAGTAGACAAACCAGTGGTAGAGCCCAGAAAACCTGCCAACAAACTCAGCCCAGACCAGCTGTCCATCAGGCAGGGAGAGTGGCCTCCAAATCCACAGAGGCAATGGCCTGCTTTCCTGGGTGAGCCCCTCTTCTTGACTCCTACTCCTGTGGCAGAGGTCAAATTTGGGAACTCCCCTTATGGACTCTCTAGCAGCACTCCTGGAGAGCAGATTTGGATCCCCAGAGAACCACAGCCTCCAAAAGAGAGCAGAGGAGAGATCCAGAGTCAGAGGAGATCCCAGGGATCCCAGGTGAGTGAAACAAATCCATAAAACATATGGATCCATACTGGAGTCATAAACGATTCAGTGTAACTAAAGTTTAGTTTGATGGTACATCATGTCAATGCAACATGTAATCAGAGTTACTAATCAGATTATTTTGTCAAGTAGTTGCCTATGGGATTCTGGATGGAGAGTTTTTAGAAGTCAAGTTAATGCATTTAAGTTCCAAAAATTAAGCCCCGCGGGTCTGGGTTGGGTCGGGTCGGGCCAGGCCGGATCGGGCGGGTTTTGGTACGGATGTGTTGATTTCACATTGCGTCCCCACGGCAAACTGTACCCTTACTCTGGAGGCGGAGTATTAACCGGGTAGCGCTGCTACATGATCGTGTGACTTCATCAGCGTGCAACTCCTTTTAACCAAAGCACCGCACCACACATGGCAGAAACAAAAGGAGCCGCCCCTGCTTTGTTTTTATGTTGGGTCTCGCGAGAAATGACAGATTTTTCAACGAATCAACGGATTGCTGTGTATTAACTCCACCTCTTTGATCCGGATCGGTTAGATCAGTACCCCTACCGAAGGGTACGAAAAAAGTAGGCCGGGTCGGGTCGGATATAAGGGTACCCGTCCCAGTTTTTATCTGTGGAGACACAAAAAAACGTGGACCGACCCGACTCGACCCAGACCCGCTGGTGGAAACGGGGCTATAAGTATCCAGGAGGGCATGGGGCAGCTTTTTAGGGAAAATTTCAAATATTATGCAGAAATTGTCTTAATTTAGTCCCCAAATGTTGTTAGGAGTTGAACAGGATGCGTTCTCGAAGTGTCTCAAGGCGATCGGCCCCCTCAAGCAGCGCTGTGGAGGGAAGTCTCTCTAGGATGAGGAGTCGCAGTGCTCACCGAGAGCAGGACCGCCACAGCTGGGTAAGTCAGGCTGCAGCTGTCTCTGAACCAGCAAAATCATGTTGCTGTGAATTTTGAAACTGCAGCTCAAGTCATTACTCTAGTTTGATGCCTGACAGTTTAGGCATCTATAAACAGTTTCACATCTCATCTCTGCATGCACTCAAGCTAAGTGATCTGCATGCCTTAATCACTGTATCTGTGTCCTGTCCGCATTGAAAACTGACATAAGTGGAATGTCGGCTGAGTTCAGGTGAAAAACGAGCTGATGACTAATGTTGAAGGTATCACCTCCACTCGTCACACATTATGCTCTAGACAGAAGGCAGTCAAACACATTCTCAGGCTTGTAATTCAGGGCTGGATTAGACAAATTGTTGTTAAGTACATGTTATCACTGCTCATTTATCAGAAACCTGTCAGCATGGTGTAGTGAAACCTGCGAGTCTTGTAACCTACAGCCAAACAAAGTCTTGATATTTGTGTCACTGTGTTCCTCTACTGAATGCGCTTGCTTTTCATTTAACCTGAAGCTGTCTCTATTCTCTTAGAGATTTTTTTTTTTAGATTTTAAGACAATTTGTGTCTACACGTGTAACTACACGTTTCATTTGCATACCTTTTTATTTAATTTATTTATTCTCTGTTAATCAGTGTTTATGCAGTTTTGGGTTTAGTTGCCTCTTTATTATTGTCACTAATTGTAGTCTCAGGTTGAAGGCCTGTAGTTTGATTTGTATAATAGCACACTGCAGTAATCCAGCGCTTGGAGAAGTACAAGGACACCACCACCATCTAGTGGTGGTTTCATCATGTCTATCTACCTTGTGGGTGTCTATGGCTCTTTGATACTTTGCAGTACTTTTGTTTGTAAAAAGCTGTTGAGATGAGTGCATGTCTTTGAAAGATGTGGCTATTAGAGCAATTGTTAAATGAGATCACAGAGGGCAGTGTTATAATTGCTCAGAAAACATTGTGTTTGAAAATGCCCGAGATTAGAAATTTTACCCTTAATGTTTTCAATTACAGAATTCAAAAGCAAATAATCTGAATGGAATTTCAGTTTTGTAATCACATTACAGTGATGTAAAATGTATGATAAAGTTGCATTTGTCATTGACTCTAAGAATAACTCAATTCTTAAACTGGAAAGGAAATAGGATTGTAATTATTTTCACCGCTGATATTCATCATCAGAACACTTTGTGGTAGGAGATGCCAGTTAAATGGAAAGCTAGACTGCTGATGGAGAACATGTTGTCATAGCTTAATGGCTTTTTATTACCATGACTTGAATGGTTTAAAGGCAACTAGAGGGTGCTGGGTGCTTGGCAATTTGGGTAGTTGAGTTGACCTCCTGTGCCGAGATGCTGAAAGTCCTGATAGCAGCAGATCCAGATTCAGGTCCCAACCTGTTGCTATTTGCAGCACATCATCCTACTCTTCCTGCTGGCTTTCCTTTGTTTAATATGGGGTATGAGAGTTGAAACTCTTATAAAAGAAAGTGTAACTACTACAGTGTTCAGTTTGAAAGTTCGGCAATTGAATAGTTACTGTTATACTGTTATATGTGGGATCAAGGACTAAAAATACTGGCAATCTTGGCTAAATAAGTTACTTTTGTGTTTTCTTTTGAACTTTGAAATTATTTTAATGAAATTATATGTGATGGAATTTGAGGAAAATAGATATAGATAGATATAGAAATAGATAAAAAAGGAAAATAGATATAGAAAATAAATGCACAAGTGTATTTTCTTTTCTCCTTGTTGGTAATGAGTGAATCTACAAACGTACACTGTGAACCCCAAAAGTGACTTTACTAGTAAAAAGTAAAAAAACAAGCAAAATATCATAATTATAGTGAGCTTCATTTCACTTTTCACTACACAAAACTAATGCATATATATATATATATATATATATATATATATATATGGTGGTTAGCATTGCAGCCTCACAGTAAGAAGGTCGCTAGTTCGATTCCCAGCTGGGGAGGGGGTTCGAACAATTCCAGCAGTGGACTTCCGGTGTGGAGTTTGCATGTTCTCCCGTGTATGTGTGGGTTCTCTCCGGGTACATGCATGTTAGGTTTATTGGACACTCTAAATTGCCCCTAGGAATGAATGTGAGTGTGAATGGTTGTCTATCTCTCTGTGTTGGCCCTGCGACAGACTGGCGACCTGTCCAGGGTGTACCCTGCCTCTCGCCTGATAATTGACCTATGGCTAAGCCACGCCCCCTCCACTCACTCGGACAAACAAACATTCGGTGACAGGCGCTATGTGACACCTTGGCAGATGACAGCTGTCAACACGGACAGCAGACGCGTGATCAGACAGAGAGATCATGACGAGATAAATTAAAAAACATAAAAACAAAACAAACAAAAAGAAATTGTTCAAAAGTCTTAAACTGGGAGTAGAAATCAAGCCTGTGAATCTCTGGAATGTGACCAGTGCGCACTCCCCCAGTTTCTTGCCCAAACTACTGCACGGCTGCTGCTGTTGTGCCAAAAAGTGATCATCTGACAAAAACTGATTAAACAGCCAAACAGTTCCAGCGGAGCAGTCTGGCTGCAGCTTGGAAGCTAGAGGCGTGTGGTTATCGACGTTACTACACGACACCTGTACTACACGACAGCGTCCTATGTACCGTGACCACGTACCAAAACTAGCATGTTTAGCTAGCGTTAGCCAACTTAAACTAACATTAGGAAAGGCAACTTCATATTTCTTTCAAGCAAAGTAACAACATGTGCCTCAAATACGATGTTCCCTTACCTTAGAACAGATGTAGACATCCTTGTTCATCAACTGAACGTGGATAAAATGTTGTGGTCTGCTGCATAACTTTGGTCTGATGTGACTTGGTAAAAGGCAAAAAATACACCCTGTCACCCAGCCTCTCAGGATACCTAGTGTCGGAGTTGCATGTTCCCCATGCACACCGTTTGACCATTTGAAACTAAAAAGAACACATAAAAACAAACAAAAACGGACTAACTTCAATGCATTTCAATGGACGTTCAAGCAAAGAATGTCCGAGTGTATGGGATAGCTCTGCGCACTGTGATTGGTTCATTGCGTTTGGGGGCGTGGTTTAGCCATAGGTCAATTGCTGGGATAGGCTTCAGCAACCCCCGCGACCCTGAACTGGATAAGCGGTACAGAAAATGACTGACAGACTGATATATAATATGTTCAAGTTAGTGTCAATCCGAACTAGAAGGAAACTCGGCTTTGGGAATCTTGCAGAATTTCTGCACAGTAATATAGCCTAAGTGATCAAATTAGTTGCTGATATTGTGAGGCACCATGAAAAAGGAAAACTATGGATGTACATAAAGGTAACCAGCTTAAAGCATGTGATATATGATTTTGATAAAGGTTTCAGAAATCCAAAATAATATTTAAGTCAGTTTATGTCAGCAGATATCAGAAGTTATTATTTTTTGCTGATTTGTATTGATTGGCAGTAGGATTTATAGAGATGCTGAGATGTGATATAAGTCATGAGCTGACATCACTGCTGTAAGCGTGAGGGTCTGAGGCTGCAGAGTCCGGCAGAGCAGAGATGGGCACCATGCTGAAAGTTGTGCTGTACATGTGGTCATGCTGTCTGACTCCACCCTGCCTCTGGGTAAGTTACAGCCAAATTCTATCGTTGCAGTGTTTCTCTGTAAGACCTATTCGCCTGTTTTCATAATGCTGAATCCACAGAAGGTAGTTATTATACACAACGGACTGCTCTGCTTGTACATCACCTTCATCTTATTTCACCTCAGTGTCGATGTTGGTTAAGTTTGTGGCTGAGACTGATGAGGTCAGAGCAGAAGTGATGAGCAGCGATGAGTCACTTCCCAGGGAATGATGCTGAGTATTAAGGGAAGGAAAAATAAGTGCACATATTTGTAGGTTGTACTATTTTGAATGCTGTAATAGAGTATTTTCATATTCTTGTCTTGTCAAAAAAATAAAAAGTGTTTCGTTCAAACCATTGTGAAACAGAAGAGTGCTACAAAAAGTCAGATTTAAAAAGAAGGTGCTACAAGAAGGATATCTCCCATAAATAATTAATTATAATCTGATTTATTCATTAATTTACATTGGATTTCCTGATTAGCTTGTTTGAGTATTTTTACAAGCTGGTCATCTTTATAATTAAGAGAATGCAAAATATTGATTGAATCATTACAAAATTTAAAATATGCATTATAAAATGAGTGATAAATGTTAAATTATAAAAAACAAAAATAATTCTGCCACCCTGAACTGCAGGTATAAGTAGCATAATCAAGATGTGAAGCACTTAAAATTTTTAGGGCCGTCATCTTTCTTTTAATAGTGAAAATCCCCTGGGGGAGGCAGCCATTTTAAAGCCAAGGCGAACATGAGACCGGTTAGTTCGTGTGCTCCTGAAAACTGAGAACCTAAGAGCACGTTTTCTTGTGGCATGCCACTTTAGAGAAACCAGGTTTCCTGTAGGGGGCATATGTGGACAATGACTGAGCCCTTCTGCCACTATTTGCACAAAGGTGATCTTGAATGTGCATCTGGATGCACCCATATGCTTTTAGAAGTGTTTTTTTTCTTTTTCTTTTAATCTTTCAATATATTGCTTATTCCATGCTTGGCTTTATCAAGTATTGCTGGGCTCTGTAAGGTACCCTATGTTGCACTTATGCTTAAAAGATTAGTTGTAAATGAAGCTGACTTGAGTCAAACGTTGTCTTTTGTAGAGCACAAGTTCCCTGAAACCTGATTGTCTGCTCTGGTGTTTGCATAAGTTTGCCTCTGAGTGAGAGTTAAGCAAACATTTCCTTGTCCCTGGTGATTCTTGCTTTTGGTTAAATTGTGCTGACAAACTGGTTGAGCATATAGTTAATTGGCTTTTCCCCCTCTTTCTCTTCTCTATGTCATGCATGACAGATGTAGCTGTAGTTTTCTTGTAAATAGAATTATTCACATGTGCTTTTTTTTAGATTATTGTATCTCACTTTGTCATCCACACTTTCTCCCCATCTTTCTCTTTCTATTTTGATGGAGATACTGTGGCAACATGGATAACACTTTTCCCTTTCTTTTCTGTCCTACATCTGCATCATCTGCTTTGCTTAACTGACTCATTCACTTCACTGTCTTTAACTGCTACTGAATCAGATTGGAGTGACAGAGCACTGCAGAACATATATCACCCCTCTCCATCCTCTCCACCCTCTCCACCCCTCCCGTCCTGAATAAGGGACCTCCCATTCTCTCTCTCTTGCTCTCTCTGTATCCGCTCCACACTCCCTCTCTCCACCCAGTTTCTCCTTGACAGTGAGTCCTATAATGCTGAGTACAAAGAGCAGCACTGCTGACGCATTTTCTCCTACCTGCCTGTACCTGCAGAAAAAAGGCGAGGGGAGAAAAATTCCCTTCCCCTCTTTCTGGATCTGACTTTACTCCCACAGCACTCTCTCGTTTCCTCCGATTGGCACAGCGTTGTGTGCCCTCTGGTTTTCCTTGTGGAATACGAATGACTACTGCAGCTTTCCTGTGCCACCAGCTGTCCTGCACAGTTTCTCTACGCAGTTTTTGCCAAAGCCAAAATGCGCTTTTTGGAGATGTAGCCCTGTTGGATGGACGGATCTTTCAACTTTAAATCAGATCCTTGCTTTGGGGTAACGGGATCAACATCAGCTTGGGAGAGCTATTAGTTCGGCTTTAATTTAGGTTTCAGTGAGGACAGGAAGCTTACACCTGGAGGAGTGGCAGAGGCTGTAGAGCATTGCTTAAAAAGACAATATAGGATAGAAATAAGTGAAAAGTTTGCTGAAGATGCATGTTGATGGTATGATTCTGTGATTATTCTTAGTTTTATATTGTAGTAGTTTGAGGTATAATTTTTATGCCATAAGACAGAGAAAAATGTCTGAGAAACCTGTTGGAGAGCAGTGAAGCAGTGCTCTAGGCTGTCTCACAAAGTAGTGTCCTTCATAACAAATACAAAGTACTGGCCTTGCATAACCTTTACTTGCCCATTTGGGTGTTGTGCCAGGCCTGTCATAGCAGGCATATCTTAGGAGTATTGAAATAGACATTAGAAAGCTTCACAAATTCACTTGAAGCAGACAGCATGGAGCCTTGACCGTGATGAGTTGAAACAAGAGTCCTGACGGCTCCGCTGGGACTGCACTGCAGAAAGGCCTTTTTCAGAAAGTGTCTCTGTCCTGCAACGATCCCCAGCTGACTTCTGTTATCTGTGCTGCATCACCCCTTCAAAGTGGCTGAGCTCTGTTCTCTCTGTCACCTTCCTCCCTGCTGCAGTATTGACCCTGCAACATGCGTCATTGAACACCTAGGACACTATACCATCTCTCCAGCACATCCAGACTCTTAATGATTCCCCACTGCTGTGAAAGCAGGAGTCACAGCTCAGCTCACAGGCTCTGTTCAGATTCAAGGGGTCTTGACAGCAGCGGGCTGTGATGGAGTATCTCGGAGACAAGCTGTCAGTGGCCCACTCTCAGGTGTCGGGGTGGGTTGGAAATGTCCGGCGCTCCCTTCACGGAGCTCTGAACTTTTTATCAAGCTCGGTAGAGAGAGGAGCCAGAGGAGAGGACGGGATCGGCAACTTCAAGAGAACCAACTCTCTGCGTTCTTTGGCTTCTCGCAGCAGGGAGTCCATCCGCAGATTCTCACTGCGCAGCCAGCAACGTCTCTCCTTACGCAGACGCACGGCGCCAAACACCCCTATCGCTGTAAGATGGCACACACACATTCTAAGTACAAATACACAGCATGTAAACGCTGCTTCTAGCAACAAACAATCGTAGATGTAGGTGTTGAGCAGTTTATTTAACAGTATTTATGCACTCAGAGGTCTTAAACATCTGCTGCAGTTAAATAAAGCACGAGTGGAATTCAAGTCATTTTGCAGCACTGTCAATGTCTCTGTGATGACAGCTGCTCCATCGTCAGCTATTTGGTCTCCAGCCAAACATGTCAAGAACTTTGACATGTGCTGCAATATCCATAACCCTGACGACTCTTTGTATGCGGCAGCGTCAGTGTTCGTTATACCTAAACCTTGTTTCTCTTTGATTTGCAACACAGTTGTTCCCCTGGCTCTTTGGGTCATTGGATTTTAAGTGATGGGTGATAAAAGAAAGAAAAGTGTAACTATTGATATTGTAGTATTTGCATAAAAAAGTCCTTTAAAGGCCATATTTGATTGGATCTGTTTCTTGTCACTTGTCTCCACCCTGACCTTTAGTCTGAACAGATTTAGAAATCCACCAGAGGCATGTATGCATTGTAGTGAAATTGCTGTCTTTAAGCTAACGCCTGTTTGTTCAACTGCTGCACAACACCTCATGAGTCAGTTCCTAAAGATAAGAAATGGCTCCATGACTTAGTGCTGATGTCACTTGTGCCACTGTGTCTTTGTCAGTTTTAGACATCAGCATCTGTTATTGGGGGTGGGGTGGGGTGGGGGGGAGATTGACAGTAAGGTGTCAGTAATGCTTGAATCTGATAGGTAGTTGCCAGTAAATGCGTAAGAGTAGTGTACATAGCACAAGTGAAAGTGATTGGTTTGTTGGCTTTGATTGTGTTGTTTCTCTTAAGCAACAAAGGGATTTTTCAATATTTTAGGGGCTTTTGAATCATCTGTATTTGCAGTAACCCTTTATCCTCACTTTTCTGTTCTCTTTGGAAATGTCTTTATAAAACTGCTGAATTTCATCCATTTTTTTGATTTGCTATACAAAAATATGAAGATGGACTTTTAGAATCCAGTAGATCGTAATATAAATTTTAACTACAGTTTTTACAGTCAGTCAGTTCTGAAATTAAATCACCCACCTGGTGTTACTGGGTAAATGATACGTGTTAGTGCATGTGGTAAATGGGAAGTTTCAGGGAGTTTTTCAGTTATTATTTTAAGTACCTGCTGCTACAAGACTAAAATTCATTGTAAAAGGTGTAATCTTCCCAGGGGATATAAATATAAGCCTCATATAAGTGATGTAAAAAAAAATAAATAAATACGCAAAGCTCACACAGATAGCTACAACTTCTTATTTTTGTTGGAGTTAAATGTGATAAATACAAATGATTTCAGATGTCACTAGTTTGAAGTATGTAAGTATTGCTAGAAATAAATCAAAGGCATGATGATTAAAGGTAAATGATTTTTATGTTCACATTTGCTCATGTTTGTCTATCCTCGAATAATCGGTCAGGTCACCCGCTGGCATTTGATCACAAACAACCCTCATATTGGCAAAAAAAAAAAACCTGAATTACAAGCCCCGGGCTGGACGTAATCCTTTAGGTCCGGTTAAGCACACTGGGGGGAAAAAGAAAAAAACTTAAGCCAAGTCAGGTTTGACATTCTTGCCCTCTGTTCTTATTAAATGCTTTGTACAGCACTGAGCCCTTGCTTGTATGCACCACTTGTGTTATTCTTTCATTATATAATGGTGTTCAGTTTGCCTTACAGAATTCATCTTAATATAACCCCTCTGTCATGCAGCTAGAATGCCCATTTGTTGACATTAGATCTGTGGTTGCGGGATCAGTTGTTTTGAATATTGAATCCTGCAATGCTCACAGCATATTTTCCCACCCCACCTTAGCCAGATTCAGAACCCAGATTTGAGCAGATGAGTGGAGAATAGAGTGATGACAGACTGCAAATACAATGTGTGACTAAAAGTGTTTTTACACCTGTTAACTGCCCCATAGGATATGAGACTGCCACACTTGTCTATACAGTAATCAACATTATATTTTTAAAAGTATATTAACAGTTAACAGAGAGATAGTTTACAAGCTCTAATTCAAAAACAGCACTCGTGTGCTAAATGTAATCCCGGAATACACACACATTCCTCAACAACATAGTAATCCTGGTTGAGTTTGTACCTGCAGTGTTGTATTCATGTAAACACATGTATAATATCTACAGTGTCTCTGATGTAACACCATCTGTTAGGTGCTTTACTGAAGAGTTTTCCCCTTTGTCAAGAAATAGCTATGTGTTTACTCACTTTCCACTTAACTGCTGTTATTGGTTGTGTGCAGCAACCAGCAATCAGTACATTATCAAGAAGTTTCCAAGGCCTTTTTCCTGCCCTTTCCTTTACAGATTGTCAGTCAGACCTATGAAGTGATCAGCCCTTTCTCTCCTTCATCCTTCCATTCATCCGCTCTTTGTTATTTTTGTTTCCCTTGACACACCCTTCCTGTCCAGGGGAAGTTGACTATTACTAATGTTATTAAGGGAAAGCCTTGCTTCTGATGGCATTAAGTCATTAATACTGAACCTGTTGATTCATTAGACTTCCTTCACTAATCATATTAATCAGGTTTTATGGTTCACTGTTAACGGTCTGTACGTTTAAAGCTTGTTTGTTGTTGTTTGGTGACTACATCTGTTTAAAGTGGTACTGTTGAGTAAAGCAGTCTACACTAATAACAATGTGGAAAAATCCCTATCCATGTTTTACTTGCTAACAAGTGTTACAAACTTTTAAATGTATCTCACTTGTTTAGCTGCTTTATAATGGCCCCCTCTCTGCAACATGTTCCAGCAAAGGTAGTGTTTCTCCCCTAAGCTGGTCATGTAAGGGTGTGTGCTGGGCGTGTTTAGGTTGAATAACACACACAAATGCACAGGGTTGGAATTTTTATCGCCAGGATTTTACACGGCCTAGTTTAAAGCTTTTGCCAACCGTGACAGCTGCATACAGCGACATGCAAAAAAAAGGGCAGATGGCATAGTTATCCCAAAAAACAAAACTGTAGTTGTGAAACATTTTTACTGGCCACAAACAAAATAGTATTTGAACCTGATGTGTATGTATTTCTAGACTTGACCCTGTGATGTCAAACTGAAAGGTTTGAGAGCTGTAAATCCTTGAGATGAACTGAAGTACAAGTGCTCTCTCAGATTCAGGGAGCATTGTTGAATGCCATTCTCGCTGTTTTCTGTTGTCTCCTTTCCTGTCAGGAAAGGCTCCCCTGATGAATGACATCCTGCACTGCTTTTATCTTTTCTCACTCTCTTCAGTTGTTTTATGCACTCCTCAATTAACATTTTCACAGTTACACTCCATCTCACGTGTTCATTGTCTCTTGCATTTGTTTTGCAATGCTGTTTTATCTCTGTTCATGCATACACAAAGAAAACAGGAAATGCATTCACGAAGCTCTAAGAATGAGCACTCTGATCTACAGTCAGCCCCCATATTAACATCACAAGTGAACCACCATTATCGTTAAGGAACCTGGGCAATTACAGAGCCAGGTGTATCAAATTTCTCTGTCCACCCCCTCAGGCACCATCTGAGGACAGAAGGATTTTCTATTGTTTTTTTTTTCCGTATATAGGCCAGGGTTATCAGTTCATGTGTAGGCGTGCCTTTTTGAGCTCTGTTTGGTTTTGAGACAGTATGTTCTCTGTACCAGCCTCATTAAAAGAGGCATGGTTCAGTAGGCAGCAAACACACAATCACTCTGCCTCCCATCTCTGTCTTTGTCCCTACTCTGGTCCAGTCTCAGTTCACTCATCCCTTCACCTTTCATTATCCATCTTACAACTGCTGGCTCCCCAAACTCACCAACCTGCCGTTTTTTTTTCACCATTTGGTGCTGAAGTAGAGGATGAAGAGGGAAAAAGGAAAAAAAAAAAAAAAAGTTATTAACTGTCACATTACAAAATTTTTTCTATTTTATTTGGTCTTCAAAGTTAAGTTTGAATTTGACTCGCATCCAGTTTGACGTTCATCATTTATCTTTCTCACTCCACTATCCCTACAGGTGCAGCAGAAGCAAAGTGGTGAAGAGGATGGGAAAGACTCAGAAACACCAGTTCACGAGACTGACAGTCAGTATGGTACCTGGGAGACAGGACTGCGCACAGATGACAGGTAAACAGAAACTGTCCAGTCCCCACTGTCCACCTCATTATAGAGGCCATAGCTCCTAAGTGCAGCCGACTCAAGGTCAAGTCCTGGCCTAGGGCCCTTTGCTGCATGCCATCCCCACTTTCTCTGACCCCTTTTCTTGTCTAGGTACTGTTAAATAAAGGTCACCATAGCCCAAAAAATCCTTTAAAAAAACAAAGCAAAAAAAACATACACAAAAAAAACACATTTATTAAGATGAAACGCAAAACGATGGACCTTTGTGCTGTGGATTAGTCTCAGATTCTAAATTTACTCCTATTTTTTTTATATAATTATGGATTAAAGTTGGCCTAATAGAAACTGCCTAAAGGAAAATTTGACAAAAAGAACTGAAAAGAACTGATAGCTTTAAATTATCAAAAATGATTTTCACCAAGTTCAGAAACAGTGCATACACTGGCTGAAGACATGCAGCCTTGTTTATGTGAGACTGCTTTCACCAGCAGAAATAATGATCTGATTTTAGGCCTATTACAACAATACTGTGAAAGCAGTTTATAATGATTTCGGTGATAGTAATCAACCTCTCACATGGATGGAAATGTTTGGGTGGAGCTGGCACCCAAATGGTGTTCAACTGGGACATTTAGTCTTTTTCGACAAAGCTAGAATGGGAGGAAATTTTAAAAGTGGAATTAATGCACTCTTTATATTTTTTAATAGGAATTTTGACAACTCTTTTCCCGATAACTTTGATTTTGATACCCAAGGCTTGAACTGTGTGCAGACTGATATTATTATTGATAAAACAGTCATTTTTACCTGCATATGCCGACACAAAGCAGTAGGAAATAGACTTCATTTCCTTTGTCTGGGTTAAGCAATTTTTATTGTGTTAAGACACTGAAGACAATTACGCTGACAAGATATCACTGCACAATTCATCACTGTTTAGTCTTGTAGCCGCTCAGTGATATCAATTCTGGTTCAAGTCTTGCTCTTGGCTTTTCTGTAAGGAGTTTGTCTGTTCGTCCTATGCAAGCACGGGTTCTCTCTGAGTGGAGAATTCTTCCTATTGGTGTGGTTGTTTGCCTTTGTGATGGACTGGCAACCTATCCAGGGTGTCCCCTGACTCTCACTTCATAGCAGCTGGAATATGCCCCCAGTCCCCCTGCGACCCTGCATTGGAATAATTGGATATAGAAAATGGATGGATGGAATAATACAATTTGATTTTCCAATAATTACTCTGAAACAGAAAATTACATCCCTGGAGCAGGGCAAACCAGTATTGTCTCTGCAGCCACAGCTTGATAATGGTGATACTATAACAGGCTGACAGCCCTGTTAAAGCAACAGCCGCACTACAACTGTAAACAGATAGTTCTTCTGTGAGACAGTACGCCATTGCATCACATTGCAGGGCACTACTGACCTCCTCTGGTCAGCATGTGATGCTACAGCTTTAAGCCAACATTATTGAAAGGTCAACTCATTAATTTAGTTTTATTTCAGATGTGTATGGTCTGTGTATTCTCTAAATCACGATTGTTCCTCCAGTCATGGTAGCAACAAAGGGATGAAGTGTTTTTTGAATTGTTTTAAAGTTTAAAGCTCCTTCTTTTTTAACTCTGGCAGCCTGACACCTGCAACTCCCAGTTCAGAAAGCAATCTCACTCCCTCACCAAGGAAGTCCACTCCACCACACACCCCGAGTGATCATACTTCACAGTTGGAAACTGACACTCTGGATGGCCTCCTTCCTCCATCTTCAGAGAGCCTGCCGCTTCCTTTCCCAGATGTAAGTGTGAAGCTCAGATCAGTTTTTTATGGCAAGCATTGCTCCATGAGCCATAGCAGTCTGTAATATCTGAAATGTGTTTTGACTGCATTGAATCATACTTGTTGTTAACTTCAATTTTGTGTCTCTCCATCCAGGCTCCGACCACTTTGTTAGATACCAGTGCTCTCCGCTCCAGAGCCCAGCTAGGGAAGAAACGAGCCCCACGAACACGACCTTCAAGGGCAGCCCGTCAGAAAGCTGAGGAAGACGGAGGAAACGCAGATGACTGGCTTTACCGAGACTCAACAGGTAAATACTTGTCAAAGAGCTGCATATGTGCTTGTATTTATTTCCATCTTGACTGTAAACAACTTTAGACCAAAATGTTTATAAGGCTTTAACCATGGGACTTTTTAAAATTACTTCTTGTGAGAGCGGTTAATAATGGAGGCTATTTGTTTTAAAAGCAGGGTAGGGGATCTTGGAAAAATGTTTCGAACAAGCTACATTTGAAAAAATATACACCCCCCTAAAACCATGCCTCCAGGGCACAGGAACACGTGCGTGGATAGTTGTCGGCGAACATAACCGAGAACAGCCGACTGGCTAGCTTGTTAGCTTCCCAGTAAACAACAGAGGAACCATGTTTCCTAAAAGTGATAATTATCTCACCTTCAAATTCTTCTGCGGCGTAAAACATCCTCACTGCAAACACCAACACCTCCATGACTTGATCCACATCCATTTTTTGTTTTTAAGAACAAACAGCGGCATAGTTAAGAGCAGTGAGCAGCCATGTTCTCTTAGTTTGTCTGCACTGTGAGATACTCATGGCTAGTCGCGCGCACGTGCGAGGACAGTGGGTGCACGACAAACAGCAGTCAAGTTTGATGGACATAAGAATCATTCAGTCAATCAGTACGGGCCGTTCGAAACCCCATCAAAGGGGTTGTTCCAGTGCTGTACGTTCCACAGGTGATTAATTTTTTTAAATTTCAATTGGGGTGTGAAGAAGACTTTAAGAAATGTAGTAAAAAAAATGCTCCTGGAAAACATCATCCACCCTGCCTTTAAATTTCCCACTTGCATTCTCCCTCTGACAGAGGCAAAGACTGAAAATAAAGATGACGACTCAGAGTCTGAGGAGCATGCCCGAGGAGCTGATGCTGGCCCCGTTGTTGCCTCGCAGCCACAGAGGGTTCCCCTGTTCCCTGGTGTAGACCCGTCAGCTTTAAAGGTGAGCCAGCAGCTTTGCATTTACCTCATTAAGCTTGTTTTTAAACTCCTGATGCAGTGATTCATGAATAGCACCTGACAATCTGTACAACTGTCATTTTTAAACATGAAAAT
Organism: Atherinomorus stipes; assembly: GCA_023101725.1. Classification (NCBI taxonomy): domain Eukaryota; kingdom Metazoa; phylum Chordata; class Actinopteri; order Atheriniformes; family Atherinidae; genus Atherinomorus; species Atherinomorus stipes. The sequence continues at coordinate 235,603 of JALJCO010007110.1, forward strand.
GTTATGACATGCGATCAGAGGTGGGTAGTAGCGACTTACATTTACTTCATAACATTTGCTTGAAAAAATTTAAAACAAAAGTTCTCCTAAAAGTAATTTTACTGCACCATACTTTTACTTTTACTGGAGTAAATTTGTGAATAAGAAACTGTGCTGTTAACTGGATTTATACTCGTGCAGCGTCTGCGTAGCTGACACAGAGGCAGTGAATGCTTTTACTTGAACGTAGGGTTACGGCATCATGCTGCAGTTTCTTTTCCAGAACTGCAGGCAACAACAGGGCTTTAACTGACCAGGAAACTTTTTTTTTCACCCCGATGGTTTGCTACAGCTGCGGCATGTATTTCCTCTTTTAGAACAGCAGTAGCAGTGACATTCATTCATTCATTCATTCATTCATTCAGCCACAAAACCAAATCATCCGGAGGCACGTAACCACACTGACCAATCACCAGTGAGTTCTTTTGCGCGTCTACGTTGTCGTACTCGGGATGCATGTTGGAGGCTACGGTGGTTACGCAGACGTCTCACAAGTATAAATCCAGCTTTAGTCCGCTACATTGGGCAACACTTGATTCCTTACCTTTTTCTTTTATTTTTCATCATTTATTCAGTTGAATTTGCTTTATTTCTGCCACTTTCACCAATCCGATGTCGTAACAGTCATCACATGACTCATTTTCACCAATTAAACATAGACATGCAGTCACATGACCACACTCTCAAACCGTGGTGGCACAGCTGCACAAACAAGCTCTTCACAGCTAGCAGACAGAGAATGAAACAGGTGAAAAATGTCAGGCCGCTGTCTGTAATGCTAAAACTGAGCAGAATGTAGATCTCTGGCCTCACATACAAGAAATGCTTCAGAGATTAAGATCTGAACTTTCACATAATCAACATCGGCTCCAGATGACCCTTTTATTTTTGGAGAGCTGTGAAGGTGTCACACGATCCAGTCATGATGGCCTGATACAGATCCAAAGATGAGGCTGATAAAGGTGCACTGGCTTGCTGGTAAATGTTAACATGATTTTTTTTTTTTTTTAGATAAATTAGTTTGTTCTCACTAATATTACTGTTCATGTGTGAGAGAACAGAGATGTCCTTCAGTGGTCTGTGATCAGCATCCTAAAAGGGGGGGGTGGGGGGGGGAGTAGGTTATCTGGAGTGCGGATGTTGCTTCATGCAAAAGATCAGATGTGAAACTCTGTTTTGTTGGATTTGATAGACCATGTTAAATGGGAAATATGATAGTTATTTAATACAACAACAATATTTATTTAAATGTGAAACAGCAATCTACAGGTGCTGTTTCTTCCCATGTAATCCTCATTTTACAAAAGGGGGTGGTAAAGGTGGTGCCACGTGGGTATTTATTTTAATTAATGGTACTTTTTTTCAGTTCAGATTAAATGTGTATTTTTGGACCCCAATATATTAATGTAATGGGTTAAAGTGAAAAAAAAAATTATCAGATCACAATAAAACAGTTACTTGCATAGTTTTTTTCACCAAATACATTTTGTTACTCTTACTTGAGCAATTTTTGGTATTACTACTTTTTACATGTACACGGTAATGTTATTTTGAAGTAACATTACTTTACCATGGGTACAATGTTTGGGCTACTTTACCCACCTCTGCATCTTGGGTTTAATTGTAAACTCCTGAAATACCCCCTGAACAAAATACATAATATTTTTCTTTGTCAGGCCCAGCTGAAGAAGAGGGGCGACTCTGACAATCAAACTGATGCACCTATCTCCTCTCCTTCCCAACTGTCTCGCTCTCCCAAGTCTCCTTTCCTTCCACGAGCAGCGCGGGTGCTGCCCCCACCTGGCGGGAAAGACAATGAGTGAGCAACACTAACTAGATGTTTGTTTTCTGCTCATACAACAAATCAACATATTGTTTATCTCAACCTGTTACTTAATGCATGCTGTTTATTATCTTTTAAAGCGAGGAGGGCTCACCCCAGTGGTTGAAAGAGCTAAAATCCAAGAAGCGCTTGAGTCATTATGAAAATGAAAGCTAAATAAATAAGGTAAGATAGATTTTGAATGTGTTGTGTCTCAGCTTTAAATGCCATTAACCAAGAGCTCATTGTTTCACCCATCTTTTGACACTTGTTTTCCTCATCTTCCCCTACAGGTTGCCTTAACAGATGAATCTGTATGAATTGAAGCCTTAACGTTTGACCCAGGAGAGGGTAGGAGAGGGTGGATCTACAGCTGCTGATTTTTTTTTTTTTTTCTTTTTTGGGGGGGGGCCCCCTTTTCCCTTCTGGGTCGATAAATGTGCATGGTGCCTTTTTATGGAGAGTCTGCCTAATGGAAAAATAAAAACGAGCTAGGACAAAAACATCAGGCTGCTCTGCTTCATCCATTTCATGCTCGAACCTGTGGAAACTCTGCTGCATCTGGAGGAACTCCACATGAACACTTTAACAAGGGACCAGGAGAAAACAAGGAAAATGGAGGGCGCGGAAAAAAGCGATCGTTTGCTGTTATTTCCTGTCACATTTCTGGACACATTTTCATTTGTGGGACCACTACACCTCTATATCCTGGACTTGCTTTTTGTCATGCTGGAGGACAATCCAGCCAAACCTTTACAAGATGTTTGTTTGTAGTTTCCTCGCTCAACTAATAACACAAGTTGGCTGTGTTTCCAACAGCCGAGTGTGCTGTATCTGTGGAGTTTATTTAAAAAGAGGTCACATAAGCATTGCCATAGGATAACATTTCAGACACTAAGAAATTTTTGAATCTAGAGAACAAATCATTACTGACTTGATTGTCTGTGGAAGCGTGTGTCATGTTCATAAGTGTAATGAGGAAGTGTTAGATTTGTATTAATGATTTAAAAAGAGAGCTAGTTTTGAAGAAAGAAAACAGTACAAAGCATCACTACAATAGAGGCTGCTCGGCCTTTTTCTACAATACTCTACAGCCTAATGGTGTCACAGTTGCTGCATACTGTAAATATATATATATATATATTTTGTCTGAATATCTGCTTGGTTTTCTGGATGAGGGAGAGGGGGCTTTTTGGACAAGTGACATTATATCTATCTATATTACACACTCCAAATCAGCACAAACGCACTATAATCAGCCTGTCTTCCCTCCTTTTGATAGACAGATGATTGTAGCTGCAAGCATCCAATAATACTGTAAGCCATACTGTCATCTTGTAGCCCTAACATGCTCCTCAATCATGTTTTGACAATTTCTTTCCAATGAATGTGCAATTTTCCCTTTTTTTCACCCCCTCATTTAATGTGCATGCACAATCTCTCCTGTCACATCAAGCTTTTTGCTGTAATTGACAGGCTCTGAGTGTCGGGAGTTGGCTCACTCTACTCTATGCTGGCAAGAAAACAAATCTGTACTACCTTCTGTATAACTCCAAACAAATGTGAACATTTGCACCTGTGTTAAAGCTCAACTTCCTCTTTCACGTTTGCCATCCACCCACTTTACTCTGCGCTTCTTCAAAGCACTTTGTCACTTGATGCACTACACCACTGACCTCTGCCACCTCTTGTTGGCTGTGGCGTCTGTGTGGTCAGCCTGCGCATGCAATGCAAGTGAATGTGTTGATGGAGACTTCAGAGTGGTTGTCCCTGTTTTTTTTTCTTTGTTGTTGTTTTTTGGGGGGGGGGGCTTTTTTTGTCTTCTCCTTTTTGTATGTGGACTTCTTTCTGTCGTAAAATGTGAGGGTTTATTTTTGATGTCCATCTTTTTGTCCTTTTTTTTAAAAAATGTTATTTGAAAGTAACAAATATATTGCACTGTGTTGTATTGGCCAGTGTCCTTAAGTGCATAAATTCTTAATAAAAAAAAGATCTACTTAACTTGAGTTAAAGCCTCCAGTCTTTCTTTTTTTTTTTTCTTTTTCTTTATCAAGTCACCAGGTCTTACATTATTCAACAAGGGATGAGAGGAATGTTTTGAAGGATCTAATAAGACAGTGAACTTCTTTGTGGAATATGTTGGATGTTATTGAAAAGAAAGAAATGATTGCATGGTTTGAGATTTGGTGTAGTCTGAGAGTCTGTGTATATTTGTGTGTGTGTGTATGTGTGTGTTTGTGCTGAGCAGGCCTGTTTGCTGAATCCTCTTGGCTCTCTCTCCCTGTGCCCGCACACAGCGCTCACTGGCAGCCAGGCGGACGGGCAGGGCAGCCTGTGCCAACACAGCTGCCTATTGAGAGGCAGCGTTACGGACACAATGTGAGCGACAGACTTGCTGTATCAACAGCTCCCCCTTTTCTGCTGTTGTGGCCAGAAATAAACCATAAATACCCCCCCGTCCCTGCCCTCTAATGGCTCAACCCCACCAAACACCAAGTGGTACCGAAAAAGAGGGACGCTACCACTTCCTAGCAGGCATACCCAGGTAAAAGCCTTCTGGACACACAGGAATCAATAACAGTGGTGTTTTAACTCCAGTGGAGTTGGATGATTCTGCAACAGTGAAGAGCCATGTTCGGATGTTTTTGGTATCTGGGATAATAATGGAACCTTATGACGGATGTATAAATTATTATATGTGGCTGTTAGATGAATCGATGCTTTGTTATGTGAAAATGAATCCTCTTCATCTCAGTTGAATTTGCAGCTGTGACATTGAGCTTCCCTCCTATCTGTTCATGTGTACATGTACGATTGATGGTGCTCTGTCTGTGTGTGTGCTGCTGCAAAAAAGTGGAGGAGCAGTGGATCAGGAGGATGTCAGAGCAGCAGAGTGCCCCGGAGCAGCTGGCTGCTGGGAAGAGCCAGGGTGGAGCTGGAGCTACGTATAAGGTGCTGTAACAAACTTTTAAGAGATGAAAACCTGGTTTGTTCAGGGATAAGAATGCTTATAAGATCTTGAATATACAGACATAAGAAGTTGCAAGTTACGTCTGCAGGTAAAAACAAAATCTAATTTTAATCTCATGACCAAGAAGTTTATTACTGATAACAGCTTTTTCTGTTGGCACATTTGTATTCGACTGTGAGCCACTTAATTAAGACCTTTCTTGCTAATATCCTGGGGTCTACTTTAGTGAAATGCTGCTTTCTGTCTGTGATCCAGGTGGTGCTTTTTGAGTTTGAAAACTTTCAGGGCTGCAAGGCGGAGTTCTCTGCAGAGTGTAAAGATGTGACAGAAAAGGGGCTGGAGAAAGTTGGCTCTTTGATTGTTGAGTCAGGACCGTAAGTAATGCCACTCCCAGTCTCTCAGAGTACATTGTGCTGTGCAAGTTGGTCATGTTGGTGAAGCAAAGCTCTTCTTCCTCTTAGCTGGGTGGGGTACGATCGGCACGGGTTCACAGGGGAGCAGTTTATTCTGGAGAAGGGCGAGTATCCACGCTGGGACACTTGGACCAATAGTCAGAGCAGCTACTCCCTCTTGTCTCTAAGGCCACTCAAAGTGGTGGGTGTTATCACTGATTGTAAAACTCACTCAGATGCTATGAATTACAGCACACCTAAGTGTGTGGTGTTTATGACGCAAGATTTGATGATCTGGGGAGTATTTGTGTCCGTTTCTCCTTTGTAGGACAGCGCTGAACACAAGCTACACCTGTATGAGAACCCTGGGTTTACTGGCAGAAAGATGGAGATTGTTGATGATGATGTGCCAAGTTTGTGGGGCCATGGTTTTCAGGATCGTGTAGCAAGTGTCAAGGCTCTTAACGGAACGTAAGATTCCTCCTCTAACTTTATTTCAACTATCTCTCACATTGCTCCTGGTAATTCTTTGAACTTTTCACTTGACATATTTTGTTGCCACCGTCTGATGATTTTACCACAGTGTCTGTTTCTTCTTCTTCCAGATGGGTTGGCTACATGTACCCAGGCTACAGGGGTCGGCAGTTTATCTTTGAGCGAGGAGATTTCAAGCACTGGAACGACTGGGAGGCCCCCGCGCCCCAGATCCAATCTGTCCGACGTGTGCGGGATATGCAGTGGCACAAGAGGGGCTGTTTCATCGTTCCTGACCCCGCCCCTGCTCCCGCTCCTGGCCCTGGCCCTGTCCCAGACCCCGATCCTTCCCCAGCACCTCCTGCCCCTCCTGCTACAGCTGGGGCCAGCTGAGCAGGATTCCCACCTGCCTCCCAACCCCACCCTGCCCACAGTGCCTGCCCTCTGCCTTAACCTAACCATGGCAAAAGCTGCTTGTGCCCAGTGACGAGTGCCATGTATATTTCAGTGGCAAATAAAGGTTGTTTGATCTGGAGTTTGTTGGTGATGTTATACTTGTACGTCAAGGTGAAAAATGCTCACTTAAGATTTGAAGAAACCAGAGTCAGAGATGTAAAACTGGCCTCCATGTGGAAACAATGTAGCTTACATTTGGCAGACATTTTTTCCTCAAGATAAACTGCAGATGTCTTTTGAACTGAATTTACTTTTGAGTCATGTGTGCTGCTTTCAATGATTGTGTTTTCTTAGCTAAAAACCTCATCCAGCATTAAAAGCCCATGACTGATTCAGTGGATATGTGCATATGCATCTGCTTAACAGCAGTGGAAATGATGTCATGCTGTATGTATGCTTGCAATTAAAACAGAGTGCACCGCATCCCCTTCAATAGTCATCATTTTATAGTTAATGGTACTCATGATGTATGGTCACCAGGAAAAGAGATGTAATCAACTACATCAATGTTGTGCAAGTACTGAAATGTGCTTTCAAAACTTTAGCTTTCATTAGTGGAATAACAGTTCTCTGGTTTTAATCAGTCATCATCTGTGCTGTGAAATCTTTTTGGAGGTTCACATGCAGATTTATTCTCTTGCAGATTTGTAGATCTTAAAGACTAGAAATTATTCCATCCATAGCATCATTAATAGAAGTTTTTTTTCTCCAAACTTTTCCATTATGGTGTGTTATCAAATCTCCTTCAGATTTTCTGAGGTCATTCATGAAGGTTGGTGTAATGAAAAACAAAACAATTACCCATAGTTAACTTAGTGTATCTCTGATACACTGTCAGAATTCTTAGTGTAATCTAGGGCTGGGCTGCAGGCGACCTTTCCATGTAAATATGAAGCTTTCAATGTTGCATGAATCTTTCATAATTTTAGAGTATGTAAGACCAACACAACAAGGTGGCAAAGCAATGCGAAGCCAGATATCTTTCAGGATCCCCAAATTCTTTGACAGAGACTTTGGTAGACAGTTAGTTGTGAATGTGTGCTTAGATTGATTTTAAGCTAAGAGGAAACATTTTTGTAAACACTGTTTTTCTCAACTCTTTCATTTTGAACCTGTGACACATAACAAATATCATCCAAGGAAAACAGCACTAATAGTTAATCACTGATCTCTAACGCATATAATTTAGAGTCATGCAAAGGAAAAAAACCTCCAAACTAAATAGTAAATGCCTCCTCTCAACAGTAGCTATATCCCTAATCTGAATTCCCCCAAATTTTCACTGCTTGTCAAAATGAACAGTAAGATTCACTGTTCATACAACAGGACTTCATACCTCAGTTTACTGCTGCAGTGTGGTTTCTCAGTGTGCCATCTTGCTGTTTTGAACTTGACTCACACAACGAAAAATTAAAAAAATACAAAAATGGTCTTCTATTGACCTTTATAGGCATCTCCACCCAAATCAGAGCTGGATTATTCCATGAACTTCCTTTTTAGTTATTCCGTGAAACTAAAATCAACACTCATGGCAAGATTACTATGAGGAGCTTCTAAGTTGCCTGTTTATGACTTTAAAGCAGCAACGATAGAGATCAACTCAGAAAACTTTTATTTACTGCCTGAACACCCCTGTCAGTAAATGTTAGGAGGACTTAAACTTTTAAAAAGTGACATATGACAGTCATAGTTAATGCGAGGGCAGGTAAAAAGGGTTATTAACCTATATGCAGACTATCTGCTCTGCTATATGATGGGAACATAATGGGGGAAACAGAATCCCAACATATATGAATAGAAATTTAAACATATAAAGTATCATAACATTCAATATAAAAAGAATTTCCCCACTACGCCTGAGTAGTTCTGTTCTCAATAGTGTCCTTACTTTTAGCTCTGCTGTATTTAAGTGTTGTGTATAATTTAAATGCAAAGATCTGCATTTCACACAATAAGTTTATGTTAAAAGAAAATGTGTACACCAACATAAGCTTAAATTAAACTGTGACTCCTTGTAGCAATGCTAAATGAAGTTCCTTTGTTTGAGGAGAAATTAAGGGGAGGCACTACAGGCAAAACCCCCACTTTTTCACCACCTGGTCAGTTTTGAAATTTTTGTTTTGTCCCTCTTTCAACATGTTTTCTTTCAGACTAGTGTAAAAAAAATGTCCAAAATAAACATTTTAGGGGTTTATTTCATGATACTTTGTCTGATGCACCCAAATCCCATCAAAATGGAGCTAAAGTTGCTGTTTTCTCAAAATGAGTACTCTGGGTAAAAAAAATCTCCACTTCAGCAGCACTTAAAGAAACCAAACTTAGGTTTTGCTCCTGACTGTATTCTTAAAGTTTTCACAGAAGGATCTTTTGATATCTCGTTGTTCACAGCCTGATTTATATAACATTTCATCCCAAAAATATGCCAAAAAATTAAGTTTTTCCTGGTTGTTGACAGAATATTCTAAACTGTGAAATGATAACTAGAGATATCCAAATTCCCCTACTGTATGTAAAAACTTTTGGCTTTAATATGTGAACAAAATTCAAAAGGAACTTTGAACCTGGTTTAATCCTGTGTTTAGATTTTTTTCCTAGAAATGTATGCAAGTTTGTGCATTTTTGGCTATATAACACCCAATTTGCATATTCAAACATAAAATTTCAGAAAACTTGTAATACAAAAAATCATAGCTCTAATGTGAGGGAAAAAAACAGGAAAATTTCCTAGTGATACCAGTGATTTAAGTTTTTTTTACCCTATTTACCTGTATTGTCTCGCCTTAATAAAAATTCAACATTATATATGTCAAAAGGCCAAAATACAGAAACATTGTAAAAATGGAATTAAGCAGAGATGTATACAGTGTTTGTGCTAGTTGTTGAAATCAAGAGTTCCTACAACTGATGGCAACATAGAATGTATTTGAAAACAGTGCATCCAAGCATATGCAGAACTTTACTGATGCAGTTGTTTGGCAGTTTAGCCCAGGAGCACCCAACCTTGAGACTGACCTCCTCCTAACAGCCTTAAATAAAACTGAGCGGGTTAATGTTAAAAGAAAGAAGCTCAAATTAATAAGCACAAGTTTGTCCTTGCTGTTACTAACATCATAATCATAATTCATGCAAACTTTCTGTGTTTTAAGTGTTCATAGTAATGGCTAGATAGATTAAGTAAAATACAAATAACAGGATTTAAGTTGGAATTTTTGAGGAGGAAATACAGTATCGCTTTAAAAGAAAACATTCAAGTGTGTGAATCTTAAATCTATATTCAAAGTTAAAGTACAGTGTGGTTTCCTTCTGTCAGCAGGCAACAGAAGGTATGTTTGGTCAACAGGTTTATGTCAGGAATCCAGCCTTCAGGGCCTCTTCCTATTCATCAAAGTGGTCATATTGAACAATAAACCTATTTTTTTCTTTCTTTTTCTGCCCATCTAATTTTCTAGAACCAATATAAACAAACCTTCACTTGTGGAAATATTCAGCAGTATTTCCACTGTTATTCACCTCAGTTCCAATCTCTCCAGCCCTGTAAAACCCATCTTTTGCAATCCTTCTCTCTCTCTCCCTCTCTCTCTCTCATTGTAGGTGTGGGACTCTTGGCACTGTTTGTGCTGAATCATGTGGATATCAAACAATGAAAGGCTGGACAAAACTGACAACTAATGAAATAACTTTGTGGGAGTGTGACACCCCGGGGTGGGGGGAGGTTGCATGGTGACCCCTCATTTCAGTCTGCTGGGCCTATGGCAGGCCGATCTGCAGGCCAGTTTGGACACTGTGGGTACTGTTGGCAGAGTTTCCACCCCTGGGCGTCCCATATATATTGAGCTCATCATGCCATCACAAACACACTGGCACAGACAGGTACTGGTAAGGGGTTCATGTCTGTTATGCTTTAATTCTTATAAAGTTTATACTTATTTTTCCTCAGAATTCGTCGTCTTTTTGCCGCTATGATTTAAGTTAAATATAAGCAATTCAATACATTCATGCAGCATTGTTGTAATTCTGAAAGCCGATATATTTTTATGGGAGGGGGGATAAACAAATACATTTGTGTGCAAAAATAACAGAAACAAAACCCCCAAAACCTTTTTAAAAACAAACAAACAAACAAAAAAAAACTTTCAATTCATCAATATTTGCTTAGCCCACCCAAAAAAACCATAGTTATCTTTTTGTCTACCTTTCTTTTCAGTTTCATCCTTGCCAATCCGTTCACTATGGCCACAGACCACCAGATCCCTGCATCCAAGCAGCAGCAGCCAGGCACCAGTGCGTTTAAGGTAAGTGCAGATGCAACCAAACCCAAAGCAATCACATTTTACAACTTTAAAGACCTCTTGTACACCACCTGTTTGGACTCTTTAATCCTCCAGATATCCGACAGTTACCTTTAAAAAACAACTCCAGGAGTTCAACAATACTCTCAGAGCTCTTTGGATGAAAGTAAAACACAGTCTCTTTTGTCTCTCTTGGTGCACAGCTGGTTATCTATGAGCAGGAAAACTTCCAGGGACGCTGCCATGAGCTGACTGGCCCCTGTAACAACCTCCAGGAAGCAGGCGTGGAGAAAGTGGGCTCCATACTGGTGCTGTGTGGACCGTGAGTGTGGGTCAGAGACAGACAGAAAACTGGAAAAATTATTGATAACCCAGCAGGTAGACAAAGAGGGACTGGCTCTGTGTATGAGTAGGAGGTGGCCAAGAGAAAAATAGGCAGGAAAATGAATCAGTGTGTGCTGAACAGATTACATTAGGTATCTTTCCAGCTGTGCCCAAACACCAACCACAATCATTCATCTTTTCTTGCTCTGCTTTGTCAGATGGGTGGGATACGAGCAGGGCAACTGCAAGGGGGAGCAGTATGTGTTTGAGAAGGGGGAGTATCCTCGCTGGGATTCCTGGACCAACAGCAGGCGCAGTGACACCCTTGTTGCATTCCGCCCAATTAAAGTGGTAAGGGAGACAAATTCAACCCATCTTCTACGGATTATGTCTTCCTTTGGTTCACATCTCACTTTTTTGATTGCTTTATTGTTCTCTCTCAGGACAGCCAGGAGCACAAGATTGTCCTTTACGAAAACCCCAGCTTTGCAGGGAAGAAGATAGAAATCATAGATGATGATGTCCCCAGCTTTCACGCACATGGCTACCAGGAGAAGGTGTCCTCTGTTCGTGTCCAGAGTGGCACGTGAGTCAATTCCTCCAACAATTTGGAAAATGCTCCAACATGTCTCTTGTAATCCCTTCTCTTCTAAGATCTCTTTTCCCTCTCTGTGCTCCTTTTGCACCAGTTGGGTGGGCTATCAGTATCCAGGATACAGAGGCTATCAGTACCTGTTTGAAAAGGGGGAGTATAAAGACAGCACCGAGTTTGGAGCCCAGATTCCTCAGATCCAGTCAGTTCGGCGCATCAGAGACATGCAGTGGCATCAGAGGGGTGCTTTTCACCCTGTCAACTAAGCTTGTGACTTTCCTGTCATGAAACCTGACCGCGGCAACCTTGATCCTTTCCAGCAGCATCCCCTCGCCCTTCAGTTACACCATGCAGCATTTTGATATCTATTGCAGCTGTTGCAGTAGTGACACTCTTTGAAGCAAACTAATAAATCCTCATTGCTTAACATTTCACTTGGTTATCTACTTTATTTATGTTTGGTTCTCTTTACAAGTTCTTCAGACACCAACGTTACTAGAATGTACTTTTGTTAGTTATTTCATTGCTTTTAAATTAAATCATTTTACCAGAAATATTTCATGAGGATACGATGGAACTGATGTTCACTTGAAGTGACCAACAAGGGCCAGCAGGTGACACTGTCGGATTTCACAAGTGCCTCTGCAACTTCCGGTTTCCCGCTGAGGAAGACCTATCAAAACATGATGTAACTACATGCTGCTTCTTGTACTAAAGTTGTTGTAATACGAAGAATAACCTTTTTCAAAAGTGTGCTTCATCGCCACATCTTCAGGTCTAACCTCAGCTCGTCAGAAACATCGGTAGGAAGATGTTACTTGTCTTAATTAAGTTCTTAGCTAAACGTGGTTAGCTACAGTAATGTTTTCTGGGTCGTACTTTATAGATCAGCAAATTTTGTTTGTTTGTATGTTTTCTTTGTATCCGGATTGCCTTCAAGTTACAGTATTTCACAAATAGTGCTACGTATTTGTTCAAGCCGTATGAGAGACTGTATACTGCTACGTGGTCGGTTACCCAATCAGCTCCATAGTACACTGCAGTGCTAGTTTTATAGTGCAATGCATTGTGGTATGCCTGTTTCAGTTAATAAGTCATTTTGATCAAATATACTTCACTCACAAAAAGTTAGGGATATTTGGGTTTTTGTATGATGTCAAAATGAACCTAAATTCCACTACAACCTTTCCAGGTGAACTGAATTAGACTTTCTCTAGACTTTTTAATGCACATGTACACTGTTCAATGGTAAAATGTAGATTGCACATCATGCTGTTCTCCAAAAACCGAAAGTTGAATATCCCTTACTTTTTGTGAGTAGTATGTATATATATATACATATGTATATATATTAGTATGTATAATAACATCCTTGTTAATAACAAAGTTGGTAGAATTTTGTTTGTGATGTGTTGGGAAACTGTGGAATAGTATTACCTTAGAAATTATTTTCCATGATTTTTTTCTCTTGGATATGTAATGTAGATGTGTACTATGAGTTTTTTTTTCTTCTTCTTTTTTTTTAAATAACCGCAGAAGATTAATTAAAAAGATTCAAGGGTTTCTTTCTCCAAAATAAGCTATTAAAGTCACTCTTAATGGATTGGAAATAAAAGGTTACATGACCAGAAATAATAATAAAAAGAGACATCTGTAGAACTGATGCTAACATGTTAAGATATTTTAATCTAATTTTTAAAAGATATTAACGTTTTCATTTATGTATTAACAGCCAAGATGCCTGTTCTGTGCAGCAACTGCACTAAGAAACGTGCTGTCCTGAAGCGTCCAAAAACCAGCCATTCGCTGTGCAAGGAGTGCTTCTTTTGGGCCTTTGAAGAGGAGGTACATCAGACCATCGTGGCAGCAAAGCTCTTCAAACCTGGAGAGATTGTAGGGATCGCTGCCTCAGGAGGAAAGGACTCCACTGTACTCGCGCATGTTATGAAGCTCCTAAATGAGCGTTACAACTATGGCCTTGAACTCATGCTTATCTCTGTTGACGAGGGCATCACTGGTTACAGAGATGACTCCTTGGAGACAGTGAAGAGGAATCAGGAACAGTATGAGCTGCCGCTGAAGATTGTGTCGTACGAGGAGCTGTATGGCTGGACTATGGATGCTATAGTGAAGCAGGTGGGGCTGAAAAATAACTGCACCTTCTGTGGTGTTTTCAGAAGGCAGGCATTGGACCGAGGAGCCATCATGCTGAAAGTGGATAAGATATGTACAGGTAATCAAATTGCTATTAAAGTTTGACTACATGAGTGTTATTTTTGTTTAGCTGAAAGTGGTTGTATTTTTCCATTTTCTCCCCCATAGGTCACAACGCTGACGATGTGGCAGAAACTGTTCTGATGAATGTCTTGCGAGGGGACATAGCTCGTCTGCGTCGTTGCACTGCTATCTCTACAACAAGTGAGGGTGAAGGGGTTGTCCCACGCTGCAAGCCCCTTAAGTATGCTTATGAAAAAGAGATTGTTCTGTACGCTTATTTTAAAAAGTTAGACTACTTTTCTACTGAATGCATCTACTCTCCCAATGCTTATCGTGGCTATGCGAGGACCTTTCTGAAGGACCTGGAGAGTATAAGGCCTAGCTCCATAATGGATATCATCCACTCTGGTGAGAACCTGTCTGTGTGTGAAGGGGTCAAGATGCCTGTCCAGGGAACCTGCAACCGCTGTGGCTACATATCCAGCCAAGTGCTGTGCAAGTCATGTGTGCTGCTGGAGGGTCTGAATCGAGGTCTGCCAAAGCTGGGTATAGGCAAGCACCACCGCTTTCATGATAAAATTCTCTCTCAGCAGCCCCTTACCGAGAAGGAGGAGAGAAAGCTGAAATCAGTTGACTTTTGATGATGGTTATCGCATACAAAAATCAAGAAATACAATGACATGTTAGTGTAAATTACATTTTTTTTCTATCAGAGTACTTTTAAAAAAAATTTGCCATCTTTATAATTTTTCAATAGAAAAAAAGTAAAAACAATTTTTTACAGTCAGCATAGATTGACATACTTGAACAGAGTAGTAGCTGCATGAAATACAGAGAAATTGTAATGTCTCAGATTGAATGTATGTTTTATTTATTTTCACATGTTTCCTTATACTTTTTTTTGGGGGGGGGGGGGGGGGGGGGTCAATGTATTGTCTTTAATAAATGTACAATTATGACGAGGAGTAGTTGTTCTCTATAGGTCCAATGTGATTGTGTTACAGTTGCTAGAGATATCACATAACAGTAGCGCACAACTAAAAAAAAATTCCATTTATATGATTAAAATTATTAATGTTTGTTTTAATCATGCCTGTATTTTCATTATGTCTCTTAAAAAATAAGTTACTTTGCATCTTTTGGCTGTGGAGCAAAATATAATCATTTCAAACGTACAGTGTCAACTTTTGGCCACAAGATGTCGCTCGTGGTCAAAAGCTGTCGTGAGACCGCGCGCTCTGGTAAAGTACACATGCACATACTGCGGCGCGTTCCCGAGACCAATCCCAACTTCCAGGGACGCAGTGGTGAAGTTTGAAGAAGAAATTTCAGACTTCGTAAACAGTCAAGAAGCTCGCCAAACAGAAAACTGACGCACCTTCCAACTAGGCAGCCACTATGGACGATTTAGGTGAGTTCTGAAGCTTTTTTGGAAAAGCGAAGTTTCATTTTGTCCACAGTGAGGAACGGATAACAGGGTGGAGGAGTAGTTAACGTCACGTCGAGATTTTATGTTCAAAAGAATAGCTTTTCTGATTCACTGGGGGTTGTTCACCCTGCTCCGGAAAATCATGCTATTATCAGACAGACATGTTAGAGAGAGATGTGAAAAAGTAAATGTTTGCCATACTAAATATCTCACCCACTTTTTCTTTAAATAAGCATCGTAGTAACATAGCCGCTGGACATTGCTAGCCTTCACCACCTCCTCCTTTTAAACTCTCCTTCTCGTTAACATAACGTTAACGTCTCTGCTAATAACATGCTGTCCTGTTGAAGTATATGAACAACCTTTATTCGGTATATGTGCATGAAGGATGAGTTGTTTATCTGACTTTTTTGTCACCGAGCTTACACGTTACCTCCTCAACTTTTGCCCCAGGCTTCTCATTCCAACTTTGAAGTGGCGGAGTCAACAGGCCTCCGTGTTTAGATTGCGTACAGCACAAAGTGATCTCAGCCCTGGTTTGGCTGATTAAAATCCAGTCTTGTCCGTGATGGAGCAAAGCATAACCACTGCCATCATATGAAAATCCCCGATGTAGGAGACAAAATTAAAAGTGTGTAAAAAATAAAGTCAAAACTGGACATCTCAGTCATAATTTAGAAAGAAAACCACTTAAAAGAAATTCAGCACCCCATCTCACCATGTCAGTTTTTTTCATCAGCATGTTTTACTTGGTCACTGGCAAGATGAAACAATTGTAGTTGTTTGTAGATTGTTTATTTCTATTTTTTGTACTGCAAAATTCAGGTGGATGGACTAGAAAGCAAGGACTAAATAGAGCCCAAATCATCTTTTCAGCTCATCAACGAGTACTCGGAGAAATATATAATCAGATAAATAGCTATTTACCAAACTCTAAAAAAAAAAAAAAAAAAAAGGATTTTGTGGCACTTTACAGCACTGGGGGGGACTGTAGAATAGAAGGTGCCAAACTGTGGTAATCTGCTCTGATAACGTTGAAGGCATGGTGGACTGAAGGTTGCACAAGTCTCACTCTGTGCATATAAAAACAGAGGACTTTATAATTATTTCCCAGCAACCTGACCAATGAGCTCAGTTTATTTAGTCACCAATCTCAAATATGCCTGAGGCTCACACTGTGCAGCTGTTAATTTTAGCACTTGATCACAAACCTTGAATGTGTGAATGCAAATTTCTCATGTTACTGAATGACTCATTATTACTAAATAGCTGCCACATTTATAGCCTTAAGAGAGACCTCCAGTTGAAATTATTTTTTTCCTTTACTAGTACTGATGCTCAAATATAATTTGGAATGATTTTTCTGTATACGTGTCTTGAGTAAAGTCCTTGTAGACTTGTGTGTTCTGGCTCTAACCTTTTATCATCATCATCTAGTACTATGATCTAACATTTAGTTACACCATATGAGGGGAAAAAAGACCCACACTGACATCTGCATTGAGTAATCAGTAGTATTGAGCTTGCAGTAAAGAAGCAAATTCTTAAAGGACAGGTACACATATTAATTGTATTAATTTTTATCAATGAATTAATTATCAGCTATTGATTTTAGCCCACTAGAAGACTAATCTTCCCCATATCAAGTATTAGGTATTTTTATGATGTCATCTATTTTTTTGCACTGTGTTAATCATTGACCTTTTTTGTTATAGTTTTTATCAATCGGTCAGTCTGTTATATGTGCTATGCTAATTCAAGATAAATTACTTAGTCTGCCTGTCAAGTGTAGGAGTTGTCTCAGGTTTTTACTGATCTCCCAAAGTAGAACTGCAGTAAAACAGATTTGTGAATTGTTTAAGTGGAGAGATGATGGGCCACATTTTGCATTTGGCCTGCTGTTAGAATACCTCCAGGGCACACTAGATGCTATTGCTGCCGAAGGCTGCTGAAAGACCTTATTGTTGGTCGAGAGGGAGCTCACAGCCCCTGTGAAGCCGCGTGAAAAGCAGACCAAGGAAGGGGGCGAGGCTGCTGAGGAATTTCGAACATCACTCTGTGTCAGGGTCCAAGGCCAAATACTCTCTGGGTCATGACTCAACTCCTGCCTCTTCTCTCAGCCCTGTGTATACTGTCGGTTTTAGTCTGTCCTGCTGTAACATAGGTCATCTTACAGTTGGAGATGGTTACATGTTAGAGAAATTTGAGATGTTATAGCATTACATTAACAAAAAGGTTAGTTAAATTACTTTCAACCATCCCCCCATAGCAGCAAAAAACAAACCATGTTAAAGATTACTTGATGACTAGTTTATCGTACCTCGACTAAACCCCAGATAAGAAGTCTGTGCAGGTTCTTGCATCAAGGCCCAGTGGTTACTGTTAAAGGGACTAGAGGCAGGAATTAAAAAAACAAACAATCATGCATGTCCATTTTTTTTATATACTAATGGGTGATGAAGTGCTAAATACCAAAAATAACGTTTCCACCCACGTTTCTCGCCGTTGCCTTGAACAGGCTGTGTGCTGCAAAATGTGCTGCAATTCGGTGTCCGAATTTCCCGCGCTGCCCTGCGGACGTGACGTCAAATGACGCTACATTTAAAAAAAAAAAAAAAAATGACGCTACATCCGCAGTTTTGATACAGGAAGAAGACGGTTGCGGTAAATTCAAACACTGTAAGCAATAGTTATGGATTCTTCTGCCGTCAGCAAACAATCCAGATCAACTGAAAAAGACCACTAAAAAGTGTAACTACGAAGAAAAAGGTTACTAAAACAACATTATAGCTTCAGTTTGTGCACGCTCCCGTGACGGCTTGGCTCGTGGCTGCAACTACCTGAAGCGCCAGTTGCGAGTTTCGTTTCTTAATCTTGCCTCAAGTCCCTTTAAGTCAGCAGGGAGCTATTTGGAAACAAGATAAAAATGTACTCTTTTCCCTCTTCTGTCCTTTCATGTGTATTGATCTATGTTGCTTCCCACTTGAGGAAGGCAATTCTCTTGGCTGAGTGTGAATGCTCTTCCAGGCTGTTCCTCTGAGTCAGATATTTCCAGCGGGTTTCTCCATTCAAGCTTTAACGGTCCTAACCAGGTGCTGGCAAGGCCTAATCTCAATTTTGTTTCTGTTGTGGCCAAGGGGACAGGTTCTCACCCAGATGTGGACCTTAAGCCACAGGTTGTGCAGCTACTGTTTGAATGATCCGTCTTTGTTTTTTATGTTTGTGTGGTATGAAGCCATTCGGCTCTTTGTAAATTCCTTTTGTGAGATTCAGGGAAACTGCCCTATCTCACTTGTTGTATAAACAGGTTTTTTTTTATGTCTACCGCAACATATATTGCAGATAACTTTTGTCCATTAGACTTGAGCATAATTAATCCATAATGTTAGCACGCAGGTCTCAACACCTGTATGCAAATACTTATGTGTACACTGCTTTACACAAACTTGACAATGTTTTCTTCCGTTTCTTTCTATAAGTTGAACAAGAAAAACACTGTTTGAGATCTAGATTGAAGGCTGGATAGTTTTTAGTTGCCTACTTTGAAACATTTCTGATTCATACAATCATCTTAAAAGAACTACAGATGAGGATAGGTGTTACTGGTTGTTTAAAACAGTGGGAACCACAATTTAAAGACATCCCAAGATATGTGTACAGGAGCACAGCTTCATGCATTTGTAAACACACAGCAGTCCTGTAACATTTATTGTAACAGCATTAGTCGATCACCTTGCAGAGGAAGGTGTAATTCATGAAATGGTAGTCAGAGTTTACTTTTAAGCAGCGTGGTCTTTAATGTTTACAGCTTTTGCACGGCATACCAGAAATCTTCGAAGGTCTTCTGTGGTTTCTGTGGCTCGGTGTGACAGTAGCACACAGTTAGTGTTTCCAAACTAGCTATCATCACTATCATCACTATGAGCGCTACAGGGGTTAGTGCATACCACTCTTAACCAGTGGACTCGCCTGCAAGGCGAGAAAGAAGCTCTTGACTGTAAATCAGTCTTGTTTCTGAGCTCCACACCCATCCTGTTCTGGGTCTGGGGAAGAGTGCTACATGGCTGACCTCATCGCTTAGGCAACCGAGCCTGCCCCACATCCTCAGGAAACACAGGAGAAAAACAATGAGCGGAGTCAGTGCTGGAGGCCAGCAGACACTGCTAGAGGGGGCAGCTGTGGGCCCTCAGTCTGTGAACTTGGTGCAAGAACAGCATTTCTTCTGTAAAAAGTTGTTGTACCATATTGTTCTTTAACTTGCAGCTCTTTCCGGTCTCTTCCTGTTCCCCTCTGATATCCTATAGTCATGCCTGTTCAGTTTTGTAACTTTGTAACTTGGCTCAGTGTAAAGCACCAACAATTTTCTGCACAGGTCATGCTCTGGAGCATGAATCCTTGCAACATTTTACTTACATCGTTCAAGTACGGGATGCCTCAGGCTTTCGATAGGTCCCCAGTAATGGAGACTGTTTAAAAGAAAAGGAGGAGCCCCATTAGACTTAAAGGGGAACTTCGCTTTTTTTCAATCTGGACCTATTTTCTTGCATGAAATATGTTCATTTACTCACCCAGACAGTTTTGGTGCAACTTGAATTCCTTTGGGAGATATTTAGATCCACACGAGGTAAGCGTATGCACCATATAATGGCAGTGATGGGGCAACCGCGCCCAGCCTCTAAATAAGGCATTATCTGCCACAAACTCCTTTTATTTCACCAATGTTTTGTTACAAAACATTAGTCGCCCCCCCCCTGTGAGCTTGAAGCGGCTTTTTCGTGGTGATTTGTCCTTTAACTTTTTACAGAGGCAGCTTTGATGACGTCACTATTATGCGACACCATAACAAGTAAACGTCTGTAAATAAGGACAAATCACCACGAAGGAGCCGCTTAGTGGGTAGTGGGGAACCCTGGTCCTCAAGGGTTGGTGTCTCTTCTGGCTTTCTATTTCTCCCCACTCCACCACACCTGATTCAAATCAAATGGATCTAACAGCCAATCAAGTTCTGCACAGAGACTCATTGATTTGAATCAGGTGTGTAGGAGCAAGGACAAGTGGAAGACCTGCAGGATGAGGGCCAAGGTTCCCCACCCCTGCTTTAAACCATCTGTTCAGGATGAGATGCACTGGAGCGGTCTAACTCATTTTAAGGACCTTTTCAAGGGGAAGATATTGGCATCATTTGAACAACTCAGCAATAAATATGGCCTACAACACAATCCCACTTTTTTTCTAGATATTTACAAGCCAGAAACTTAATTCAATCCCATCTTTCAGGCTCAGTCTCTATGCCAGAGTTCACACTGTTGGAAACCATCCTACTATTGAACCCGACCCGCAAAGGGTTGATCTTGTGGCTCTTCAATAAGATGCTAAACATGACAGAGATCTCCTCATCCAAACTCAGAACTCTATGGGAGGTGGATTTGAGCAAGACCATTCCAGATGAGACATGGGTCTTTATTTTTAAACTTGTTAATACAACATCCCTGTGTGTGTGCCAATTGTCTCATTCAGTTTAAAGACACACAACGTAACTTTTAGACCTTAAAAATATACGTTTCTGACTCGTTTTGATGGCACACCAACATTCAATATGTGCATTTTCGAGCCGTCACTACCCAGAGGCGTCCCGGGGCTCAGAAACAGCAGTATATAAGACTCCCATCCGGGATGCGACTGTGATGTGCAGCCCACTATTGGTTTGCAGCACCGCGTCACTCACAAGCAACCGGATGTAAACTAGGTATCAACACGCGGGTGTTTTGAACGCGCATCATGTTGAATTCGGTAAAGAAATGCAAGGAAACATTACCGGAGGAAGAGAGGAAAAGAAAGAGAGGAAGGGACAGAACAAGAGTCAAGATAAGACTGTCTTTTACTGGCTGGAGTGAATCACAGTCTAGATACGATACAAGATGGATGCTAGTTTAGCCGCCGGTAGGGGGGTGTCACTGAGAAACTGTTAGAAGTTCCGTTGTGTGTCTTTAAAGTGGTACATAGAGCCCACTTCTCCAAAAGCAAGCTGTCACATATTTATCCAGAAATCACTCCATGCTGTGACAACCGCCGAGGCCACACTGGTTCATATACTGGTCTTGTCCCAGTCTTGGTCAGTTCTGGGCAGATATTTTTCATACCCTGTCCAAGTTCCTCGGGGTTGTAACACCTAATCCTCTCCTGGCTCTGTTTGGCATCAGTGGTGAGGAATTGCCTTTAAACCTCTAAAAGACACGTTGTCATTCTGTTCTCTGGTAGCAAGGCGCACAGTTCTCATCAAATAGAAGGGTGCTGCTCCTCCAACTCACAAACTGTGACTACATGACTTTATCTTGTGCTTGAGACTGGAAAAAATAAGACGTTCTCTTCAACATTTTAAGAAATTTTAAAGAACATGGGTCCATTTCCTTGACTCATTTAAAAATATATAATGTTTACAGATGAATTGATTTATTAAAATGTGCTCTCCCTTCTTGTTGGGGGTAAAGATGCAGTGTGCAGATCTAGGGCAGTGACCTGGGTAAACATGAAGGGGATTAATTTATTATTTTGTTGTTTTTGTTTATGTATGTTGTTTCAATAGAACCTGTCTGACTTTTTTTGCACTGTTTTTTTTATTTTATTTGAATGTATAAGACAGGGGTGCCCAAGTCCAGTCCTTGAAAGCTATTATTCTGCACATTTGGTTCCATTCCCTCTCCAGCACACCTGAATCAAATGAATGGCTCGTTTCCAGGCCTCTGCAGAGTTGAATGACATGCGCTGAGGGAATTAGTCATATGATTCAGGTATGTTGGGGAGGGAATGTTCTAAAAATTGCAAGATAGTAGCTCTCAAAGACTAGACTTGGGTACCCCTGGTATAAGAGAAAAAACTTAAATAAAAAGACAGTGATTTTAAAAAAAGGGGGGGGGGATTGGTTTTCCACTTCTATTGACTAAATGCACAATTTTTTGTTAGACTAAGTTTGATCATACATTTCTGTCTTTTCTACTAGGTCTGCCTGGTTATCAAAAGTCATGTCCTGACAGAAAATCTGCAACAACTTGCTTTTATTTTTGCCATCAAATCTTTTTAAACATTTTTTTGTGATTTTTAAACTGTATTTGAGCCAGTTGTTGATTTTATTAGATGATAATCACAATTGATTGACTGAACCAAAAAAAACAAAGAAATTAAATCTTCACTGAAGTTCGGAAAAAAAGCAATGTTCAGCAAGATCTGTGACTGTGCACAACGAGCAAAATTATAGATGGGGAGAACTATATTTATATAATTAAACTTAGTTTAAAAAAGGAAGGGGAAAAAACTAAGTGTACTTAAAGTACTACTTTATTTCTTATTAATTTGGACTTTTGCAAAACATCTGTTTAGCTGCAAATTATCCTCAGTTTAAGAGGGATGAAAGCATCCAATTTAGTGCAGAGGGCCAATATAACATGAACTTAAAGAAATTATCACTTCGAAGTTGTTTGCCATATAAAATCCCAATGTTGTTAAGTAAGTGTGTATGTGTGTGTGTATATATATTAGGGATGCACCGAAAATTCGGCCACCAAAAGTTTTCGGCCAAAAATGACCCAAAAGTGCATTTTCGGTTTTCGGCCGAAAGACATAAATCACCGAAACAACACAGCCGAAACTTGTGATGATGCAACAAACAGCTCATCCAGCACGCAACTTATGAACTTTGTGTTTTTATGTGAAAATATATTTAATTTCACTGTCTTTCAGC
Source organism: Atherinomorus stipes (assembly GCA_023101725.1). Lineage (NCBI taxonomy): Eukaryota > Metazoa > Chordata > Actinopteri > Atheriniformes > Atherinidae > Atherinomorus > Atherinomorus stipes. The sequence goes on from JALJCO010007110.1 coordinate 258,343, forward strand.
AGCCAGTCAGTTATAAGCCTGTATATTATTATTTGTTGTAATAGTCCTACAGAAAAAAAATGTAAAAGGCATTATGTAATGTACACGAGTGGAGTCAAACTAAATATTTTATTTTGAATTTTAAACTATAGGGTACATTCTGTAATGTCAGGGGTAAATAAATATTTTGATACTTTTGTACTTGATTTGTTGCAATGATTGATTTTAGTGAAGTTAGTACACATCGTAGCTAAAAGTGCTACAGTTCTAATAATTGACATTTTTTTTCGGTGTTCGGTTTTCGGCCTTGGTTTGTTCATTTTTTGTTTTCGGTTTCGGTCAAGTATTTTCATTTCGGTGCATCCCTAATATATATATATATATATATATATATATATATATATATATATATATATACACATACAAGTCATTAACAAGTAAACTATGTAAGTTGATCTGTCTGTCCACAAGCCCAGTTTTCTTTCCTCAAATCAGACTCTGGCCACTTTCATATGTGGATGCATATCTGATGTTTTTCAAAGCGACCTCAGTCTAGAATGTACTTTTTGTATTTCATCTGACTTTTATGTTGTAAAACTGAGGGAGACATCACATTTGTGTTGTTGGAGGTAAATACAGCAAGAGCAAATGTTGCTTCTATAAACAGCATACTGTGTGTGACAGCCATCTTATTGACGTCTTCCTCTGTATTTGCAAGGGCCATAGACTGTTCACACTGGAGTGCGATGGTTGTTAGTTAAATTATAATGCAAACAGCCACTCCAAAAAAAAAAACAAAAGTCTGCACAAGTGGACAAAACATAATACTATTGGTAATCAACTGGTATTGGTTTATGAAGACAGGTTTCACCAACTTACACTGCTCACAAAAAGTTAGAGATATTTGGTTTAGCTACCATTGATGTTAGCTTTTCTTTCAATAAGTTGTTTGAGATGGAGGAATTACCACATCATAATTCCAGTTAAATGTCCAACATTCATATGATATGATATCAATAAGGTGAGAACATTTGACATTTTCCTTAAATTATAACCGAAAGTTGAATATCCATAACTTTTTGTGAGTGGTGTATATCATCGTTGGGAATTGCTCATAGAAATGTTTGCATCACTTTAGGATGAATATCAATCTCTCTGGTTTGTGTTTTAATAAGTGTGAAGACGTAATAGAAAGGCGAAGCCTTTATCTAACAATGCTTTTCTTCTGATTACACTCTCTTGTTGCACAAAAGGCTCCTCATGACATACGGTTTTCATACAAGCTTGGCCCCTGAATATGTCCTCAGTGACTGGCTGTTACATCAGTCTTTAGACTTTCCCTTGTCATCTGATTTACTGGTCTGTGGGGAAGTACTTTTATTTTGGTCCAGCACTCTCTCAAGGGGAGTGTCATCTTTCATATGTGGGGCTGCTTGGCAGGGTATTTTTAGGTAGTTATCACCCTAAGATGCTTCTGTCTCTGATTGTATGTCATTACTCATTCATCCTTTGTATGCCATTGTGTGTTCTACAATAGAAACAGGTGGCTATTCAGAGTCCGAGAGGCTTTAAAACTGTTTACTTCCTCACTCGTTCTCTAATAAGTTTTGATGTCAGTCCATTTTTTTGCTCCCTTTCTTAGTTTCTCTACCTCTGGTTCCTGCAAGGCCACAACCATCTCTTTCTGTCTCATTGGCATCTCACCCTCCACCTCCTCTCCCTGGCCCCTGCCTGCCTTGTTTGATATAAATATCATGTTGGGTTGGTCTGGGGTAGGGTTTCGATTGGGGACTGTGGCCAGATCTGCTCTTTAGCTCCCTTGCTATTAACAGGTGAGCTGTGGACCCTGATGGCCCATCATCATTGCCCACATGTTAATAGAAAAGATCACATGCCTCTGTTTCGCCTCTGCCTGCACCATACTCCACACTATGTGGGAAAGGGCAAGTAAAACACTAACATCTCCCTTATTGTGGAATTCGAAGCATGCTGTAGTTAGCAGAATGGGTCCTGTAATTGTCAACACTTAAATTTTCATTTTCTGGTTTGACAGATGGTTTTTTGTATTCAAGCACATTCTTCACAGACTCGGTACCTAGAATCCTACAGTGTTGGAGGAATGCCTAGCTGGAGGAGATTTTTATTAGGAATTATCTTTTTGATTCCAGAGACAGGTTGGATTGTAAAGGGGCTTTTCACTAAATTAGAGCTGCATACTCTCATTCCTGAGCAACTTTCCCCATGTCCCCACCTGATTGCTTGCTTTCTGCAAAGCGGACAGAGGAATGTGTGGAATTCCCCATGTACCTTCATTCCCATCTGATAAACACTGCAGGACCATGGCAGGGCCTTGGGTGGGTGGATAAGGGTGCACAGAGTCAAGACTATACATGTACCCACTGCCACAAGAATGTGCACATTACTGTCCGCATGGCCTCACACTTGTTTGTTGAACGTAATGGAGATAAGTCACCACAGTGTGACCTCAGTTAGATCTCCTGACAGAGCCAGTGTAAAGCAGTACATTGTTTGACTGAGAACTAATAAATTCATCTGAAATTATTAGATCTAGTCATATCATTTCAGACGACTGCTTTATTCCTCCAGATCTTGTACAATGGACCATTGAGTCAGGGTGCTGTTGGGGCAGAATTGGACTTTGTCTATTGTGGCTCCTACCCCCTGTCTGGAATGGAAAAGCTTAGCCTGTTACTTGGCCTGCAGTGCATGTTTGCATTCTTAATGCTTCTAACTCTTTGTGGACCAAACTTTTCTTAGTTGTCGTCTCCTCATGCCAGTCTCAATACTGCCCTCCTCAGTGAAATGAAGGAAGCAAGAGCATTTCAGTAGCATCTTCATTCTTTATTCTTTTATGACCTGCAGTGAAGAGATGCACTTAATGGCTGGAGGAGATTACATGTGTTTACACTTGTGTATGCTGCAGGTGTGTCTGTTAAAGCTACCATAGGACTGGACTTTAAAGTTGGTATAGTATTCCTCTTTATTGTTAATTTTGTAGGATTTATGTTGGAGCATCTTACAGTACTTTTATCCAATCTATAGGAGCTGTCATTGTTATTACTATTATTATTATTATGGTGGCGTGGTGGTTAGCACTGCAGCCTCACAGTAAGAAGGTTGCTAGTTTGTTTTCCGGCTGGGGAGGGGGTTTGAACAATTCCAATAGCGGCCTTCCTGTGTGGAGTTTGCATGTTCTCCCCGTGTATGTGTGGGTTCTCGCCGGGTACTCCGGCTTCCTCCCACCGTCCAAAGACATGCATGTTAGGTTCATTGGTTCCTTTAAATTGCCCCTAGGAGTGAATGTGAGCGTGAATGGTTGTCTGTCTGTGTTGGCCCTGCGACAGACTGGCGACCTGTTCAGGGTGTACCCCGCCTCTCGCCTGATAATAGCTGGGATAGGCTCCAGCAACCCCCGCGACCCTGAACTGGATAAGCGGTAAAGAAAATGACTGATGACTGATTATTATTAATATTAATGTTATTGTTATTGTGTTTTTTTTTTTTTACTTCACATCTAAATACAACTAGAGAATATCTTTTTTGCTTAAGAAAATTACTTATAGTGGTATATATACTTCTGAAATATAGGTCAGTAAAGGTTTCATCATCCCAGGGGGAAATTTGCATTGGACCCAATGCTGCTGCCGTGCATTGCCATGTAAATCAAATTATTTTTATCAAAAGTAGAGACTGATTATTTGACTAATCTATCTCACCATTTCTATTTAAAAATTCTATGTGAAGGGTAACAATTAACTCAGATTAAATCAGGAGCCATATAAATGGCTAACTGATGGCAACACTTTGGTTTGACTAATTATTAAAGATTATTCATTTAATCTTCATGAAAACTTAACACAAAGCTCCGCACTAGATGTATTTATTTCCCATTGTGGATGTGGAATGAATAAATCCATTATGCTTAAGTCATCACATTAATTTATTTTACTGCAGGGGATCTATTTTGAAGTTGTTGCTTCTTTGCCTCAGTCACAGATGTGCCATATCAGCAGGTGGGAGTGGGTTCAAATGGGTCTCAAAGCTTCGTCTACAAGTATTTTAGAGGTCTCAAGGAACACTACTCGCCTCTGCCAAGGCCAAGAAGAACTTTCTAGGAATACTTTTCCATAAGTAGTTAGTAATAAAGCATTTATTTTTTGTAATATGAAAGTTGCTGCGAGAAAAATGTGAATCTGTACCTAAATCCAGATCACTGCAGTTCATGGCTCACCTTTGTCCTAACACCAGTTCTGGTATTTTTCTATCTTGGATGCTTTGTTTTATGAGTGACAAAGTCAACCTCAGTAAGGCCTTGTTTAGCATGTCAGCACCAGGTGCAGATTATTTTGAGCTGGTCATGATATTTCAGCACATTTGCACAGACATGGGTACTCACTAAGCTTACCGCTTTAAATAGGTTTGTACTCCCATATGGTTTACGTCAAACTTCAGGACTTCAACATTTTGCTTCTCAGCAGGATCCCCCTTTGGACTGAAGATGAGTAAGAGTCGAGACTGAATATAATGCAGGTCAAGGTGAGGTAATCTGTGAGAGACTTTAGCTTTACAAATTATTTAGGCATAATTGAAGCTGAACAACTTCTAACTAGATTTTTTTGTGAGATATATTTGAAGATACAGTTGAAAAGGACGTATTTTTAGCAAATGCACTATGTTTGAAGATGAGAATTGACTAAGAAAATGCATTTTTAGTGTTTATTATTGAGCAAGAGGAGGACTAAAAGGACTCTGTCCCCAATGTTGGCTTTTTGACCACTCCCCCTTGTTTCTTAGTATACTGGCAGTATGTTATCACTACAGGTGGTTCACACCATCTTGCTCTGTACTGGTGTCTCTGCTGTCTGTTTCATACAAACACACACATTCAGACAGCTTTGACAGGGTATTTACAGTTATAGCAGACGGGCATATGTGAGTACACATTTTTCTCTTTCTATGGATTGAAAAACAAATGTTCTTGTTGCTCAATTCCTGTGACTGCTTCATCACAGGTAAATGTTAACACAGGCAATGGGGGGGGGGGGAGAAAGTAGAATTCATATCAAGCTTCATTTGATTTCCCAGATATTTTCTATTTTGAAAGAAACTTTTGTGCTACTTGTTAACTTTATTGATGACTTAACAGAGACTTTGTGTAACATTGGTTTGAATTGCTGGTGGAGAATTTGGAAAATACTTATTTAGATGACAAAAAATGGTTAATGATTTTAAAGCCATCTTGTATTATATTAACTACACCAGTCTTCCCAAAAACTCACAGGAAGGACTCAAAATTAAAGTTGTCCTCCACAAATAAAATCTGTTTCTAAATTCATTTTGTTTCACTATTTAGACGTTGCAGGACCCTGCTTGGATTCTTTTTGGACAATTTAATACCCTCGTTCTTTGACAGCATGAGCTTAAAGTGCTGTGATTGTTTAAAAGGATGGAAACGGGTCCAAGCCTCTCTAGTGTAACAGTATGCAGCTAGTGATTGCAGTCTATTCTGGACAGGCTGAGGATGGATGGATTGTGTGATGTAAGAGTCTATTTTGTTGCTGTGTTGCAGCAAACTCTCAACAGGGTAACCATGTACCCCCTCAACCCTGGACAGGATTCAAAAATGCTGTCTGTCTACTTGTTTGTTCTCAGTCTGTCTTGTTAAGTTCATACTCGGTCTCATAAAACTGAAGCAAATTGTAGAGATGATGTGAATGACTAGGATGCAGAAACAAGACATCAAGAACGTTGACAGATAGCTACCATTGACTGTTGTGTATTTGGTGTGGACTGATTGGTATTCAGAGGGATATTTTCTGAAGGCCTCTTGCGTTTGGATGAGTTCAGTAATGTATATTTTCATGCTTCGATGGTCACATGGTTTAATCTTGCTGTTGGATTTGCGATGAGGCAAAAGCTTTTTTGGTTTTGTTGACAGACTGAAATGGGATACTTCTTGTCATTGTCTGTTTACAGCCTGTCATGCTTGGTTGTTCTTTTTAGAGCACCCAAATGTCCCATCAGTTAATTCATGGGTCTTCAACCCAGACATGTGAAATATCTTTGGGAAATAAAACTGCTGCGATTATATTTCTTCAAATGACAAAAGGAAATGAGCGTCATGTTTTGGTTGCTACAAGATTTAAAGGTACTTGTAAATATGCCTTGCAACAAAATGCGTATTTGTTTGTTTCAGATGCATTGCTGGCGGACCTGGAATCTACGACATCCCACATTTCAAAGCGACCCGTCTTCTTGCCTGATGAAACCCCTTACTCCATCCCTACGGGAGGACACTCTTACCAGGATGTATTAGTGCCACCTCCAGTCCCTCCTCCACCTTCTGCCGAGGCTCTGAACGGGTCCTTGACAGATCAACCAGACTCCCATCATTCTTCTCAGCAGGTTTGCCTCCATAGGGCCTGTTTCATACTAGCTGTTTCTTAGATTTTTATTTTGGCTCACATGTTGATAAATTAGGGCATACACACCTCATATACTGCTGTGACACTTTTTCATGCATGAGAGAAACCTGAGTGGGGTTGTTTTTGGATTAAAAAAACCCCAAACACACAGCCAAAACATTTTTAGGTCATCAGATTAGCCTCCTGTTAGCAACAATACACCTTTTAAGGCTATTTCTATTTGTAAGCAATACATCACAGGTATTAGAATAATATTAGCTCGTGTTTATGATAGTTATTTTCCATTTACTTTTAGAATTGCTTATTAATAAAGGGGATATTTATAGATTCTGTAGTTGTAAACCCGGTGTGTTATACAGTTATGTTGGTATGTTGACATAATTAAATTTCAGGGTTTTTTTGTGCTTCTGTCTCCCTCTTTTTAAAAAGGGTTCAAAAGTCTTGCGACCATGATTTGGTTGCTACTGGTCAACCCTCTGGTCTTGACTCTTGGTTCTTATCATCATTCAATCATAAATTACTTTTTGGGGGGGGGGGTTCTACAAATGCAAAATATTGTAGACAGCAGCAGAGCTGTAAAAGGCTGTGAGAATATGTACATGCAGATATTGCACAGCAGTTCAACAACTTCACGCAACTGATTAAAAGCATGTCTCTTAATGCATGTCACTGTATGTTGTGCTTCTGTTTGGTCTCAATCCCAGATCAAACTTGGCAGTAAGTAACTCTTCCATACTGGTTTTGAATAGAAATCTAATTGATAGTTATTTCATCCTCTGCAGTCTTTGGGTTCAGCCCAGAAGAGCTCATGGTCCAGGGACAGTAGCAGCTCTCCATTGTCTCACAGTGAAGAGGACCACGTTTACAGGTACCCTTTGCACACTTAAAGGAATAGTACACCCACAGAATGATGTGCATTCATTTTCTACTCACCCTCATGCTGAGCAAGACTCTGGAGCACTTTTTTAATATCTCAAATGCAGCCGGAGATTGGACAGGTTTTTGTTTTCCCCCAACTTTAATATAGTGGAGTTCACTGGCGCCCGATCCAAAAAGGTCCATAAAAGTCCACAAAAAATTGGCAATATTCCTTCATACTGCTCATCCACTGTAATCCAAGTGTCCTGAGTGGGAAGCGTCCATAATTTACTCCAAATTACATCATTTAGAATATTTTAATAGCTTAAAGAGTACTACTTGTAGCTGCCGCAAAGCGCGTCCATGAGAGTTCATGAGCCACGGCAGAGATTGTGCATTCTCTTTTTTTCTTTGTTTTGAATCAATAGCCAAACCCTCTTGTGTTTGTCCGCAGCTCGTTCGCTCTTAGCACAATGTGAACAGTGAATTTCTTTTTCTACGCCTGCATTATCGGCAGAGTAGGCGCTGAACGCTGCGGCTTCAGTAGTGTCGTGGACTCTCATGGACGCGTTTCGCGGCAGCTATATGTAGTACTGTTTAAGCTATTAAAATATACTAAATGATGTTTGGAGTAAATTATGGACGCTACCCTCTAAGGACACTTGGATTACATTGGGCAAGCAGTGTGGAGGAAAATTGTCAAGTTTTTGTGGACTTCTATGGACCTTTTTGGATCGGGCGCCGGTGAACTCCATTATATTATAGTTGGGGGAATACTATTCCTTTAAGATGTTGTGTACATACAAAGATGACCACAACATCTGATATTTTCTTTTTCCTCATCAGTTTTCCAAATAAGCAGAAGACATCAGACTCATCAGCAGCCATGAGCTCTGCCCTGGGCAGTAATCTTTCAGAGCTCGACAGGCTTCTGTTGGAACTTAATGCGGTGCAACAGAGTTCCCCTTCCTTCCCCACTACAGGTGAGACAAACTGATCATTTCATTGCCTGATTTATGTTTGCTTATCTATTCCCTTCCCCATTCTTCCACATGTGACTTGAATATCAGTCCTAGTGAAACATTTTGAAGGTCACGTCTGTCCCTTAAAAAACAAAAAAAAAAAAAAACACCTGAAGGACTGAGAAAAAGAGGATGCTTACTGGAACAGGTACAGCCAGAATGCATCGTTTTATCTTTAGCGAAGGTTTTTAGACATTAGTGACATTTTAATCACACAATGTAAATTGAATCAAGAGTATTCAGTAGATTTTGCAATAAAAATGTCATCACAAACATTTTTAGTACTCATCTGATGGAAATGATGAAGTACAGTGATAGACTGCAAAAAGGCAGTGGTTTGATGATGTATCTGTGAGCCCTTCATTTTTTACTGACATTGGTTTAAAATACTTCTCCAAAGCAGTCATGTTTCATTTGGTTTATTGCCTGTCATCTAGTCCTTTTTCCTCACGTCTGTCTTCACCTCCCCTATTTACTTCCTTTCTAGTGGGAGGGCCTAAGATCCTCAGTAAGAAATTGACAATGTTCAATGCACAGATCCAGTTTTTTCCAATCCAATCTGATACCAATACCTGGGCTGAGCATATCGGCCAATACTAATCCGATACTACTGTTGAATGAATGTGAGTTGCCATGTGTATGTCTTCACCTTGTCATGTGAGCGAAGACATCAAGCTTGACATAAATATTTAACCTTGTTTAAAAAAAACAACAAATTAACACAGATATAAATGTACTTTTTTTTTTTAAAGAAAATAAAGTGTACATTTATTATGATATTAAAAAAACATAAATGTTTGGATCAGAATGCTGGATCGACCACATTCATATGATATTCGATCCAGCTAATTTGTCAGCATCTAAGCCGATATCCCATCTGGGTATTAGATCAGTGCATCTCTAGTTCAATGGAAATTAGGACAAAGAGAAATTCCTCAGCTTTCTCTCTGCTGTTTGTGTCGAGCAGTGTAACTCATAATGTTACATGTCCACAGAGGAGGCAGCTCCCCCCATACCGTCTTGCAGCATTACGCACTATGAGAATGGCAGTGCCCCTGACATCCTCGTAAGCCCTCCGCCACAGGAGAAACCAAAGAGAAATGGGACAAGACTGGAGGAAGCCCGACCTACAGTGGAAAGTCTGCTAGACGAGCTGGAGGGCTCAGTACCTTCACCAAGGTATACAGTCTCAATTTGAACAATGTTACTTCTCTTCTGTTTGAATTTCAGAAACTTAGTAACGTCAGTAAAAAGTTGAGTGTCTGCCGTCTGCTACACTCAGTTATAATTGATCTCCATCTCAGTTTGTCTTAAGAAAAGTGTCAATGAAGTTCCACACAGGGATGTATTTAGATCAGAGTTAATTTACAAAAAGGAAGAAAAACAATCAAACTCAGAGTGGTGGTGGATAAGTCAAATATGTCCGTTGGGCTTGGAGTTGCTGAATTTGTAGTCCAGAAGAGGGTTGGAAAAACAATCATTTTAATTCTGAAATATATGGTTTACATTGGGCCATGTGGTGCTGCTGAGTCAGTGACTGTGGACATTTTATTAGAATAAAACGTACTAAAACACCTTTTTGGACTATTTTTCTACATAGTCCGGTATTTGTGATTATAGAGCCAAGAAAGGCTTTGCTTGTTATCGAGAAGTTACCCAGTGGATATTTAGTTCTGCTGTAGGTTTGATTGTTTGGCTGTAACAGCAAATCCCGTTGACTTGTAACTTGTATTTTCCAGCCCACAGACTCGAAACAGTGATTTGGATGCATCATCTCAACAGCAAGCAAGAATTTCCGCTTCCTGTGCCACGAGAGAGTTAGATGAACTGATGGCCTCTTTGTCTGACTTTAAGGTAAAAGGCAACATAAGTGAACACCAGAAAGGTTTCACTTCATTGGTAATACTTAGCCATCTTTATACGTTTCTGATTGTTCCTGTTGCCTTCTTCTTTATCTTGCTTATGCTTCTCTGTTCTCTAGCCCAGTTCTTCTGGGTCTGCACTCGACCCTGCAGGGACATCTTCCAACTCTCCCCATCCTCCAGTCTCTTCCTTTGTTACCCCAGTGGCTTCTTCTTCCCTTAGTCTGTCCCACCAGCCTGCCCCTCCTCTCCTCTCTTTAAATTCTGGTCTGGAGCTGCACATAGATGAGGATGGAGGAGACGGTAGCATGTTGATGCCCCATCTAGGCCGTCTCCCTTCTCACAGTCCTGCCTCCTCACTTTCTGCAGCCAGTGACATGGACCTGGACTCTGTTATAGATGTCTCTGCTACCATGCTGGCATCCCAAACAAAGTCGCTGCTCGTGCTCTCTCAGTCCGTTACGTCTAATTCCAGTTTGTTAAGAAGTAGCCCAAGTCCTTCCAATACCACCTCTCCCTCACTTACCTCAGTTATCACTGTCCTGGACCACAAGTCCTCCAAGTCTCCGAGTCCATCTGTTGAGCGGATCTCCCCTTTAGCTACTGCTGGTAAAGCATCTTATGCTCCTGAGTCTATAAGCAAGGAGTTGGCTTCTTTCCATGACCATGATATAAATTTTTCTAGTCCTCCTCCTTCAAAAAGCCTCACCCCTCCGCTCTCAACTCCTTCCCCACACCTTGTTGCTGTTTCTATAGCTCCACCTTCTGCCTCATCAAAAACATCCTCACCATGTCCAGCCTCTCCATTGAAGGTTCCCTCTGCACCGACCTTCACCAGTACCAAAAGAGAACTGTTGGAAGTAACACCTGCAGCTCAGAGTGACATCCCCCCTGCTGTGCGACAGCCTCCTGTAGTAGAGCCCTCCCTGGACGAGGCACTAGACAAGCTGCTGGCAATGAGTTTTGCACAAAATCATACAACTGTGCATGAGGAGCAACCACCACTGAAGATGGAAATGCATCACCTTGGTAAAGGAATGCAGGAGGTGCATGAGGAGCTTATCCTACCCATCGACAGAAGCAGTGTGCAGCCAGACACTTTCACAAGTGCCACCAACACTATTACGGATGATTCAGTGGATGGAGGCACTGATGGGAACGGAGATCTGGACTGGGCTGACGAGGAGCTGTCCATGTCCTTACACGATGGACTGGATGGCACTATGACTCCTTACACAGAGAGGCTGTACACAGATGGCAGCATGACCCCGCTGACAGAAGCCAGCTGGATGGACGAGTCCATGACCCCTTTCTCATGCCCTGGGACCCCCGACGTTGCCCTGGACCTTCCTCTGCTTCAGACTCCCACTTTGGATAGAGTCTCTGCAACGGGACATGTATGCATCTGCACTCCTGCATGTGACACAAGTTGGGCTTGTTTTGCTCCTGCTCCCGGCTAACGAGACTGATGCTTTTATACATGCTAGCCTCTGCTTCTGAAAGGCTTAAACTAGTCACTAGTAAGTGTTCTCATTTTGAGACACAGCAGTAATCATATTTGTAGAGTTTATCATTTCTCAAGTCTTACTAAGTAAAGAAAAGTAGACCTGAACAGCTTTTCCTGCAAGAGTTTTTTGTTAACCATATCCCAGGGTTAATATGTCAAACCTAAGTTAAAAATGTAATTATTTAGAGGCTGTTCACTTTTGAGCTTCACTAGGAAGCAGTGCTTACTGCCTAGTTTAATAATGGACACCTGTTTAACTTGGCAAAAATATATTACAGGAAAAAGATGTTTGACCTTTAGAAGAAAAAGATGACAACCATTTCGGAGGCTACATGAATAGAAGCCATCTAATCGAGATTTTTTTTTGGTTTGATACTGCACTCATAATTAATGCAAAGCTTGTCAGTGCCATGTAAACTATAATCTTCATTATACGTTGCTTTGGTTTTGGATAAAAACTTGTTTAGGACATGTGCGATCATGTTGGAGTGATTGATTGAAAAAGTGTAGACTAGGTCTAAGTTTACTGGAGAGTGACGGGGCCTCACCTAAGCATGCAAGAATGGCATAACGTGTGACTCAAAGCCCACTGACCACCATGGCATCCTGGCATGTTGCTTGAGCTGGTTTATGATTAATGTGGACATAAGATAAGGTGCTCACCGTTCCCCCGTAGATAAAATCAGTGATTAGGCGCACTAAGGAGACTCCCAATGTCCACCCCATGTACCGGGATGGTCACCTGCGCAGGAAGATGGGACCCATGATCGTAAACAAGACCTCTTCTCAGGACCGTCTCATAGAGGAGCTTCAGGGTAAGCTTGGGATCGCCCGCTCGGAGCGGCGGCGCAAACAGTCTGATGACTGGCTGACCGACGGTGTCGTCATCACAGCTAAACCTCAGCGTTTCCGTCCCGAGGGGTTCAGCAGTGAGGTTGACAAGGTTGGCTTCATTGTGGTTAACACTTTTACCAGAATTTGTTTCTCCAGTTCATTCACCTCCTCTTGCTTTCTGCACATTTTCCTCCCTGTCTCCTTCTTTTCTGCCTTTTTCTTGTTTCTTAGATCATAATTCCCCCTGAGTCACCCGTTCCTATCAGGAAGGTGCTCCCACCTCTCTCCCCCCCTACCCCCCATCGCCCTCCTGTTATAGAAGAACCTAGCAGACCACTCCCAGTACAGCAGCCGCCTGTTCCAATGCCACCACCCCCTCCTCCACCTACTTCTACCTCTACCCCACCCCAGACTACCCACATGCAGGAGCCAGTTTCCCCTGCACCACAGCAGATTATCAAAGCTTCCCCTTCACCAGTCCAAATTCAGGACCTTCCCCTCCTCCCAACCCCAAAAGGAGCCCCTTCCTCCAGTCCTCAACACCCCAACTTGGCCACTACCAGTGGAGCCAGGGCAACCAGCTGCACCCAAAGTCCTGGTGTCTGTAGGCTGCCAAACAGAATATGACCCAATCTTCCCTCCGATGCAGGCATGAATCCCCATCTCTTGTCCCTTCTGTTTTTCACACTTTTCACACAGTTTTTGTGACGTTTGTATGTTTATCAGGCACATGTGACTCCATTTTCGCGTTGAACCATTTCAGATTATGGCCCAAGGGAAAGGAGGTGTTCCTGGTGGGCCCCTGACACAGGTAAACAAGCTGGACAACATGCTTGGTAGCCTGCAGTCTGACCTCAACAAACTTGGGGTGCAGACAGTAGCCAAAGGAGTTTGCGGTGCCTGCTGTAAGCCAATTGTGGGACAGGTGAGATAAGACTAGCTTAAATGTATACTGTTCTAAAGCTGTGAAATTGCATGCTAAATGCAGAGTTTACTCTCCTGTTTGCTCAGGTGGTGACTGCCATGGGCCGCACATGGCACCCTGAACATTTTGTGTGTACACACTGTCAAGAGGAGATTGGCTCCAGAAACTTTTTCGAGCGAGAAGGACAGCCCTACTGTGAGAAAGATTACCATAATCTGTTCTCGCCACGATGCTACTACTGCAACGGGCCCATACTGGATGTAAGTCACCACTCTGTACATATACAGGCTCTAATGTGTGATGGCCACCCTTTACTGAGTGTTGGTGTGTCCATTCCAGAAAGTTGTGACGGCGTTGGACAGAACATGGCATCCTGAACACTTCTTTTGTGCTCAGTGTGGATCCTTCTTTGGCCCAGAAGGTTTGTATTTATTCACTTAAGTCAAAAATGTACTTGCAAGATAACTGAATGGAGCAATAAATGTTTTGCTTTTCTTTTTTAAATCGCTTTGATCTTGAGAAAACTATTCATGCTTTTATACGTTCAAAACTCGACTATTGTAATGCACTTCAATAGTCATCCATCAACCATCTTCAGTTGGTTCAGAACACAGCTGCCAGCTTTCTAACCAACACTCCCCGACGTCAGCACATCACCCCAGTTCTGTTTTCTCTTCACTGGCTTCCTGTTTCTTTTAGGATTGATTTTAAAATTATACTATTTGTTTTTAAAGCGCTTAATGGTCTTGTCCCTCCTTACATGTCAGAGCTTTTGCATGTTTGGAACCCAACCAGGGCTTTAAGGTCAGCAAACCAGCTCTTGTTGGAAGTCCCTAGAGCCAGGTACAAGCACTGGGGTGATCGGGCGTTCTCGGTCGCTGGGCCCAGACTCTGGAACAAACTGCCTCCAGACATGCGCTCTATAACAGACTTTGGCCTTTTTAAATTTAGGCTCAAAGCGTATTTATTCAGACTGGCTTTTAATACACAGTAATGTGATGATATATTTTTGTATTTGCTTATTTGCTTCATGCTGTTTTTATTCTCTCTCTGTAATGTTGATTTTATGGAAAACACTGGTCACCTTGTGTGCTGTAAAGGGCTATATGAATAAAATTGATTGATTTTCTGTATTGTTTATGAAGGTTTTCATGAAAAGGATGGAAAAGCATATTGCAGGAAGGATTACTTTGACATGTTTGCACCAAAATGTGGCGGCTGTGCCAGAGCCATTCTGGAGAATTACATCTCAGCACTCAACTCCCTTTGGCATCCAGAGTGCTTCGTTTGCAGGGTTTGTGTTGGTCATTTCTGTCACTTAAGTTTGTGGGCTTCATTGGAACAGTCCAGTTATAATAACTGCCTCTTCCCGTGTGTCTGCAGGAGTGCTTCACTCCGTTTGTGAATGGAAGTTTCTTCGAGCATGATGGCCAACCCTACTGTGAAGTGCACTACCACGAGCGGCGTGGCTCCCTCTGCTCTGGCTGTCAGAAGCCCATCACAGGACGCTGTATCACAGCCATGTCCAAGAAGTTCCACCCGGAGCACTTCGTCTGTGCCTTCTGCTTGAAACAACTCAACAAAGGCACTTTCAAGGAGCAAAATGACAAACCCTACTGCCACGGCTGCTTCATCAAACTGTTCAGTTAAAGAGTAAGGGAGAAAACTTCACTTTAGGTCAGGCTTTAGTTGCGTGTCTAAATCATTTTAGCACAAGTGGAGTGAGAATGGATTTTGTTTGTATCAAAGACAGTTGTCCTCTGGTGACCGTGGCTTTGGAAGTTTGGATAAGTTGGGTGTGTGCATGTGGTTGAAGCAGCATTCTGCCCATTCAAATGAGTCTCATGTCCTCTTGAAATTGGGAGAAACATTTCTATTATATGCTGACGGCAACTTACTTCTGTTTAGAATTGGTCAGGAAACGCGATGCTGACATATTTAGCATTTCAAAGGACATAAAAACTCTTAACACAAAATGGTGGCATTCGCAGGGTGTTTTTCTAACTGAAGCAAACAGAAGACAGAACTTTTCATCTCATCTCCTAAAACACGTTGGACACTTTCAAAAAGCAAAGAGAAGTCTTTCTTTTTTGTAACCCTCAAATCATTGTGTATTCAGATCTTTGTAGTTTGCATCTTTTTGAAGGTGAATTCATACTGACCACACTGACACTGAAATCCGTGAAATACTGTCTGTGTTTGACAATGCTGCTCACTGGTTGAGTGTGTCATTTTAGAAACCATAAAACAGGGAACAGGTGACCTGTCGTTTTTAGCTTTTACATTATAATTTTTTTTTTTTTTTTAAATCATGAGGACAAAAAGGCTTTTAGATTCATGTAGTAAATAGACAGGGTTACACCCATGATTCTGTGATGAATAAACTGACTGCAAAAGAAGCGAGTCGACATCACAGTTGTTTAATATGTGTGAACTGTCAAGTGACTCAAACACATTTCTGTATGAATATTTTAAAAAGTGGATATCATGTTACAAAACTTGTTTTTTGCAGATTAATCAGTTATTGCAGCAATGTTTCTCTAATCATCTCAATGCTGTTTTTAGCTAATAGATATTCACATCTTGTTGATTTTTCAATCAAGCAAGTCAATTTGCAGCCATTTGCAAAATGCTGTTAAGAAACTTTGTGCTGCCAAATCATTCCTCATCTTTTATTTTTTTTCTGAAAAAGGCTAAAACGGTCTCTTACAATGAAGTGGAGCCACACAAAGATACTGGGAGTACATGGTGTTTTCATCTCTGGTGTTTACACCGTCATTACTGTTTGAGTCCATCCTGAGAAGTTTTTCGTAAATATCCAAAGCAGCTACATTATGTGGAATGTGCATAGCATTTATGTTTAGTAACCACTTTTCCAGGGACGGGAGATTGCTGCAGTGAAAGCAAAATGATGAGTAGATATTTTTGCTGTCTTTACTGTATTGAGAAACTTATGAATGTTGAGCAGTATACTACATTTGCCTGTGACGTTCCAATAACTATGCAACTGTGGATTAAAAAGTTTGTATTCCAGCATGTATTAACAGGCTGGCTGTGCCATTGGCCTCCAGTGCCATGTCTCATAACACTGCCACATCCAGCAGGTCAATAGTCCACCGTTATGTTGTCACGTTGTTGTCTGTGAGTCCACTGAAATGTGTAGGCTGTCTGGGGAAAAAAAAGGTCATAGGCGGTCAGATTGAATGGCAAGATGACTTATTCCCCTCGGCATCCGAGTAGCATCTACTGTATGAGCAACAGGTTGGGTCTCTATGTTCATGATAATTATTTGGCCCTTCGTCTTGTTCAGGGAATTCTGGAGCCTTAATTCAGCTTTTGCTCTCTTTAAGATAACATGTAACAGGTTTCTCTTCAAATCAGCGTGGTAGTGTTATTTAACCAAAGCCATACCTTCTTTAAATTGTTTTTGTGTCTTTTTACTTTTCTTTTCACTTTGAATGTCAGTCTATATGAATAGTGAGATTCCTCAGTTCTAGTCTGACCTTGCAAATAAATTCTGTTTTGCTATCAATATGTTGTTTTCTTTTTCTTTTAAACTAATTTTTTATTGATCCTCTTGCACATAATATTCATTTTGATAGCCGTACAGGGATCCAGTAGAACAGACATTTGTGTACTTGTTCATATACAGTCTGGTTATATAAACGTTATAAATCAATATTTATGCCAAATAGTTATAGCGAATAGCGACTCCCAGTCATTCTTGCTTTTTTGTAACAAACATAAGATAAAAACAAAAAAGGAAAAGAACATGTAAAAACAGAGGGACAAGTGAGAAATAATGCAACCTTGACACAATTTAACTGCCTTCTTTATTGTAAAAATTATTTAGATAAAATCCCTTCTGAAGTCTCCAATATATTGGGTCCATTTTAATCAAACTTGGTTAGACTAAGACACAGTAAGCCCACCCATGACAAATAAATGGTGAACAATACTTAATTTCCTGGTATGTCTGCTTGGAGCTGTTTTCTAGGCAAGGTTTTCTGAGCTTACATTAATTTAAGTATTCATTTGATAAACTAGTTAGGAATTTCCAAACTGAGGTATAAATGCAACAAATCAAAAGGTATTTGTGTATGGAAAACATTTTCTAAAGGTTTTTGGGCAGCTTTGGGGCAGGCTCCAGACTGCCACACGATCTCCAACAGCCACTTCTTTTATTCTGTTTCATTTGGATTGGGGGTAATAAATGAGCAAATTATATTTTTCCAACCAAATTTTATTCAGTTGATTGAACAGGGGTTTTCCATTGCATTGTGTATATCAATTCCCCAATACTCATCATCTATTATAAGCCTGTTTCTTTTTCCCCATTTCTTTTGAACATACAAGGTATTAATCGCTTTGTTTGCCTGAAATCCCTGGTACAACCTTGCTTAGGGCTGAGTTTTTGAAATGTTTCGACCTGGTTCAGCTGTTAAACACCTGAACATGAGAGAATTCTCCAAGTTGAAATAAAGAGATTTTGAGAACTCATCTGTAGAAAGTCTCCATTGCACCAGCATTTACAGCCGTGGCCAAAAGAATGTCACAAAAACTAATTTTCAGAGAGTCTGGTGCTTCAGTTTTTATGATGGCAATTTGCATATGTTATGAGGAGGGATTGGATGAATTGTAATTAATAGCAAAGTTCCTCTTTGCCATGAAAAGGAAGTTGATCCCAAAAAGCATTTTCAGTGCAAGTACCATCATTTCAGAGGTTCTCCCATTAACACAGGTGTGAGTGTTGATGAGGGCAAGGCTGGAGATCAACCTGCTTTAAAAGGATGGTGGTGCTCCACATCACTGACAGTGAAGCAAATACTTTTGGAGGAAGACCTTGTGTCAAGAAGGGAAGCAAAGAAGCCACTTTTCTCCTAGAAAACCATCACGGACAGACTTATTCTGCAAAAGGTACGGGGATTGGACAGCTGAGGTCAGGGGGCTAGTCATTTTCTCTGATGAATTCCCCCTCCAGTTGTTTGGGGCATCTGGAAAAAAAGCTTGTTTGGAAAAAGAAAAGGTGAGCTCTGCCATCAGTCTTATGTCATGCCAAGACCATTCATGTGTGGGGTTGATTCTCAGTCGAGGGAGTGCGCTTACTCACAATTTTGCTAAAAACACAGCCATGATTAAAGAATGGTGCCAGAGCATCCTCCAAGAGCAACTCCTCCCAACCATCCAAGAACAGTTTGGAGACAAACAATGTCTTTTCCAGCATGGTGGAGCACCTTGCCACGATGCAAAAGTGCCAACTAAAAAAAAAAAAAAAAAAGGATCCGTGGCAAGAAAACTCCATAGACCTTAAATCCATTGACTTGTGGTCAATCTTCAAGAGGAGGGTGGACAAGTGGAAAACTACAAATTCTGACAAACTCCAAGCATTGATAATGCAAGAATGGGCTGCCATCAGTCAGGGTTTGGCCAAGGAGTGGATGCTAGCATGCTAGGCTAAACAGAGGTCTTGAAAAAGAACTTGTTGCATGAGCTTTATGAGCTTTATGTAATTGTCAATAAAAGTCTCATACTTATGAATGCTTGGAATTCTGTTGATAGCAACATCAACAAAAAGATAAAAACACTGAAGCAGCAGACTTTGTGAAAATGAATATTTGTGTCATTCTCAAAATTTTTGGCCACAGCTGTAATAAATAAATAATAAATACATTTAGCTGTTGTAGCTTGTTTAGCCTTACAGGTTTGAAATGCCACCCCAAAGAATACCAGAGAATCTGTTGGGAGTGAATGCTTTAAATATTGAAGATGAAAAATCAAGTTTACATTTACTGTTTATATGAAATCTGGAGAACAGCATTTATCTCACCATTCGGTGGCGGTAATGCAACACTACAGTTTACCAATCCCCATAATTTATTAATCAGGCGAAGAAGACTCTTCCCTGACTGTGATTGGACAAAATACCACGTGGTTCAAAACTGCAGTACCCGGAAGAATGACAAACGTTTATTGCTAAGGCTGGTCGAGAAGTCTTGTTTAGTTTAGTCAAAAATTCATGACAATTATTATTTTTTTTTTAAATCGTGTTTTTTGTATTTTAACAAGCTAACAAAGAAAAGAAAGTGAGAAGAAAACCCAAGTGTTAATAGATGATCTTCTGTTGTTAAGGACCAAAACTTTGTAAGTTTGTAAACATGCACTAATCCTTATTGTCAGGTTGTAATGAATTGTTTTAATAATTCGGTAGTTGTGTTTATTATTATCTTTTAATTTGAGTAACTCTGGTTTTCATTCGTTGCTTGTGCTTGCTGTTTCTTACAGTGTCGTGGGAAAACACGACTATCTTTTATTTTAATGAATGACTGTGTATTACATTACATACCGTTTTTGGTGTGTTATAGTCAGTCATTTGAAATAAGTAGTCAACAAATAAAGTATTTACACGTCATGTGTGTGCAGTTTGTTGTTTTAGAGTTCAAATGTTTTGTTTTTGTAAAAGATATAACGCCATATTAGTTTTATTTGCCGCTTCACTTACTTTCTGGTGCCCCGTGCTAAATATGCTCACTCGTTACATAGACATACTGTATATATGTACTGGGAATATTCCTGTCTGTAATGGTTTTTACCATAATGCAAATTCGCCATTATCATCTGCAGGTTCTTTGATGCAAAGAGGACAAAAATATTGGCTGGACCCAGATGGCATCCTACTTCGATGAACATGACTGTGAGCCCACTAATCCTGAGGAACAGTATCGCCAGAATGCACTACTTGAATTGGCAAGGTGAAACCAAACACCATCCCAACACTGTGTAAAGCCCAACTTTGGTTGGTGGATTTCAGCTTTGTTATTGGTCTTTGTGTGTAGGTCTTTAATGCAGGGCTTGGATTTGATTGACTCTGGGGCCTTCGACTTGTCAGACTGGGACCAGCGGCTTCCCCCTCCAGCTGCAAAAACTGCCGTTCAGACCCTCACTGTCGTCATCATTTCCCCAGAACAAGCAGGTATCTGCTCCACCAAAGTTGAAGCAGATGAAGCTCTAGCATGGCAGAGGCATGCTTGTGTTCCCAATATTTTTTGGTTTGTTGACATTAGAAGAGACATAATGTGATGCTTTGCTCTCGTAGACAAAGGTCTAAAATGTCCTGTGTGCTTGCTGGAGTTCGAGGAACAGGAGACGGTTCGAGAAATGCCTTGCAAACACCTTTTTCATTCAGGATGTATACTGCCGTGGTTGGGCAAGGTAAAGCTCATGACTGTATATTGCATTATATTAGTTTGATGCTGTTTTTAAAAGTTTGAGCTACTGTTTTGAAATCCTTATAAACCATTTCTATGTTTTGATCCCAGACCAACTCCTGCCCACTCTGCCGACTTGAATTACCAACTGACAATCCAGAATATGAAGAATTTAAAAAGGACAAGGTAATTGTGTTCATCAGATGGTGCGTTTGATGCTCATCTTCTGTGCTCTCAGTGTGGATTGAGTTGAATATTGTTTGTTTATCTTGTAGGAGAGAAGAAAACAGCGGGAGCACAGACTGGAGGACTTACATGGATCCATGTACACATGATGCAACAACACTCATAATTTTGCTCACTGAAAACTTCAGAAAACTGCATTCACACCATTTTATACAGAGCATTATTTCATGAGAGCGAATGGGAACATGTACTGTAAGAAGTCTTGAGAATGTTGACACTGGCGACATAGTCTGTCTCAGTTGACTAAGATGTCAGAGATTTTGGGAAAAATAGCTGCAATAGATGCCAGCACCTCTGGCCGTTCCATTCAGGTAAATTTCAATCTTAGAAAAATATTAGAGAAAATGTCTGATATAGGTTTAATCTGTTAATGTTTGAAATGGTAGAATCATAATCTTGGAAAGACATTTGACTTCTCTGTGAACAGGGCTGCTTTGTTCTCGCCCTCTGTATAATCATGTGTGAGTGCAGCAGAACCAACAGGATCACTGAACATTTGAAATGCTCTTTTAGCACTATTCAAGATTAATATATTTAATGCAATCTGAAGAATATCAATGTCTTTATTCCTTTCTTTTATAAATTTGTGAGCTTAAAGTGCTCAGAACTGTTCAGCTGTATTTGCCAACTTAATTGGAAATATTTATAAAAATACATTTTAACAAGTGCTTTCTGTTATCAATGAAAATACCTTATTTGTGATGTTTGGTTTTCTTTTTTAAAAACAAGTGTCAAATCCACTAAGTGACCATAAACAAAGAAAAGTCAAAGTAGAGGCTGGGACATCCAGACTTTTCTGCATTTTTAGATGAGCGGGTCGTATGTGTCGAGATCTTTTAAACTTCTTCCACAAAGAACCAAAGACATTACTGTTCTTGTTGCCAGCTTCTGTGCTCCACATGCAGGGCAAGTTAACTTTTATTGGGAGAAAATTAGTGTAGTTCCCCTCAACCATGAGTGACCCAACCATTAAAGCCTGGATTATGATAATGCAACACTTGTTTGCCTTTATCCGTGACTAATTCTGTTTCCAGATTTGGGGAGAAACACTCCAAGTTTGCGTTATTTAAACATGCAATGTTGGATGTAAATGGGTAAATTTCAGCTTAGGTGAGATTTTAAACCAACAAGTCTCATGTATATGGATTGAACAGTTTTCATTTATGCTTCTGAATATTTTTTTGCTTCGAAAAATGAGAATAGTTTTAGCTGTCAGTCTACAGTAGGAGGCGTATGTATTTTTGACAGTTCAATTCTGCTGAAAGAAATGAACGTTAAGTTTTTCCAAGAAGACTCCATGACAACCAGCTGCTAATAATTTAAATTTTTTTTTTTTATTTCATATTTGAATATAAATCTCTTTCAAATGAAAATACCTAAATGATAGACAAATCATACATATTTACAGAATTTATAAAAGGAAACAATAATTTTACTTGTTTCAGGGATTTCTCAGACACCTTTATCATTCTGTAACAAGGTTGTCAAATCTAAAGGAAACAGGAGCAGTAAATTTTGTAGACATTTGTATCCGTGTTGTGAGAGTTCAAGACATGTGCAGGTCAGACAACTTTTCAAATACAGAGTTCAGGGTTCTCCCACAAACAAACCTTTTACACCTTATTTCAGTGCATATCTTGTTCAAACAAAGAAAGAAAAGCAGAGAGAAACCAAACAACAAAAAAGAAAACACCTTTCAATGTAATATTTGGCATGTGGAGGATGGTAAGAAGCTGTTTTAACCCTGATGTGAGGGCTCACACAAGCTGCCATTTGGAGTCACACACGGTGACCTGGTTACAGTATGGTGAAATAGGCTACAGCAGAAAATAAACACAAAAAGAAACAAAAATGTTATGGCCAAGTAAAAGGACTAAGGCTGAAATAGTGCACTTACAGCAATTCATACACCTCGGGAATAATAACAATAAAAAAAGACTCCAGTGGATCTCATTCTTTTTTTTTTTTGGCAATGTTTGCAGAACAAGACAGGACAGCTGCTGTCTCACAAAGAATAGAAAGTACATCATTTGCACAGAAACGGAGAGAGAACTGCCATGTGATCATGCAGCATATGTGACAGCACATCCAGCTCTGTCATGTTCTGACACTTGTGGAGCGAGCTGGGGATTGCTGAACCACCATCATATGAGATACTTTCATCTTCAAGCCAGTTTGAGAAGGAGAACATGTTGAAACTGCAGCTTTCACTTCTAAACATCAAACCCACAAAAGATAAGAGGTAGGAGACGTGACCTTTAAAAGACAAGTATTGCTGGCATCCAGTGTGTCAAACAGTTTGAAATACATCAACACTATGCAGAGGAGAAAATACTGTTTGGATACACATTTAATGAACTATATAAGGAAGAACTTGCTCAGTTTCTTTAACAGAAGCTTAATAAGTATAAACTACATTTTGTGGCATTGGTTAGCTTTAGTTTGAGCAGTGTTGGTTTGTGGCAGTCTGGCATTCAGCTAGTTCACAACAGAAATGAACAGAGAAATTGGCAAAAGGAAATTATTTTACGAAAATGGGGGGGGACGGGACTAAACTTGACGTCTGCATCCTGAATGGTAGTGCGGTGTTGTAATCTTTGACACTACTGTAAGGTCTGCAAACACGTGCACCTCTCTGGTGAACAAAGGCCCTCCATAAAACTTCATCATTAATAGAAAAGACTTTCTCTAAACTCAAATAAGGCTTCCGAAGGTCCAGCCTGGAACAAGATCAGTGTGTTCACAACTGTTATTTTGTAAATACGTTAATCGGTTATATTTTTTTACCTTCATACACTCACTGGTTACATTTTTTATAGATGTGCAGTAGACCACTTCAAATGTCCATCACTTCATCTATTAAACAATGAGAGCTCTGCGCTCAACTCATCATACTGAAAAAGGCATTATTCACTCCAGTGGAGCATAAAATATTGAACGATTGATGGCAGTTATTGCATCAGACATGAGATCTATGACATAAAAAAGTAGCAAATGTCAGAGATACAAAATGAACCACCAGATCGTTATGTTGGATATTAAAATGATGATGAAGGAGATGATCTGAACCTCGCAAAAATAAGTTATTACAACCAAAAAGATGTTGATAGTTTGCTTTTAGTCATAACTGAGACCGACATGTAAACTCATTTAAAAATTACATTAGCATTCAAACTATCAGTGCAACCTAGAAAAACTGTCAGGTGAGTTAATTGTTTTAAATACTTTTTAGATCATTTATGCCTGATTGATTTAAAAGTGGCTGTATGCTTAAACAGCCCAAACATACTTTAATTGTACACTCTTCAAACATTCAATATTTTCTAGATACTATGTAAAAATACAACAAATGTTTTTGTTACTCCATTTGGGAGGTGTGCCGTGCAGAGATAAGCAAAAAGCTAAAACAGGTGGGCCACGCTAAGCATTAGGGACATGAGTCAGGTGAGGGGGGCGGGGCAAAACTTTGTGGGTTTTTAGAAACTTTCTTTTCATCATGAGACCAGTGACACAGTTTTGAAAAATGATGACCGTCCTGGCAACACCCTACTCTCATGCAGAAACATCCATATTAACACCAATCTTAGAAAACATTCGTGGTTCCAGTTCTCAGGCTGGCTCCATACATTCAACCCTCCTCCCAACAAAAAGGAAATGACTGTAGCAGCCTGCACTGACAGCAGGGGGTCAAAAGAAAAGGGCATATAGCATTACCAAAGGAAATGCCTGCTGTTGGTTGGAAGGTTAAAGACAAAAGAAGTTGCTCTCTCCCTCCATACGCTGAATCTGTCGTCTTGCTTTGCTGTGGGAGCCCATGAAGCACCTCTGCAGCGAATTTTCAGGCCTTTACGCTGCAATGTAGAGCTACAACATAGCTATGCTCTCTGGGGTGCAGTTGAGATGTGTGGATGTGCTGCTTCCTCCAGGGGACTTGAGACCCTTTGTTGCTCTGCCCAGGGTTGAGCCCCGAGACCCAGGACCCATGATAACCCCTGAGCCGTGGTGGCTCTGCTGCAGGCCTGCCATCATGGTCTCCCTGGACACAGTGCCAAATTCGTAAGTGAAGGTGCCGTAGAAGACCAGGATGTCCACAGTGAAGACCCACTCGCAAATGGCTGCCGCATGCTGAAGGATGAAGCTCTCGTGGATGAAAAAGATGCCGCCTGGAAGGAGGAAGAGTCAAAGAACACAACAATCTCTGGACATCAATAATGTAAGAGTCAAAAATTCATGCAATCAAACGATGCAGATTTGTGTAGATAACAGCTGAACGGGCACCGTGAGGGGTGCCACTAAAATCTGTAAAGGATACTAAGGACGAGGGAGATCATGGCTCCCAGTGCCAGAGCCACTCGGAAATGGGCCATCCAGTAGTCGAGGGTGGTCACAGCCACTCGGTAAGTGAGCACACACTGCAAGCACACAAACAGCAGCCCTGCTGGAAATGCAACACCGGCACCCACGTAATGAAGAGATTTGGCGTGATCCACCTGTCAAACAGAAACACAGTAAGGATGACATCTTGTATCTGTCCGAGTTTAATTTCTTTTAATTTCTTTGACACCCATGTACAGTGACTAATAAGTTATATCTGGAACAAGTGCATCTGTGTTCTTAATGCCGTTTACCTGGAAGTTGCCAACCATAACCAGACCAACAGCATTGGTACAGCCTGACACCAGAGCGCTGGTGTTAATCCAACATCGGTGGCTGTGTTCAATCACTTGGGCGTAACGCAGAAAGCAGACCATCACCACTGCGGGAGAAAATGTGAACATTTAAGTTGTATTCAAAAACCAAACATGTTAATAAAAATCCAAAGACTTTTCTAAGAGAACCTGGACTAAATATACACATTTATTCAATGACACAAACTAGGAAATCCTATTTTGGATAGACATTTGTTTCCCAAGTTTCTGTAAGATTAGTTAAAAAAAAAAAAAAAAGGAAAAAAAAAAAACCAGAGGCTCCTCTGTGTACGGTCCTAAATCTGTTGAATGAAAAGAAGACTGATGGATGACCGTGGCTTCAGCCATTGCGCTGGTGTAAGACTGATTTGTTTCATCAGCATCTCAGACAGGATGTGTTCTCGACTATTGGACATCTCTGCCTGCAGAAAGGGCATTTTCTTGGCAGACACAGTATCTGAACACTATAATCCTACAGGTTGCTCTCGGTTACAGTACACCCAGGAGCCTCGAACACGAAGGATCCTCAAGGGCCGGAGTCATGCAGGTTTTAGGAGTTTCCCTGCTGCAACACACCTGATTCAGACTCAGACTTGTGCAGAGATTAATGTCAAGCTCTGCACACCTCTGCCAATTCCTCATTGATTTAACTCAGGTGTGATGCTGCAGAGAAACCTCTATAACTGGCAGACACTGACTCTTAAGGACCAGGATTGAGGATCCTTGCCACAACCAAAAGAGCGAGACATTTCAACCACATAACAGCCTCAAAGATCTTAGGATGTGAACTTATTTATTCACAGGTTCTACACATACAGAGAGGAAATCAACTTATAGATTTGAGAAAACAAGATATGGTGATTGGAGGAAAAAACAAATCTGAGATGGACATATGAATAATGAGATGGCATGAATGCAGCAGGGGTGATGCAATTACGAGGGGAAAACTGGGGCAGAAGTGAATGGCAATTAAACAAGACAAGGAGAGGAGTAATGGACGAAGGCCACAGAGGGTACATGCAGGGAGAGGACAGAGGGGGTTGTGGGGGGGGGGGGGGGGGGGGAGTGGAAGGAAAGCTGCATTCATTATTGATTAGACAGCAACCATGTCTGTAACTCCCGGAGGCTACTGGCTGATGTCTGTGGGCGTCATGCAGCATTATTACAGACAGAGTGGACAGAAGAGTCACATATTTAACACTTGAGCACAGTTATGTTGCTAAAATAAAATAAAATAAAAAAAAAACCCACAACTATTAGAATGTGGTTTTAAAAGGACAGTTCTGACCTTGTTACAAGTTTAATGCTTTTTTGTTTGTTTGTTTTTATGTAAAATAAAAAGCTAGAACCTGTACGAGATGCCCTGCTTCATATATGGAGGTTTTTTTTTGTTTGTTTGTTTAAATGCCTAAACGGCAGCTCTTTAGCAAATGTAACATGTTATATCTGGTTTATTTTCTGAAGTCTTTTCTGCTAACCTGGAAACATTAAAAGATAAAGCCTGGTCTAAACTACACGAATTTAGCCCGATTTTGGCCCGACGGAGGCGTCGCAGACAGTCGCTCACTGTCGTGCACGATTCTGCGTCGTCGGGTCGCAGGACGTCGTGTCTTCGCTCCGTGTAATGTGACACAATCAGCGATTGGCGATTTGGCGTCTGCGACGCTCCACGACCACGACGCAGAAAGACTGGCGTGTCAGAATTTTTTGGTTTTGTCCGTGTAGTGTGACACGTCCCACGACATGTCCCTTCATATTGACCAATAGGAGGACAGTGCGCCTTTCGCCTCTACCAGAGTGACGCTCAGGTGCGCAGGTACACAAACAACAGTGGAGGAAAGGAGGAGAGACGCAGCCGCTCTCCGGTGGAGCGGGGGAGAGATTTATGGAGCTGTGGCATCAGTTTACTCCAGAAAAAAAAAAAGAAAAGCAAGACTGGGTGTGCCAAATTTATTTTCAACAGTGTTAAACCTCCACGAACATTCAAAAGGGTGCATCTCTCTTGAATAAAACATTACTTTATTAACTCGAAACATAACCACAGATATGTGCGTTCTATCAGTAATAGTAATAGTGAACAGTAGTTTACAGCAGGTCCAAACGTGCACGAATGTGACGCTCTCAAATAAATCAATGACAAAATCACAGAAAAATCACTGTTTAAATAAAAACACCGCAACATAACAGACATTGCGCTCAATGAGATGAGCAAATATGACACCCATGCGCGCTCGTGCACTCAGCCGTAACTATCCACTTTACGCGTGATCATCAAAGCTAATTAACCATCTGAACACACCTACTGGATGCAGAATAGACACAGCGATGCTGCTGTGCACTGCGCAGCTCTCAGTTTATCATGCGTGTGTGATTTCATGTGGGTTGCCATGGTTTCCAGCGTGCGCTCTGAACTGATGGAGTTCAGTGAATGACATGAGGACGCACCCGTATGCGCTCGTATAGAACAACACACTTTATTTCACTTCATTGCAGTTTTTTAAAAGTAGCGTCACTGGGTCGGCTGGACTTTGCTCTCGTGGCAGCAGACTGTGGTCAGCCTGATGGTTTTGGCTTCGCTTGGCACCGGGCGTCCTGCGCGCGGTGCGTGATGCCCACCTGGTGGAAGCAACGGCGCTGATCAGAGCCCAGTTTCTCTCTTTCAAAGCTGTTTTTCAAAGATGAGCAGCGAGTCTTTCTGTGCGCATCATGGATTTAATCCTGTTTAGTTACAACTGAAAACCCGCTCCACAGAACAACTGGAACTGGCAGAATACGCACAAACAGTTCATGTTGGTCACAATAATGGAGGGAACTGATGTCTCCGTCCACTTTCCATTTCATAAGTGACCCAAACAGTCAATTCAGAGACTCAAGTGACTGATTGACAGCTGCTTGTCCCGCCTCCCGTTTCGTGTTGTCTTTTGCGACACCCCGCGACGATCAGACGGTTGTCTCTCTGGTGCAATCCTTGTAGTGTGACCACTCGCGAGTAACACGACACCGTACGATTTTTTATGACACAATTTCTGTTAATGTGACATATGACCATCGTGAACGACGGAAAAAGTCGTGTAGTTTGATCCTGGCTTTAGACAAACCTCTGGAAATTAGCTGAGCTCAGCTAAGAAATGTTCAGGCACACAGCTCTAGTAAAACCACAATATTACCTGGGGTGTTTATGCACCAAACCTGGTGCTGAGGCTGTGCTATTGTTCCACAAGTTTTTTAGATGTACTTTTAGACACCTACTGTAAGCTGTACTGCCATGCTTTTCTCTTTTCAGAGAAGAAACTTTCTTCTGCATCCCTTCCAAACAATTCAAACTTGTTCAGTCTTTTTATAATATTGCTTCCATTAATATTACTTTTTAACAGGTTAACTAAAGGCTTGGAGTCTGAGATCCAACTCTTGAATTTTTAGTTTTACAATTTTTCTGAGCACTGGGGTCTGACCTTGGGGTCCCCTTGCTGGTGTCTTTGGTAGCTGCATTGTATCTTCCCTACTAATGAATTATCCCTCTAGGAAATGATGGATCTGTGCATAATCCAGAGCAGCAAACTCCCAAAAACTACTATTCTCTCTTTCTTATGATCAATTAATTGTGTTTAATTAAGAAAAAAAGATCCAAGTAGTAACTTGTCAGTAGTAACTCATTTCTAATTAAACTATATCAGAGAAGCAGGAAGAGCTCCTTTAAAGGATGTTTTCTTGTGCATTTCACCTGGGGTCTGTTGCACGAAGAGTTTAATGAAAACCCTGAGTTGTTTAAAGTTGTACATTTATGGTCATTTTATTAATATATCTGTGTTCTCTATTATTATATAATTTCCATCTTATAAAAAAAAAACCTTGTGCTCTTTACTATATTGAAAGGGAGCGCCGGGCTTGGCTTCATATCCGCTGATGGCCCCACGAGGAAGATCTCCCCCCCCAGGAAAAAGAAAAAAGGCAAAACAAGTGTCCGATGCTAAAAAACAGATCTCCACCGATCATCTGTGGTATTCTGGTGAGGGGAGCTTACCCCGAATACACATGATGTAATAGCATGAGCGCTTTTCTGGTGTTCTCTTTCTGCTTTTCGGTGGGAGGACTAGGGGACGAGGGAGGAAAGAGGGAAAAAGAAATAAATAAAAGGAAAAGAAAGTTAAATTTTTTTATGGAAGAATTTAAATTTAATTAGTTTAATATAAATTTTTCTGTAACACAAAGGTAGGTAACTCAACCCAGAGAAAGAGGAGTAACTCTAGCCTGTTGCACAAAGAGGGGTAACTTAAACCCTTGATCAGTTACCATAGTAACAGACTCTCTGAAACTAACCTGGTCGGGAGGAGGTCAATGAGGAGAAACCTTGTTTCACACTGTCTCCGCCCACTTTTAGCCACACTCGCCGCTTCATTTCCTCATTCAGTCATTCATTCAGTCGGCGGCGAGTTTTGGCTGCTGCCGTCTCAAATAAAACATGTTAAAAATAAATCAGTGTCGGTAGGTTACACACGTGTCCTTTCGATAATGGTTTCATGGATAAAGATGGTGCATTTCTACGGAGAGTTAAACATTCGGAGATCGTTATCAGACCACGGATAGAAGTTTTTTTTATTTCCCGACAGTTGTCATTTCTGTTGTTACAGTTTCACATCACAGTCATCCATCTACATACAAGCTGATCCGTCCACACATTTATAGGCCTATATCACCATCCGTATGTGACAGTTGGAGGTCCTGTCTCTCTGTTTACGAGAGATGGTTTGTGCTGATTATTTGACCATTAAGCTGTCTCTATCTCTGGGTAAATAAGCAAGGATAATGTCTGTCACGTAGAAAGTTGTGGTTCAATCCCTGATGTGACTTTTTTCATGTTGCCATACGCTTTCCCCTCAAAGCAGATAGGTTATTGTTTATTGCCCTGCGTTTTTTCAAAAATAGATTTTTTTTTTCTCTAATGGGAGATGTAGGGCATTTGAGAAATGTGACGGACATATTTCATCTTAATACTGCTGACAAAAGCACTTCTCCCCCGTGGGATCGCACCCAAGTTAAATAAATAAAATTGCTGCGATAAAAGTACAAAGCTGGATTCGAACACCAGCCTCCGAGGTGAAAGGTAGATGGACAAATCATCCGACCAAATAGACACCTACACAACTCAGCTGGAATCATACTGACACCATCTCAGACTGTCACGTTACCATTTAACAGTTCTATTCTATAACATCGTTGTGATTGTAAAGGACAGCATTTAAACTTAAATGTTCTCCCACGCCGTCATTCTTTTTTTTTCTTTTTTTTTTTTTTTAAATTGCAGCAGTTCAAACTCGCCATATGAGGCTCTAGAAGTTCGTTCCGTTCAATGGCGAGCGCAGCCCCGCCTTTGCGTCTAGGTTGCCATGGTGACTCGTCAAATCGGTGCTCAATTGATGCTGGCTTTTTATCATGGTAGAGCATGTTTAAAACCCCGGGTTAAACTACCCTGAGTTGATTAAACCAACTCAAACCAGCTGTTCTGGGACTGAAAACTCAGAGTTTCAAATCTCCGAGTAGATCAACTCAGAGTTCAGGGTTACACTCAGTTTGTTGAACCTGCTTCATGCAACAGACCCCTGGTTTCCCCACTATCGTTTCGTTTGTTTTCCTTTAAGTTTCATGCAACAGATTATTTCTGAGCATTGGCTGCAGCTTATTTCACAAGGCTGTGTGAATATGGACAAAATGCACTGCAGCTTTCGTCACCAATATGACTGCTGTGGAACCGCATTTGTGATTACAAGACATTTTTGGTTTATACATTTTTAAAACAAGTACACTACAGTTGATTTGTGCTGGTCAAGTGGCAGCAAGTCCAGGTAGCTCTTGTGCTGTTTTACTATTTTCATAGCTTACAAAACTTTTCAAAAACATTTTGTTAAAATTACTTCTTTGTAGTTTTTTTTTAATACATTTTCCTGTGTTTTCCCCCTTCTGTGTGATGTGAACTGCCTCTGATAAAGCAGCGTACACTTGGGAGATATTATTGGAACTGTCAAAATGGGACATGGTCTAAAACATCCAATTCCAGAGCTGGGGCTAAGATAAAGGCTAAGATGATCAATGAGAAGTGGAGGTACAAGCCTCTTCTGCCCTGTGTTCTTATGGAAAATGTCAACTCGCTTTCAAACAAGCATGGTGAACTGGAGGCTTTTGCAAGGAACTAACAGCTGTACAGTGACAGCAGTTTGATTTGTTTCTCGGAGTCATGGCTTAACGAGAACACACTGGGCTCATGTGCAGATATACCCGGCTTCACAGCTGCACGGGTAGATAGAGATCTGAAGAGGAGCAGCGGGTGGAAAGTTGGTGGCATTATCTTATTTTTCAAATTAAAGAAGGGGTAACCCCTGGAGTGTTCCTGTTAAGGAGAGAATATGCTGTCCAGGTGCTTTTACTGTGATTGCAGAGGATTTAATTCAAGTCTCTCTGCCCTTCTGGCTTTGCAGTGCATGTGGACTCTCCCAACACGTCGATCTGATCACAACAGAGTCCATCTCCACACCACATAAAAAACCTTGTGTACAGAAGCTTCCTGTTAACACCAGATTCTTCAGGAAGTGGTCACCAGAGACAAAGGATGCACTAAGAGACTGCTTTAGTTGTACAGACTGGGATGCACTGATGGGGGAGCAGGTAATGGGCATAGACAGGAGTGTTGACACCATCACAGACTACATCAGTTCCTTTAGGTACGCTGTGATTCCGACAAGGACTGTACTGTGCAATCCTAACAATAAATCATGGATAACCAGTGACATCATGGGCCTCCTGAACCAGAGGAGATGGCATTCCAGGAAGGTGCAACGAGAGCTTAAAAAGACTTGCTAACCCTACAAGAGAAAGGTAGGACAGCTGGAGAACAAACACCAGAGAGGTGTTGAGGGGAATGTAGACCATCATAGGCTACAAACTGAAGAACTGCTGAATGTGGAAGATGATGTCAACAGAACCAATGCCTTTAACCAGGCTTATATCAGGTCCGACAGTGGAGCTTCTAACACCTCTACTACTACGCCCCTCTATAGTACCTCCACCAAACTGTCTTGTACCAACCCAAATATACTGGCGGAAACAGGGCTTGAGAGACTGTGCAGAACCACAAATACCTGGGGGTAATTCTAGACCAGAGGCTGGGGTGGTCTTCCAACAGACACAGCACTGCAGTGACATGCTGCAGATGATCTATCACACTGTTATTGAAAGAGTGCTTTTAAACTATGCTGTTGTCTGCTAGGGGAGCTGCACTACGGTGAAAGACTATAGGTGTCTACACAAACTGCTAAAAAGGCCAGTTGTGTGCTGGGTAGGGACCTGGACCTTATTAGAACTGCTGGTTTCTGATAAACACCCCCTCCATAACACCCTGACAAGACAGAGAGGCAGCTGCAGTGAGAGACTGATCTCATTGCGCTGCAAGACTGAGGTTTAGGAGCTCCTTTTGTCCCGACAGCGACTTCCAACATGTTCCTCATAATTTATAAAGAGGAACCATTTCTCCTATATATCCTAAATATTAACTGATATACTTATTTTATTAATTTTAAGTACTTATCTTACTTTAAATATGAGTAAAATTGCGAGCTGCTGGACGATATGAATTTCCCCCCTGGGGACGAATAAAATATCTATAGACTAAGTGCACAATAGATACACACATATTAAATCAGCCACTAGTATTAATACAGTGAAGTTTAGATGAGAACTTACCCATAAAGGCTCCAACGTTGCCAATCAGGCTAAACAGGCAGCTTTCAGGAGGGTATGAGCCACATTTACTGTTGGGCATGAAAACAATACAGATTTTAAGACACGCACATACATTTTAATCAGTTTCTCAATATTACCGTATTTTCTGGATTATAAGTCACACTTTTTTTTTCATAGTTTGGCGGCTTGTGCGACTTATAGTCCAGTGCGACTTATATGTAAATATACAATTTAACATGTTTTGAGAGTATCAATTCATACTGACTGACATGAGCCAAGAAATAAATATTAGTGTCTACTGGCAAAAGACGGTGCTCTAAGCTTGTGACAATTATATTCTGCTCCAAGGGCAAAAAATCCCCAAAATAGCCTCATCTCAGTGAGAGGAGTTCATTTTGGACATCTGGCAGTACCGCCTGTGCGGTGGAACAAATCCTCAAAAAACATGTTTATCCTTCTTGGCCATGATGTTTATAATCA
The DNA here is from genome assembly GCA_023101725.1 of Atherinomorus stipes. Taxonomy (NCBI): domain Eukaryota; kingdom Metazoa; phylum Chordata; class Actinopteri; order Atheriniformes; family Atherinidae; genus Atherinomorus; species Atherinomorus stipes. The sequence continues at coordinate 292,126 of JALJCO010007110.1, forward strand.
TTTACAGGCATTAACTTTGAAATTGGACTGATTGGTTTATTTTAAGCAGTAACGAGTAGGATATGAAAAATCTGAAAATCACCCTACTTTAAATAAATAAATACGACTTATAGTCCGGTGCGACATTTATTTTTTTTTCCTGTTCATGATGCATTTTTTGACTGATGCGACTTATAGTCCAGAAAATACAGTATATTTCCCATCTCCCTTATAAATCATCTTCTTGCTAGTGAGAAATTATCAAATGTCTCTAAAATACTACAGTGACAAATATATTGAATCTCAAATTGAAGCATTTGGTCATTTTACCTTCTACGACTGCTGACTACCGAGTAGACACAACCTTCATATTTTTAACAGCGTTTTGTAGTACAATGACAATGAGGCCTGATGTCCTAATTATTCGGACTGGTTCAAAAATGTAGATGCACCCGGTTTATTAAGACATAAAATAAGATTTAGTAGAGGAAGTACAGATATAAACACACACACACAATACTTAAAACCATCAGAGCCTCTAGATCTTTTCTCCAGAAACCAGAGTGCTTCAGTGTTTGCCCATTGTTAGAGACTTACTTGCAGATTACAAAAGTACAGTTATATAAAGTGTTGGTCAATGACTGATGCAATTATAACACCAGAGCAAGAAGTTCATTCATGTCTAAGGGCCTTTGCTGACACAAAATTGCTTCTTCTGAGACAAATGCATAAAATTCAACACGGACAAGTATAATAAGAGACCTGATGAGGGGGATGTCCTGGACAGTGCAGCATGTCTTGGGGAAGCCTGGTCGGGCCAGCTCCTCTGTGCATGTTACATTGTAAGACCTGTAAAGGTGACAAAAGGAGCATTATTCATTTTCTGTTGGAAGTGGTAGAATCCATGCAAGTACAAAAACTAATTTGCAATCAAAATGACTGACCAGTTCTCTACAGGACACACATGGTGATTTATCACAGCCATGGCATACCTATAGGACAAGGAATATGTTGTCATTTAACACAGGAAATGTCAAATGTTAGGCACATCATGACAGACTGATTGAATCCCTTCAGAAACTAGCTAAAATATTGTCATACAGGATTACATTTTACTCAACGTAACAAATCTGTTTATGTCCCTTCATCATTGTACACAATCTGTTTAAATATGACAACATTTATGACACCGGAGACTCGTGACTCACACGATCCATATTCCTGTGATGGAGAAGGCAGACAGGCTGACAGGCAGGACGATCCAGGCAGTCATTGGGCTGGCAGTGAGCTGGCTTTATTCCAAGCATGGGGTGAGAGGGGGGCTTTGGACTTGAGTGGCAACACAGCAAGAGGGATCAGGTAGAGGGTGGATGGGGGGTGGGGGGGACCACTAATACACAGGGGAAACACACACAGGGGAGGGAGAACATGAGAGGACAAAAGGGGGAAATGACAACTCCTCTGCTCCACAGGACCCAGCAACCAACAGCAACCTGAAATTTGGGATGATATTTAGATTAACTCCATGGCAGACTGCAGTAAACAACGCTCTATGAGAAAAATGCACAACAGGTTTTTATGTGATAAAGCTGTTTATGCACTTTTCACTTCCTTCAGTGTGTTTCATCAGTCAGCATTTGCCAACACTTCTTTCAATAGCAGCTGTAGCTCACTCAAGTACAACATGTACTGCAGCTGTTACACAGGAATAATCATCGCCTCGACAAATAAAACAAAACCCAACTGCCTCTCACTCACTTTATGCGAGAAGATGCATTTGCCAACCAGCTGACATACATACATACATATTTTCCTACATTACAGAAAGGACTTTGTAGACAGTTCATATACTCAAAAGATGACAGCAAGACAAAGAAAGCACAAAGGTTTTCCCAAACTGCAGTCTCAATCTTTTGATAAACATGTAATATTATACTGCAATAGTGTAGACACAAAGCAAGAACTGCAGGTGATAGTGGGTGTGTCAGAGCTCTGAGTGGATCAGTGTGTTTACAGAGAGCAGACCTCATTATTTACTGTAAAGTAAAACCCATCCTGCAGTAGGACTTTACTGCATTTGTGCTGAACATCTTCTCCACTGCATACCTGACTCATATTTTACAGTGAGCATTTTATTGTGGACCCTCTACAATTACACCAACACTGATTACACACTGAAACAACACATCTAGGCATAAAAAATGAACGACACAGAGCTGCACAAGGTGCTGTCAGATTACAATGTGCCCTATGGAGAATGAGGGCTTCACCAAGGTCAGTTGTGTTGGTGGAGCGAAGTGTGGCACCACACTGGCTGTATCATTTTACACAGTGTTCAGTTATACGCATGTCCTTGGCTCAGGGGGAATTTACAGTCAACCAAGATGAACTAGTTCTAAAACCACACCACAAAAGGTCAAGCAAAACAAGAGACTGTGAAAAATAAGTTGGCTTTTATATTATCTCTCTTACCTGACTCTTGAAGGTTGCTGGAAACTTTGACAATAATTTTATGGCTTTTAGAGGTTTCAGTTGTATGCTATTATGACTTCATCCTCTACTATAATGTAAGGTGCATGCCCTTGCATGACTTTTTTTTTTTTCTTTTTAAATAAAAAGTAGTCACTTCTTAATGTATCAGCCAGCTCATTGAATGACATTAACTTTATGTAATTCTTTTCAAAATGCCCACATTTTCTAGTGGTAAGCAAATGCCTCAGAAATAAAGCTTAAAAATATGGGAAACTTTTTAAAAAACTTGTAAAAAAAAGACATGGAGAAAATTGTTTTTCGCCAATTTTTTTCCTCTTCTCTCACAAATAATATATCTAGGGCTGCCATGATTACTCGATAAATCATGATTATGTTGACTATCAAAATAGTCGGCGACTAATTTAATAATTAACTAATCGCTTATTGTTTTTAAGCTTTGTTTTTCCTCCCAAAATTGCCAAGTATCTTCCGCTGCCTTGTCTGCCTTTTTGTCTGGTCAGCTTTTCTTGAATTGTATGTTGACATATACATGCACACTACCAGTCAAAAGTTTGGATGCATTTTTCCATTAGATTCAAAAAGAAAGTGTCCAAACTTTTGACTGGTACTGTGAATATGCTACAATTTACATATGATTTGATTAGTGAACCAATCGCCAGTAATTGATGACTAATCAATTTCAAGGTTTAAATTTTTGGGGATTTTTAATTAGTTTAAGTTTTTATTTAGTTTTGACTCTTTGTTTTTCAATTCAGTTAGTTTTAGTTTTTTGCTAACTTTAATTTTAGTTAGTTTTGTAAAGATACAATACAGTTTCAGTTAGTTATCGTTTTCTAAAAAAAAACGTCACTTCTATTTTTATTTCAGTTAACGAAAATGTTTTTCCAATTTTAGTTTTCGTTTTTTCGTTAGTTTTAGTTAACTATAATAACCTTGGTCGATTCAAAATAATCGTTTGTGGCAACCACAGATATATCAGCTGTATACAGGAGTGAATTTTGGTTTTAAAGATTAAGGGTTGGCATTCAAGTTTTTGGTAGCAGAAATAAAGAAATGCAAGGACATCCCTTTGGAATTTAAAATAAGATCCAAGAATACCAAAAGGGATTCATTTCATGGGAATAAAAATAAAAAAAAAAAAAAGATTATTTAAATATGTAATAATGAACATGATTTTTTCAAAGGGGTTTGATCACAACTTGAAGAATGACATTAATTAAAGACACCAATGCCTCCACGCAGGTTTTTCAAGTAACATTTACCATTTACACAAACATGATACATGCTTTTTACAGATCTGTGACTGGAACATAGACTACAATAGTTCAAGACAAAACCTCCCACCAACAGGTAGCCTACTTTTAACTGTAACCCAGTTAAATACTAGAAGCAAACTAAGCAGAGGAAACCAATTAAACCAGTTACCATTAAGTGCATCAATTGCACTATAAGTTCTGGAAGCATTTTGCCAGATGTCACCAGTGGGCAGTACAGTTAAGTTTTCAAGGTAATGGGAGGTTAAAGGTTAGAGGTTAATTGTTCCACAATACAATAGCCATTATTGATATTCACTACACTGAAGGGCAATGACCAGTTTGCCCCAATAACCACCCTCCATCTGTCACATAACTGCCTCCGTGTACAAGGACATAATGAAACAGACCTTGAGTAACAGTAAGTACACTGTAGGTTGCACAGATGTTTAATTAGTTTTGTTTGGAGGACGCTGCCTCCAAACAAATCTTTTTACAGTCCGATCAAGTTGGTTTTGGGAATGTGTTTTTCTTTTAGACAATATCAAAATATACATTGATTTTGACATCAAAGGACTAACAGTAAGTGCTTATGATTCTGTTGTTTTGTTACTAGTTAACCATAAAGATAACTTAAAATTTCTGGACTGATACACTACACCTCACATACATGTATATTTTCTTTAGTTTTAGTTTTTAAAATTACCTATTGCACTTACCATTTGAGTACAATTGTTTCTTCATGTTGTGAATATAAATAGTAGCTTTTGAGTCATGTCAGTATTTGCAAAAAAAAAAAAAAAAAAAAACAACAACAAAAAACCTTAATATGTAGGACTCTGATAGAGGGCCAGAGCACACACGTTTAAAATTGGAGATGGTTTATAATGTTCACACCAGATACTGGAGCTTGCAAGTTGGAGTTGGGATCAGATATTACAGTAACAATATAAACAAACAGCAAAGGGGGTTTGGGGTTATGCAAATTGTGCAAGCATTTCTGTAGTGTACAAATGGTAACAACCTGACAGGGTAGTGACCTAAAGAAGCCAACTTAACTTTACCCCCTCAGTCTCAAAACATGAGCATTCATGAACAGTTGTATTCACAAAACTGGTTGTTTATTACACGCAACAGTTTTCTGAATCTCTTATAAAATGTAAATCAAAACATTTTGACAGTTTCAAAATTAATAATAACTTTGCTTTTTCTACATATCTATCAAAAGCTTCAACTTCTTTATTTCTGTCGGCTGGTATGCCACACAGTAATTCTGTTTTCAAATAGAAATAAACTAAATATATTCTTCAGGCTGTCTGGTTAGTCAACACAAATACAAATTTTAGATAATTTGTTAATGATAACTAGGTGTATAATCCTACAGGCTCTACAGATCAGTGACAACGAACAATGATGTAAATAAATATATACAATTGTTGTGAGAAAGGGGGGCACAACATCTTCCTTCCCACTTCCATACTGAGCAATTATACGCCATTGACAAATCAACTGTGACAGTATACATTATGAAAGACATCCTAAATAACAGGTTCACGCTTATTTTCAGGCAGTTACTTAAACCATATTATCTGACAAATATCAGGCATCTTTGTAGCTCCCGCTCGTGAACCCGGTAACGGTACCGTTAGCTCGTTAGCTTGAACCTTGCGAGCTAGTTAGCTTGCACTTTACCAGTTGTCTTAACTTGACACTTGCCCGCATCTTAATTTCCGCTAAACTACACGATACGCTGCTATATAATATGCATTCCGGGGATAACAACATGAGTGCTATTGAAAAGCTTCAGGACAAAAACTAGTTTACACTTACCTTCCACCTGCTATGCCCACAACAGACCTCAACAACCTTGGTTTCCCTTAAAAAACAGCGATTTCTTAGCAGATGAAGCTAGCCTTACAACGGACTTCCGGTAGAGCTTTTCCAAATCAAATGTCATTATGAAAAAATTTTTGGGGTCATGATTTTTTCAAAAAATATTTTATTCTTTTGACAATGTGTTTATTTTAAACTGATACTTTATTACAAGTATATATATATACATAAAAAAAAAAAAAAAACAAGATGCTGTGCAATGACGACACACGTGCTTAAGCATCGGTGAGAGTAACCTAATAGTAAATAACCTGGAAGGATGCTGCCCACTTGAAACGATCGTTGTTTAGCGTGCCGATGAAACCGACAAAAAAGCAACTGGCTTTATTCCAAAGGCGTATTTGGGTCATATTGGGGGGTGGTTTTTGCCTGTTTATTTAGTTATTTAATTATTTGCATTTGTAAAACAAGTCAGGGTAATTTGGTGTCTGTATAAGAGATACAGTATATTGTGATACTTTTCCTTTTTCCTTTTGGATAAATAGTAAACTTAGTTATTTACTTTCACCGCTATAATCAGCCCCATTACAGGACAGTGAACAGAGATATATTATACATACTGCTGGCCGATGTAGTTTCTTACTTTTATGCAATTAAAACTTGAATTGTAAAATCTGTGAAACTTTCCTATGAAGTCAAACACATCAAAGACATCCATGCAGAAGAGCATTAAACAGCTTCTAGAACAAATACGTTACTGTGAGTTTTGCATTACTAATCTTTTAACATTTATTAAATATATAAATATGATACAAGGTTCCATGATTATTTCTCACTGAGACCCAAATTATGTTCATGTTGTGAAGTCAAAATAATAAAAAAAAGTAATGATAATAATCCATTGAGCTGCCCTTTCATCATGGGATCTTAAAGGGCTAAATTTTCAAGTGCCAACATGTCTTTTGGGGGTGTGAGAATGACGGCCAGTGACCCCCTTTGTGCTGAAATAGAGATGTGGTAACGTGGCATCAAATGTACTGTAGCTACAAGTAGCCTATAATAATCTAATATTCATTAATACATTTAATTTCAAAACAAGCTCAGAATGCATGAACAACCTTAAAGTGCAGAGTGTTCATGCACCTGTAACAGGTAACCTTCCCATTACGGACACATGATATAACTAATTAATTATTATAATTAAACTAAATAATCATATGACAACTGAACGCTGTGAAGTCACGTCGCATTTTTCTTAAGTTCATACAGAAGTAAATCACGCGCATCCCAGATAGTGAGGAGGACTGGTGCTGGATGAAAGTGAAATATAGTGAAGAACGGCCGAAACGTCACAGCATTAAAAAACAAACAAACAAACAAGCAAACAACGACTTTGGGAGCTTTTTGCTCTGCATTTCTAAACTTCAGCATGGATCATGTACTGATCCAGTTTACATCCATGAGCACGCGACCAGGAGAGGAAGGCGATCAAAACGGTGAAACTTTCAACTTCGAAGTTGTGCTGCGTTCAGAGACAGCTGGGAAATAACAGTCTTAGCATCAGCCTAACAGGGATAACTACCATGTGGGCTTTGTTAGAAAGTCAATAATGAAATCAATATTCCAAAAAAAACTTTGGGGAGCTTCAGTTCTTCTAAAATACACCTGACCACATCCTGGTCTCTGGTAGAGAATAGCCTAACACTTGTGTGTGTCTGCTTTTAAGTGGTTACTGTGTTTTCCGACGTGCGCTCTGTCCGCGCGCTGATGGAGTGCACAGATGAAGACGCACATGTGCGTGTATTTACCTCTCTTTGGCCAATCAGTTTTCTTTTTTATTAAGGTTGATGTCGATCATCAATGAATCATGTCGTCTCTCCACCTTTTCTTCTTTACATTACTGTTGGTCTTCTGTTTCCCTCCATCCATCAAACACAGCAATAAGATAGAAAGCGGCTGGTATGGGTAATACCAAATACACGGCGGGGGAAGAGGGAGGGGGGTGCATTACAATACCAGATGATTAAAGGTGCTGTTGTTTTGCTAGAAAATATTGTAGCTAATAAAAAGAATTAACAATATGTTAATAAAAGATCAGTAATGTTATTGTGTTATTATTAAATCTGGGTTGTGTTATTTTTTAGGGGGGTTATGTCACCTGGCTCTGATTATTGGGGGGTCAAAACCCCCTATCCCCCGTGGAAATTACGCCATTGCTTTATTCTAAACAGCTTGATTGTGTTTGTAATCTAAAAATTATTTGATGAGATCACATTGAACTCTTATTTTTCTTTAATCACACGATATTGTATTATAACTAACTTGACGGGAACTTGTAGTGATGTAGGCCCTGTGATTGTGCGACACTTGTTTAATTCTTAGAGGAAACAAAAGAATATAAAAACTTCCTCTCATTCTGACAATTCAGACAAGATATTTACACTTAAAAAAACAATCAAACAAACAAACAAACTTTTTACCATATCCATTGGTTGAACTAAACTTAGCACAGAAAGTAAGAAACTTTGTGTTTGGTCGATTATTCACCCCTTTAATAATGCCAATTGGTATTGTATTATACATCGCTGGAAAACCTAGTTAGTCGCCTTTACAACAGGGTATGACTTGTAAAGATCATGCTTCTGTGGAATTAGTGACAGAGCTTTGTAAATAGTACAGTTGGTAAGGGAAATACTTTTGTGGGCTGAGCAGCAGAGTTGAGCATGTGGGTTGTGCCCATGAAACTCTTCTACTGTGGGATGGCATTGTATTTATGGAAACATTTTTTTTTTTAAATCTGTCATATCTAAACTTATATGATCTATTGGAACAGAAAAACTTACTGGTACAAATAATGTAAGTAGGATAATGATTTCTGAATTCCATTTATCCACTTCAGTCTGCATATTTTACTCAGAGACTGGAAGAGAGCCATCATTAGTGTAACTAGTAACACCTGTCTGAAACCTGTCTTGGGATATGAAGCCCCATAACATCACAATGCAAAACCCTTGATGCAGGAATCAGCAAGCACTAATCTATGTACCAGGAGATCAAAACAAGAGTGTATAGAAGAATTAACTGTTTGGTAATCGCAGAGAAAATTTGGCAAGTGTTTCATGGACACAGCCCACAATCTCAACTCTGCTGCTCATCCCACAAATGTATTACAAATGTGGCATCATCAATGGGAATACCAATGTAATGTTAAGATAAGAATTTATCTAGTAAACACAAGTTTCCTTACTTGTTTTTACTGAGAATACATATTTTACTAAACATTTTATAAAATTGTCTGGTTTGTTAATACAGTCAGTTTCCATAATTTAGCATTGCTTAGATTTTTGGACTCTGACTAGGTTTCAAACAGGTGTTACTACTTACATTAACGATAGCTCTCTTCCAGTTTCCGAGTAAAATGTGAGGAGTGAAGTGAAAAAATGAATGCAGACATCATTCCTACTTATATTATGTGCACCTGCAAGTTTCTCTGTTCCAACACGTCATCATACCTGTGTGGGTTTCATTTCAAGTTTAGATACTATTTTTTTTTTTTTTTTTTTAATGTTTCCATAAATACACCAACAGCTCATGACACAACTTATTGCAAATAGAAGAGCAGGGCTCAAATGCAGCTCTAAATGTCAAAGTTTAGTCATACCCCATCTTCCAGACATTTCCATGTCGGAGCAGTAAAAGCACAGGTGTGTTCAATTAGCCTACGTTAATTAGCTCTGACACACAGGACCCCCACCAACAGGCAACCGCAAAAGCAGACCAATCGAAGCTGCTGCTGGGGGTTAGATTTTGCTTGATTAAAAAAAAAAAAAAAGGCTGCAAGAGTATTTCACTAACCATTTATTTTAATTTTGTTATGGTTGAATTAGTTTTTCCCCCCAGGTACTTTCTATACACATAATAGTGTATTTCCTCATAGTCACATAACCTTGCCTTTAAATGGCACTACAAGCCATGAAAGTGTGTACCATGGCAGACCATGGAAAGGACAGTACCACGAGCAACACCAGAATCTTAAAAGTGGCTGAGGATGCCATTGCAGCCATCATTAACATGTTTAGACCTGTTTTGTTTGATGTGAAACTGTTAACTGGGAATAAGATATTTTGTGATTTCTCTGCAAAATCTGACAGACCTAAATAATAATGTAAGAACATTGCAGCCAAATTAAGTGAAAGCAGAAGTTGGTGATCATTAAGAGCTATTTCTGTGCTACTAATTAAAAAACTGTTTTGTGGAAGCTGCTACTATTTAAAAATTTCCTGTGAAGCATGTCAATTTGAGGGACACTCTTAAAACTTCCAGCATTTTTTCTTGATGACAAAATCTCCCAGTTTTGAACGCTGAAAGAATTTTTAATTTCTGTATCTCATAAAGGACTAACCTCTGACTTGGGATGCATTTATGGGCAGTAATGTGGACATTTATTCAGTCTTCATTAAAGACAACACGTTTGTGGGAGTTGCCTTGCTTGACATAATTGTGATATCACCATCTGCTGGACAGATCAGGTCTTAGTCCCTCCCTCACATTTATTCCTGTGTCTAATACTGACTTTTCCCCTCCTACAAACAGTCAATAAAGCTCTTTTTTTCAAAGCTTAAATCATTACTGTGGATTGTTTCAGCTGTATTGCTGTGTCTTCTGAATGAAATAAAACCTTCATTTATCCCAGAAGGGAAATCACAATGAATTCAGTATCACATTGCAACATATTTCAGCACAGTGAAAGATAAATCTAATTTGCACTGACACATGATGAGTGCTCACAGCTGTGTTAGGATACTGGTGACCTGTCCAGGGTGTAACTGGACTCTGAGTGTCAGCAGGGATTGGTTCCGGCATCTCTTGACAAGGATGAGGCGGGTGTGGAAAATGAATGAGCTTACTGCGTCATCAATAATCTTGTCATTCAGGGAGCAAAACAAGTGTCTTTAACATGGTTATATATTGATATTTCTTTAATCTGGAAATTTCCATCTTAATTTTGAAGACATGAGTCCTTTCATCACATCTCACACTGAATTTTATAGGACTGATCAGCTTAGTATTTCTGGCGAGAGAGGACAATTTTGACCTTATATCAATTTCTGCAGTGTCATGGTTTAATAAAAGCTACTTTAATACATGTGACCTAAAACTTTAACACAATCAGTGACAAATAGCTGAAAGACACTTTTTTGGGGACACTTTTTAATGCTGTACTTTAGTGTGTATCTTGTCAAAAAAGTCTTGATTTCTGTCAAATTTGCAGTGAAATGGTGACATGGTGACAGCCATATCAGCTCCCAGTGTCTGTCTGCAGAGCTGACCTTGTACGCGTGTAATCACATAAGCAGCAATCAGACCAAACACCAGCATTTATTCTTGCTGAAACATCTGTGGTTGGATTTTCCAGCTGTAAATAACAGCAAACATATTTTACAGGAGGCTTTATGAACTTACAGGAGGGATTTAAAACTTCATTGTTGTTTTACTAAGCAGCTTTGACAGGACTTTATTATATTTAATCCATAAATCTTGATATTAGTCACTGACAGGATGCCACAGAGATTGAGAGCAGATGATATAAATCACAGTAGAATGCAAAAGATATGGACTGAAATTTTGTTTTATAGTAGAGCTTCATGGTCTGTGCTCAGAGACTTCCTTTCCTTTCCTTTCCTTTCCTTTCCTTTCCTTTCCTTTCCTTTCCTTTCCTTTCCTTTCCTTTCCTTTCCTTTCCTTTCCTTGTGGTGGCTGAGAATCTATGAGCTAGTCAGTTTCCAGAGTTGGCCACAAAAGTGTAATAAATTGGAAGCTCTAAGTAGGGCTGGATGATTATGGAAGAAATTATAATCATGATTATTTTGACTGATATTGAAATCACGATAAATATACACGATTATTCATTGATTTTATAAAAAAGTGTTTATTGAACCACCAAAACTCAACTTCAAATATAACTTAAAAAAAAATAAAATCGGAAATAAATTAGAAACAAGTAAAGGAGTAAAATAATATTATTTAAGATAATAATAGCAATAAAAATGAATACTCAGTCTATATCAAAGACTGTATATTATATGCATTCCTGTTCTATACTCCCTGCAGTTTGCTTCCTGTAACTCCACCAGTCTGTTCACTTAAGGATTAATTGTTTTTCTTCGATTACAGTGTTTTTATGATCATGAAAAGGCAAAATTGAAATCACGATTAAAATTCGATTACTTGTCCAGCCCTAGCTCTAAGTGACATTACTCTTACTTTAGTCCAGGTGTGGCCAAGAATGTTCCCCTTGTTTCAACAAACTTGCACTCACTGGTAACTTTATTATGTTACATGTCACTAACAGGACTAGCAAAAGTCTGGCAGCTGTACTTAAGGATAACAGCTTTAATGACTTAAATCGTTAATTATATTATGACCAACGGGTGGCAGTACTACAGTAGTAAATAGAGGGTTAGTAGACTTTGTTTGATATCGTCACCCAGTGGCCTTGCACAATGCCATCTCTGGTCAGCCTGGGGGAGTTAATCAGTGTGCAGGACAATATTCTGAGAGCCAATAAGAGGATTGAGTGGTGAGACATGTTGTTATATACAGAGCTTCTTTTGAGTTAAATTCCACCTGATTAAATCACTCTGATGCCTTAATTAGGGTGCCATAAAGTATATCAGCCTCACAGCTGGTGTACATTCAAACCAGCTGTGTTTACATTCAAAGGCCCGGTGTGTAACAACACACCGGGCCTTTGATTCATCTCAAGTCGAAAAAAACGTGCACCCCCCCTCCCAATCTGGTAGGCTAATGCTTAAAGCCCTTATCCTCTTTTATGTATTCACCAGCCCTCCTTTGTTCCACTTCACTACAGGAATTTTAAACCACCACAGAAGAAATAAACACAGAAAGTAAACAAACCCTGTAAACAAAATATGACTAATCAAAAAGGAAAACACCTTAGATTTTAAATGTAGCATTAAAAAAAACACTCAAAAAGGCAGAAAGTGCTGTAGATTTCTTTAGACATGATAAAAATAATAAAAGATGCAATAATGTTTTCCAGGCATAACCTTCCAATATGACGTGTCAAGTAATCCGTGAGGATTTCAAAAAGATTACTACATGACACAGGGCCCATTGATTCATAACATGCGAAAAACAACTCTGACAATTGTTAGTGTTTTAAAATCCCCTAAATTAGAGTAAATTCTCAATGGTCAGATCTTCAAGTAATTAAAAATGTGCATTCTTGGAGGCATTTTATTAGGATGTGCTCCATGGCTAACATCATGTCAGCCATGCAGCTCAGCAGAGGATAATGGTATTTAGATACCCTGTAAGCATGCAGATCCTCTCAGTCAGCAACATTAATGGGGCCATGAGGCATCCTGCTCACGCCCTCCGTGCTTAGGTGAAGGGGTATTAGACAGTGGGAACGCTGGTCGGTCAGAGTGCTCCATCCACGGTGTAGTCCGGGGATGGCCACCATGGGGAGCACCAAAAACGTGGAAAACTTGTGGAAAAGGAGACAGAGTCTCTTTCCCAACTACAAAGTCACAGACTCAGAGGCTAACCGAAGACCTTCTGAGACCGTCTACCCACTAGCGAAGGAAAGCTGTGTGAAGACATGGAACTCCATGCAAGAGCTGAGCAGGGACATCTACGACATTTATGCTGAATATGAGGATGAAGAGGACGAAGGTGGCCTGTACAGTTTCTCAAGGCAGATCTCACCCTCCAAGAAGAACTACGTGATCAACATCAATGTAGGTGGGAAGCCTTACCAGATAGCCTACAAGATGGCAGCAAAGTACCCCAAGACCAGAATAGGACGACTGGCTACCTACACAGACCACAACATGAAGCTGGACCTGTGTGATGACTACATAGTGACCAACAATGAGTATTTCTTTGACAGGGACCCAGATGTGTTCCACAGCATATTCAACTTCTACAGGACGGGAGTGTTGTGGATCAAGGACGAGCTGTGTCCCCGCAACTTCCTGGAGGAAATCAACTACTGGGGCGTGAGGATCAAGAACACTCACCGCTGCTGCCGCATCTCCTTCGAGGAGAGGCAGGATGAGCTGAACGAGCAGCTGAAGATCCAGAGGGAGCTGGAAGCTGAGGTGGAGATCGAGGAGAACGAGGAGCTGTTCCATGACATGTTCATGGGTCAGGCACGTCGAGCTATCTGGAACTTGATGGAGAAGCCGTTTTCCTCTATGATGGCCAAACTGATGGCAGTGGCCTCCAGTCTCTTTGTCCTGGTCTCTCTCGTGGCCATGACACTCAACACAGTGGAGGAGATGCAATACAGAACCCACGCAGGTCATCTCAGTGGCAAGACCTACTGTGAGTATGTGGAGTCCATGTGCATCGCCTTCTTCACCATGGAGTACCTGCTGCGTCTGATATCCACACCAGACCTCAGATCCTTCAGCAGGAGCGTGCTCAACACTGTGGACTTGATCGCCATCCTGCCTCAGTACCTGCAGGCCATCCTGGAGTTCTTTGACAATGAGGAAAACTACATGAAGCACGAAGCTGACATGCAGGCGGTGGGGCAAGTGGGAAAGCTGGGCCAAGTGCTGAGGATCATGAGACTGATGCGAATCTTTCGTATCTTGAAGCTGGCACGTCACTCCACAGGTCTGAGGGCGTTTGGCTTCACCCTGCGTCAGTGCTACCAACAAGTGGGCTGCCTCTTCCTCTTCATCGCTATGGGCATCTTCAGCTTCTCTGCCATGGTTTACACTGTGGAGCATGACATGCCACAGACTAACTTCACCAGCATACCTCATGCATGGTGGTGGGCAGCTGTAAGTACACCCCTTTCCAGTTTAAAACACAAAATAAAGGATTAAAGTAACATCACATGAAGGAGATAAATCTTTAAAGATGGATTAATATCTTATTTAGTATCTAAGTAAGTGAAATGAGGAGCCTTTTCCTAGAATCATCAGCGCCGACATCATCCCTTAATGTTGTGGAAAGCTTGCAGTGTTTTCTGATTGCTCTGCAACACAATGACATCAGCTCTGTTTAAGGGTGTGTGCCGTCATGCTTCATTGCAGGGACTTTAATCGCCAATGGCGATGTTCAAACTACAAATTTTACACATTAGCTCATACACACTCTCGGCCCATGGCCAGTTTGTTGTTTTGTATTTACACTGCCTCCACAAACTTCTGACCAAGCGTGTCTGTCTGCTATGAATAAACCCATTAACAGATCTGTCCTCTTGCTGTCAGAGCAGGTGGTGGAATCTTACTTCTAATCCAGGGGAAGGAAATGATAATCCTGGAAGTGATACTAATGTTTATGTTGGGGAACTGCTGCCCACTGCTTGTGAGATTTATAGCAGGTGGAAAAAGCTTCTTATTAATAGGGGATATCTCCTAAACAAAGGCAGGAAGCAGGACACCTGAGCAGAAAACAGTACATGCCGACGCTAACGGCTGCTGCTGTAACTACACATAACATTTCACACATACACATACTGTACATATAAATGCAAGAGGTGCATTTCCTGATGTGAAACTAATCTATAAAAGGGATGCAAAAGACTGGTTACAGAAAAGACAAGGGATGTTCAATATTGGCTTTTTTTTTTTTTTTTAACCGATATTGAATATCCAATATTTTCCAATATTGTCCAGCTTTCAATTTTCTATATCCGATATCAACCAATACTGATATATGCAGACAACTGTAAGCTTGTATCTCATATTTTGAGAAATACAACTATATTCTGCTCCAAGAGCAATGATCCCAAAACAGCCTTAACTCGGCCAGAGGAGTTCATTTTGGACATCTGGCTGCCAGATATCAGATACTAGCAGGTATTAGCCAGCATGTGGCTAATTATAATGTTTCTGACAACTTGGTAACTTAACCAACAACCCAAAACCAGACATATTATAAGCAGCTTCAAAGCAAGTCAGTCTGTAGCAGGAACAGCTGCACTGCAGTCACATGACTCTAAAAGGAATGCTGGGATATGAAGTTCTTCCAGAATAACAGGGACTTTCTACATGCGAGATTTTGTTTGTAAAAATATCAGCCCGAAAAAATAAGGATACCAATATTTTCTGTACCGTACCATCTACTGCTGCTTATCTGGGGTTGGGTCGTTGGGGCAGCTGACTAAGTAGGGAAGTCCAGACTTCCCTCTCCCTGGCCACAGCCGCCAGCTCATCCAGGGGGATCCCGAGGTGTTCCAAGGCCAGCTGGGAGACGTTGTCCTCCCTGGACGCCTTCCAGGGAGGCGTCCAGAAGGCTTCCTTACCAGATACCAGAGCCACCTCATCTGGCTCCTCTCGATGCGGAGGAGCAGCGGCTCTACTTTGAGTACCTCCCAGATGACCAAGCACCTCACCCTATCTCTAAGGGAGAGCCCGGCCAGGAGGAAGCTCATTTCGGCCGTTTGGATCTGTGATCTCGTTCTTTCGGTCATGACCCACAGCTCATGGCCATAGGTGAGGGTAGGAACGTAGATCGACCGCTAAATTGAGAGCTTTGCCTTCTGGTTCAACTCTTTCTTCACAATGACGGATCAATGCAGAGTCTTCATCACTGCGGATTCCGGGTAAGGACCATGGTCTCGGATTTGGAGGTGCTGGTTTTCATCCCAGCCGCTTCACACTCGGCTGCAAATCATTCCAGCGAGAGTTGGAGGTCATGGCCCGATGACGCGAACAGAACCACATCATCTGCAAAAAGCAGAGATCCAATCCTGACATTTTCCAATATAACATTTTATGCCAATATCGGCCGATAATATCAGTGGGCCAATGATATTGGATGTCCCGAGAAATGACTTTAGTTGTTGGAAATGCCTCATAGTTTATTTACTTTGCCATCTGCACAGACACACACTTGTTGAATCAGTGCTGACTGGGAATGAAGCTCTTCTTTTACTTTTTATGAAGCTTTAGGTGTGTTTGTATTTCCTGTCTACGTTTGCACTTCATGCTTCTCCATCAGCATTAAATGCTCTTCTCATTCCCCTGCAGGTCAGCATCTCCACTGTGGGCTATGGAGACGTGTACCCAGAGACCATACTGGGTCGCATGTTTGCCTTCATCTGCATTGCTTTTGGAATCATCCTCAACGGTCTGCCCATTTCCATCCTCTTCAACAAGTTCTCTGATTATTACTCTAAACTTAAGTCCAATCAGTACACAGCCTCCCTGAAGAAACGCGGGAAGGTGAGATTTGCCAAAAGGACAGTGAGTAGACTTGGACACGTCTTTGGAGGCAACCAATGATTTTTTTTTTTCCTGTATATTGATATGCTTTACTGTAAATCTGCATAACATGTATATGAATGGTACATCCAGACCCAACAGGGACCAGAAAGAAATCACACACCTGACATTGAACTTGAGTAAGGTGGCTGCTTTTGCTGAGGAAAAGATGAGTATTCACAGCTTCTGTAGGTCAGCTGGTGGTGGAAAGGACCATGGATCAGGGGGATGTTCAATAAAAAATATGGAGAGGTTAAGGGGAAAATTTAAAAGTAATAATTGACTCATTTGCCAACACACTTGAATTTTACATACAGTATTGTTTCTTTGTGTATGTTAATATCCAAAGATTAATGCATTAAAATATCTGCCTTATCACTGTATCGCTATATTTTCATATAAATTTTCCCAAAGTCTTACAGTTTTATCAAAATAAAATTGCAATGTTCAGTCCACTTCTGTCATATTCAAATTTTAAAGGGACACTGTGTAACTTTTGACATAAACATTAACTTAATGTAAGTAATAAAAGATGATTTCTGGGGTCAATATACAGCACTTGACGCATGTCAGTGTTAAAAAACCAGACATTGCAACTTTGCAGGAATGGATCCGTCTCTCAAGAGAACTTTGCTATATGGCTTGATGACTTTGCTATCAGCTGGTCAAAGTAGTGTGCAAACATGATTCCAAGGCACAGATAGAGACTGTTTAATTTTGCAACAGCCGTGTGGCCTGTGGAAAATTAGAGGTTTAGTCCCCCTGGTGGGCAAAAGTTACACAGTACACCTTTAAGTGATGGTGCAGCTTCACATAAACAGCATCCTGCTGTTGAATATTTCTCTTGTTATAGGTTTCGTGAGGCTTCAGTGAAGTTTGAACAAATATATAAAATATGATGTTGTCATAAATTAGGTGATGTTTTTTATGAATAAAATCCAATGTAAAGGATTTATTTTTTAAATAACTGTTTTTGAAAAAGCAACCATCCTGTTTCATTTTTCTAAAGTAAAAATCAGTGATATATCAGCATCCTACAGGTTGAATGAAAAGGTCAAATATTGCTGGCTAGAAAATGACTGAAAACTTCGCTCATGATGGCATCTGCTTTTTTCCCCTATCTTTGCTTACACCAGTTGATGTACAAGAGCTTCATACTCAAATTCTGCTGCTGTTTCCTTTTTTTTTTGTTTTGCAATTTTGACTAGATTTGCCAGCAATGAATGCAATATATTTGTTCCACATACTGCTGTAAACTACAGAATGCACTCTTATAACATTCCTAAATAAACTTTGTTTTTGTCATAATTCTGGTGAATTCATTGACTGTCCTGAAATCAGATGTTAGTGGCGGTCATCTGCCCTGACCGCTGCAGATATGTAACATTGTAACTGTAATTTTCTTTTCGTAGTTGCCCCCTTAAAGATTTGATGCACTTTTTCTTTGTGCACCTTGGCACTATGTAAATAAAGTAAGTATTTACAAACAAAATAGTTTTATTACACATGTATGTTGCAGGATTTGTGAATCTGACAACTTCAAGAAGCTGTTGGCTGTTCTGGCTCAGATACTGCACAGCCTTCTCCTTTACTGAAGGGAAGTAAACAATCCATGAACCAGGTGGGAAGAGTTCAAGATACTGGCCGGTCTGTTCCTGTGTCTGCTGATATAAATGTTTCCAGTCGATGGGAAGTTGCTGCTGCTGATCTTTGTTGCAGACTTCACTCCCTACTGCAGAGCCTTAATGTCTGCAACAGAGCAGTTTCTGTTGCACACAGTCAAACTGGATGTGAAGATTCTCACTAGCACACGACAGTAAAAACCATGTGAGTACTGGTAACAAGGCCAGCCCAATCGGGTCTCCTCAGTAGCACAATCATTGACGGACTTTCCTTGTCAAGCTGGAGTTGAATGCAGAGATATTATTTAACGGTAAACACAAGACACACTGTTTTAGAATTATGTCTAGACTCTGTGCATGAAGAACAGTGACTAGAGTGTTTAGAGTTAAGATAAAATATCATAATATACTATTGATGAAGGCTGCAAGACATGCAGAGATTTTTTCAATGAAAAACTCTACAATTAGAAATAAAATGAGTACATTAGTAAGCATTCACTTCTAACAATAATCTAAAAAGTGGATTGATAATAAAAACTGTGACCATCTACCTGTTCTTGCAATATTGTAGAACAAACAGTGAGACTTACTATTAAGCAACCAGATACAAAAAAAACAAAACATGCAATGTCTTCCCTTTACGAGGATCTCAGTCAAAATTGGAGCCAGATATTATGTTGACAATGTAAATGATGGATAAGCTTTCAGTCCATAATAACAAGTGTATTATAATCACAACACTTTACAACAAACACTGCCCACCAGTAAACAAGACAATAAAACAAAAAACTGTTATAAAGCTATGGTTTACTAATGAATAGAAAATGGATGTAAGAAAATTTTTTTTATTAATGATTCTTAAAGAGATAAACAACAAAAACATAGGAAACCTGTGAGAAATATGAAAACAGTTGACTAAAATAGTGAAAAACTGAGATTACTATTGTGCTACTACTATAGTATAGTGGGCCGATCTCACTATTACTGCAGCTCACTAAGATACTTTAAAAGTTATACCACAACAGATCTTGAGTTTATCACACAGAAGATAATAAATGTATGAAAAACACATTAAAATATTAAATAAGATTATGTAAAATAGAAAAAGAAAATCAGATTATCCAAACTACATGGTAATAAACCTGGAACAACATCTGAATAAAGTTGTAAATAAACTTTAAAAAACAAAACAAAACTGGTTTGTTGATAATAAATTGACACAAAATTTAAGTAAGACATAATTAGTAATTGAAAATTGTTTAACATCGACAACCAAATTTCCTGGAGTGATACTACATAATTAATTACGCAGCATGTTAGTGGCCTGCTGGAAGTCATTTTGTAGGGCTCCATCAGTGATCCTCCTGCTCCTCCTCGCTGTCCTCCTATGGCTCCCTCCACATCTCCTGGTGTCACAGGTGGACAAGGCACCACAAAGTAAAATCCTGCCATGTTTTTGGATCTGCCTGTACATTTAGAGCAGGTGTTAATGTGTGCTAGCTAGCTGTGCTAATCAATTTCAGCTGGGTTAGTGATTGGTTGAAACAACTGCCAGACAGGATTTTTACTTTGTAGAGCAGGGATGTCCACCTCTGCCTGATATACTGGTCTGTCTCCAGGTATACTGGCGTGTCATCTGGTTTCTCTTTCATGCTGTCTACACTGGTAGACAGCAAACCTTCTTGCCACAACATGCATTAATGTGCCATCCTGGATGAACTGCACTAACTAAGCAACTTCTGTGGGTAGCAGAAACGCCTCATGTTACCTCAGGGCACTGACAAAAATGCAAACATGACCTAAAATCAGCCAGAAAGAATAATGACAGAGAGCTGGTCTGTGGCTGCCACCTGCAGGACCATTCCTTTATAGCGGGTGTCTTGCTGATTGCTTCTCATTTCCACCTGTTGTCTGTTCCAGTTGTACAACAACAGGTGAAACTAATTCACAATCAGTGTGACTTCCTAACTGGACAATCTAATATCTCAGATATAATGTGACGACTTTGAGTTACATGGTAATGGTTATGTTCCCTTTATATTTTTGAGAAGTTGGTTATTATTGGCTATTAACTGTATAAAGTGATACAATAACTTTAACAGAGTATGCTTGTTTATGCATTTGTTTTTTCTTGCTTTCTATGATGGTATAAGGAAGGGAGGTTGAACAAATGACAAACTTCTTCCTACTTCTTTTTTATCACATAAATGTCTGTGTGTCTTAGAGTAACTTAACTGATGTGTCTTGTTTATATATCTTATTTATTTCACCTATTTCTTTTATTTATTTGCTCAAATACATTTAATCAAATTTATTTTTAATCGTATCATTTTAAATCCATTATTTATTGCAACTGCACAAATAACACATGCCTCATAACATTAATTAATACCATTTTATATTAGTCCCTTCACTCAGACGGGAGATGTGCTACAGAGGCAAAACAACCCCAAATCTCAAATTTTGTGGTAAATAAAAGTACGACAAAATTTATGGTTATCTCTTTTCTAAAAATGCAAATTGTATCCATTCCTGTAGGGGAAGATTTTGTCCAGATGGTGGCAGCAGTTCACCAGTGAAAGTTTAAACGTTGGTAACACTGTGAAGAAGAAGTCGTCCCTCTTCTCGCGTAGTCCTCTGCGGTGGTAAAGTGACCTCTGCTAATCGCAAGGCAGCTGAAAACCATGGCTCCTCCTGTTGCAGTATCGCCTTTGATTAAGGTTTGTGTTATTAAATTAGTCATTCAAATTTTGCCTTGATTTTAAAACGAGTCAGAGTCACGTTTCTCTCTGTGAGGCGCACAATAGAGCACGCTAACATGCTAGCTATTTACCAGGGACATGCTAAATGACAGTGAGTTATAAATTGACAGAGTTAATAAAGCTGTCAGACAGAGTAACAGATACAGTTTTGTGACATTAAATCATTAAATAATCCCACTGAGTAATGTTGGTGCTGTGTGCATTGACCAAGCTTAACCCTCATTTTGCTTAAGCTAACGCTTGCATGCATAGAAACGACTCTGGAGCCAACTGGTTGCTTTTAACAAAATTGGTCATGGAAGTCACAATATATCACGCACCTGGTTTCAGTGCTAAAAATTAACCATTTCTTCCTAAACTGGCTAAGAGTAAGGTGTAATAAAGCATTGTTTTTAGCTTGTCTTTAAATTAATTTAGGCTCTTCATCGTCGCCCCCTACAGTTCATTTAACATCAGTAACCAATGTGTGTGTTTATCCATTGCAGACTGCCAGGTATTCAGCTTTGATTGCTGGTATCATCTATGGTAAAAAGAGATATGGTAAGTTGTTTACCAATGATGAGTTTAGATCAGGTTATTTCTCGTTAAATATGTCATTGTCAAATGCCACTGTTAATAAATTGATGAGGAGTTCAGACATGTCACTTCTGAAGGAATTGGACTGTTTTACCCCAAAGTCAGAAACTAAACAACTTGGGACAGATCAGCTTTGTATTAAGTGTTTCTTGTTATTGTAAATGGCAATATTGGTAGTCTGATTCATCTACTAAGCATGAATGGTAATAAACCTGACCACGAGCCGTCCAGAAGTTCAGCAAAACTTTGTAAATGAGGAGTTTAAGTGGTTGTGAGTTGCATATTTTCATTAATTCATTATTCGTTTTAAATACAAATACTCTTGACACTTTAAAACCCCCCTTTAAAAATGGCACTGGTGATGGATGAGCTGGTTTCTGTAATGTCTGAAATAATTTTATTTTTTCTGGCAAAGACACTTTGAAGCCGATTGCAGCAGAAGAGAGGAGGATTGAGGAGGAGGAGAAAAAGGCACGTGAGGAGCAGGAGCGCATTGCCAAGCAGCTTGCCGAAGGTATTTTATTAATTTCTATGACATTCAGACATTCACTCTCCAATTTACATACTGTATGGATGGATGCATGTGTGCATGCACAATAACAAAATTAGCACATAGAAAAAGTGATTTCTACATTATTTGCACTAAGGCACAACAAAACATCTGATGTTTAACTTCTCTCCTTACAGCAAATGAAGACACTATTCTGAAGTAAAGCGCAGGAGAGCTGCAAGAGGATGTCCATGTGCAATTTCCAACCTTTTCTTCCTCCTTTTCTGGAGTAACAATGGCAAAGTTAGGCCACCACCAGACACTCCAATTTTGTGGATGTGCTCACTGTTACAAGGACTGACACAACACCCCTCTTGTTCGCATTTTGTTAGTTACATAATATTAAATAAGGCTCTTAAACTCAGCATTGTATAACTGCAGATGCACTCATAAGTTATTTAGTTCTTTGCAATGAAGCAGTGTTGCAAACACAGATGTACATGACCAGTTGTCTTTGCCTTTGTTTACCAATATGTGATATTTGCGGTCAATGTTACCCCTCAGTCAGTTACGTCACATCTGGTTTGATGTTTAAAACAGATTAGCTTCATTTGGTCTTCTTGTATCACGTTCAGTTGTTCCTAATTTGCCAACATCTTTTTGAATCTCTGGATTTCTTTAAACCCACCAGGACTTATTTTTTTCTCCCTCAATTGTAAAGAGAAATTAAAACAATTAAGAGGCTCATTGTGTTTTTTTTTTCTTTTTACAAGAAAATGTACAAAAGTCATCAAAACAAGAAAGCTGGTTATTTAAGCATCCATCTAATTTTGTGGAAAAGATACCCAAGCATGTATAGTGAGAAAATTGAGTAAAACTAGGGAAACTGTTTTTTTTTAATGGATATATTTGAACAAACTTAAGAATGTAAATGAAGGTGGTGTAGAGAATATGAAGGTATGTCATGTTTTTAAAGCAATGTGCTTCCACTACTGCTGGTCCATTGTTGCCTTTGGTTTTTCTTTGGTCAGTAATTTTGATTTTATTACACTGCTGAATGTGACAAAGCTGCTCTTCAACAAGCCAGTACTGCCAAAAAATCCAACTGTTTATGAAAAAATGTATTAAAAAGGTAAATGGGTTATAATTTTTTACTTAAAAGCACATTTCAAAACTCTCCAGGACACAGCAACAAAAACACAAACCTCCAGATAGTCACCTGTGTATTTATAGTTGTGTACTGTATTCTATGAATCTCTAAACTGATTTAATATGAAAGAAAATCTAACATATTTTGAACAGATGTTTAACTTTTGGTTATAAGGATTAAAAATGGTCAGATAATTTTAGAGGCTGATTCTGTGTAGAAACATCGCTCTGGAGTTGGCATTTAAGATCTATGCACATGAAATACAACCTCATAGAAGGCAAGAATACAGTAAGGCACCTAAACAATCTAACGACGCATTAACTTTATTCTCTTTATTTGCATGGGAAAAAAAGACGTGAAAAAAGTGCGTTATGCACTGCTTCGGCCGGTTGTGAAACCCTGACGTTCTCAGGGACTCCATTTTACATTCAAACTATCTTTAGCACAGTTTTCAGGAGCAACCAGTCCTGCATTAACTGTTAAGTAAATCTACAGGGATAAAGACAAGTCCTCATGATGGACTAATGCAAATAATTTGACTTTCTTTAATCCATTAGTTTAGATTATATGAACTTTATTTTCTGTCCCAAATCAGTGACGGCAGTTTGTCTTTGACAGCTACAGTTAATGCAGCGATACAATACATTCACACTTGCAGGGTAAAATTACTTTTGAAACCATGGATAAAATAACGGCAGATAAAACCATGTATGGTGGTGGCTGATCAGGATCTGGATGGTTATTACATGCAAAAATGTTCTTACAGGCCAGAGAAACTATAGCATCTGCTGATGGCAGCAGCTGGAGAAGGTGATGGAGGGGGTGAGATTGGTCCTCTTATCTGGGTAGCTTTCCTGATTATGGAGCAGTGATAGTTTTGAAAGCTGTTTTTGTAGTGACCCAGTATTTTTACTGGCCTGACTATACAGTAAGAGGTTGGTTTGCGTTTGATGGAGAGGAAGCTGCATCAAGCTCAAACACCGAATGCAAGACTGGATTCTATGAGCGAAATATAAACCAGAGCTAATATTTGTCTGCTGACAGTCCTCCATTTCTTCAGCAGGTGGAGGGAATGTGTGTTTTGTAAAAATGTATGCAACATGTAAAAGTCAGGTCATAATCTTTTAAAGATATCTAAAAACTGATACCTGGATACTGAGGATAAAAAGTGGCTCCCACAGCACAATTTCTTTCCTTCATAGTCTTCAGCTCTTGAGAATTTTGGGCTAAAGTTTGAATTACATCACTAACTATCTGCTGATAGTGGATCAATGCAGTTGCATCTAATGGGTGAGCTTCCTGGGAATCATCATCTGTATATTTAAAGAGCTTTTCCTTCTTCATAAAGATACCTCAACCCTGAAGAAGATGTGTGTTTAAAATCAACCCTGATGCTGTAAACTTTTATCACTCACCTCAGAGAGGTTGAGTCTTATTTACATGGAAGAATTAGT
Source organism: Atherinomorus stipes (assembly GCA_023101725.1). NCBI lineage: Eukaryota > Metazoa > Chordata > Actinopteri > Atheriniformes > Atherinidae > Atherinomorus > Atherinomorus stipes. The sequence continues at coordinate 316,990 of JALJCO010007110.1, forward strand.
GTATTTTTATACATCTTCTTGTTACACAACTTGCCCTGATCATACGCGTGACTTTAATCAAGTTTAACCTGAGATCACCTTCAACTACATGTGTCTGCAAAGGGATCACTAAATCCAAATTTAGTTTTCAGAAAAGAGTTGCAAAGTTCACACACCTCACATGTCCCTGGCTGAGTCAATGACACATCTAGCAGTGATCAAGAGCTCCGGAGGACGAGGCGTTGAAGTCTTACTTAACATCATTAACATCATCGGGCCAAGTTATAATTAGAACAACAACAATGCCAGGCCTGACACAATCCAAGTGATAAATATATCCTCTGGGTACTGCAGGGGATTACAGTGATCTTCTTACATTTTGTTTTCTTGTAGAAATAAGTTTGTTGTTGTATCTGCAGCTGATACAAAGCAGTTAATTTGATTTCACATTAACATAATGTGAAATATAAAATAAATTCATCTGCAGCTGAAATTTACATTACCCCCTTGAATAAGTATTTTCACTCAGTGGCATATTCCTGCACCTTGTGCTGAGGCACAGTTAGTGTAAACTTTCTGCACCTCAGCCGTTTCCTGTAGGACCCATTCTGTCCAGGATCACACACACAATGAAGCTCTGCACTGGTAGCATGTACAAAGATGACAGTGGGTTACTTAACTAAATGAGTGATGGCAAATGGAGACGCCTGAGGCTCTGCTGATATAACACTACATCCCTCAGTGCTGTTCTCCACTGTTTTATCAGCTTTTTTTCCATCTGTAGTCTTTTCTTAACCTCTTTCACTCCTTTATCTATAAAAAACTATTAAAACAACCACTTTTCAATGTGAAACTAAACATTTTTTTTATTTTTTGTAAATTTAATAATCTAAAAAGAGTGCAAGAATTTAAGCAGACAAAAAATCTTACAAACAAAAATAGATCATTCATAGAGTTAATATTTTCTTCTGTTTTTATGTTAAATCCACCAAAAACAAGAACATTTTTCACAGTAAACAAACTTTGTAAAGTTCCTATGAGATAGCTGCAGATACTGCTGGGAGATCAAAATGATAAAAGCAAGACTTCTCTGTCAGAAATCTTTCAGATCAGATTAAATAATTCAATTTAGTTTCAGAAAAGTAGCCCTTATTTCAACAGATGAAGAGAACTGGAAGAAAAAAACCCATACAATTAGAAGCATACCATCATAAACTCTATTACACACTGCATCACACCATCTTCTAAGCTGACAGTATGACTCAGTAAGTCTGGATGTATCTTTGCAGCAGACGTGTGACTTGAGGCTAATACCATTGTACTACCCCAGTACATCCGCCATTATGTAGTGCAGCCCAGCAAACAATTATATAAAGCCCATACACTGCTGAAGGCACGGGTTCATCAGCTTATTGCAAAGGATTTTGTTAACTGGATTAACTCTAGATTTAAACTCTGCATTTAGGTTCAAGAAGTGAAAATAATCGGAGAGCCTGTCTGGGTGCAAGGTATAAAAGGCTCATGCACAGTCTTCCCGCCACAGCTCACACAGTGACATCTCTGCATTGAAAACTTCCCGTTGATTCACTCTACACTTCAGGTAAGGAGACCATGCTTTCCACTCACCTGCTTAACTTTGCAAGATGCAAAAGCGACTTTATTTAGTATTTTTATTTATTTTTGTGATCATTTAAGGGGATTTTATGAAAGTTCTTAAATACTAAACAAAACTAGAAAAGAAAGAAAGAAAACAAGGGGAGAAAAATCAAGCAAATAAATTTTCTTACTTGGGTTTTGCCCAGAATGGACTTCCAAGTCTTTGCCATGTTGATGCTTATCCTGGCCTGCGTGGAGCAGAGCCTGGCCTCCTGCGTGGTGGACAGCTTCACAGTCAAACAAGATTTTGAGCCCTCAAGAGTGAGTACAAAATATCTTTATTTTCACACAAATACTTTTAAAGGAACTCAGACAAATCTAGAATATATACAGCTTGAGAAAAAAAAGTAATTGATGTGCCTTTATTAACTAGTTGTTTTGGTGAAACTATTTACAGTCAGTAATAATACCTTCTAGCTTCAGGACAGCTGGTTCTCTTGAATTAAAAAGTAGAAAAACAATGGTCAACATTCTCTTTATAAACAGAGACATCATTGGCATTCAGTAATTTACCACTTAAGTTAAAGTCTGAGCAATTTGTCCTCATAATTCTAACTTCAGGAAGCAAAACAACCAGGATTTCACTGTTCGGTTTGGATCCAGATTTGCTGATTAAATCCCGGTTAAGATATTTTGATTTTCTCCCTCTGACAGTATGCAGGAAAGTGGTATGCTCTGCAGAAAAAAGACCCCGAGGGCTTGTTCCTGCAGGACAACATTTCTGCCGAATACACTGTTGGGGATGATGGTGCCATGGTGGCCTCCTCCAGGGGCAGAGTCACTCTCTTTGGGTGCGTTTTTAAAAAAAACTTTATTTTTAAAATAAAGGTGCATCTGGAATTTTAAAGCCACCAATCCAACTTGTTTTTATCTCCATTTCACATCCAGGTTCTGGGTTGTCTGTGCGGACATGGCTGCCCAGTATTCAGTGCCTGACCCCGGCACCCCAGGCAAGATGTTCATGAACTATCAGGGACTGGCCAGCTACTTGTCCAGTGGAGGTAAGCTTGACCAGCTTCGTACTCCGTCTTCTTTGCCGCTCTTCGTCCAGCTAAGACAAACCTCTCATTGTCTTCTTTTTCCAGGTGACAACTACTGGGTCATTGACACCGACTATGACAACTATGCCATCACCTACGCCTGCCGCATGCAGAAGGAGGATGGAAGCTGCGAGGATGGCTACGCACTGGTGTTCTCCCGCAACCCCCGCGGCCTCCCCCCTGCCATCCAGAGAGTCGTTCGCCAGAAACAGGAGGAAATCTGCATGGCTGGACAGTTCCAGCCTGTGCTGCAGACTGGTATGTTACAAACACACACACACTTGCATTTGAAGCAGAACAATCCATTTAAACTTATCCAGGATTTTTTGCTTTTCCTTCTCAACAGGAGCTTGCTGAACTGCTTTTCAAGATGGAGTTTAATGAGCAGCCCTCTGTGAAACTGGATCAATCATCACGCCCAACATGAAGACGCAGCTCTTCACAGCAAACAAATCCTGCTTGCAAATTTGCTTTGTTCCAAGGATATAGGAGAAAATTGTCTGATAAATCCGATCAAACATCCCATGTAAAATCGCCACACACTGCCAAGAAAATTCACTGCCAAATCCCCTGAAAACTATAACCAGATAAAAGGATGTGACGACACGACCAACTGTACGGTTCTGTCACTCTGATGGGTAACATCTGTAATGCATCAGTCTGTGTTGGTGAAAATAAATTTTCTAAAGAAACTTGCTGTTCTCCTTTTTTATAAAAGCTTCAGGGGTAGCCAATCTAGACTCATCATCCAACTTTGCTCCTCTGGTGCACAAAAACCAAGACGACTTGTTGACAATCTCTCAGTAGTGTTTGCTAATAATAAGAGTAATCGGTTGCTTTTACAGCCTGTTCATACAGATGTCTGCTTGGAGAGCTGCAAAATAAAGCAACCAAGTCTTGTAAAATTCTTAACATTAGTGTCAAATTCATAGAGATGCACGATAACCATTTAAAAAAAACAAAAAAAAAACGATACCGATAACTGATCAATTTCAGCTCCTAAATGCAGATAACCGATACTGATGACACACATACATACCTAATTATACCAAATCAAAAATTCCAACTATATGGGGTAGTTCGTGTCTAAAATAAGATGGGGAAAGTGGTTTGGAAGCAGCTTGGGGTATTCCCTGTGAAGCAGCAGCTTTCTTTTCCCAATCGCAATATCTCAAAGAGAAAAGCATAGAAGTGGGATTTTCAACTTCTGCATGTCTGATCTTAAAAATTCCAACTTTATGGGACATAAGTTATCGGAGTAAGTCGTCATGATATCGGACTAATCGGAATGACGTCATATTTTCATGTTATCGGCCTAATAATTACCGCGTATCCCTACAAATTGAGCATAATGTGTGCTTGTGATGTGAATGCTCTCTCATAAATGGACTTCCAGTGCAAAATCTGTTGACTGAGCTGCAGCAAATGCATTTGCACCAAACCGAATAACTTCTACAAATAATATGAACACTTTGACCTTGCTTCATCAGTCCTCCGAATACCTCTCAGGCAGCGAGTATGGCCCAGGCCTTCTCCAGTAATCCACAGCACGAACTCTATATAAACCACCAACCTCCCGGTCCACTACAGAACAGAATGAAACCAGATATCAAGATCATAATCTCAAAAATGAACGAACGCTTCAGGATTTCAGAGGGAATTTTTACCTGGTGAAAAGACATAAGAAGTAAAAATGGTGTCCCGGGTATTTATTCTGCTGAATTTCTTGTGGTCTGTGGAGAATTCCACCTCAAATGTCTTAATGCACCTGCCAAGTACAAAGAAAGGAAGAAACATTTGCTCTTGCTGATGTCACCTAACCTTTTCATGGACAATGAAATGCCTCCTATAAACACATTTATATTTTTCAGCATGATACTGCAGAGCGTAACTGAAAACCTGGATAAGAAACATGTTAAACAGGCATTTACCTCGAGTCAATGCACTTGTCAGACCAAACAATAAGGACTTGGCCTTCAGTGATCCTGATGAAACGTAATCCATTGACCTAACCAAAGGTGAAATATAGCTTGACACGTGTAATCACTATTTACATGCTTCTCCATGAGTTCTGTATGCATGTTGTACCGACCTGGTCTGGCACAGCTTTGGGCTGAGCACAAACATGGATGAGTAGAACGGAGGGCACAGACAGTTTGGATGTCAGAGTCAGAGTGTCACCTGCAGGAACCTTCCAGGGTCCAACAGTGCGAGGGTCCTGAAACAATGACATCAGTGAGTCAAAGTATGTCTCAGAGCTGAAAAGTGAAGGCTGAGTAGGTCAACTAAATCTACTTTCACGGTGTTTCATCTACAGTACACGTTATATGGAAAGACAATTGGTGCAGAAAAATTAAACCACTGTGAAATTATTTAATGTTACCTCTACACTCCGGAGGCGTCTGAACTGCGGTGGTGTCGGGTAGTCGGGGCTGCCCATGCTTTGCCACAGCTGGTATGGATTGGTCACATTGTTGTCCATGTAGTATGTGACATACACGAGACCTGGAGGACAAACGGGTATCGAGGTGGATTTGCAATGAAGCATTCACGCTTTAAAACCCGCATGAAAGCTAACAGTGTTTGGTTGGACGCACCCTTCTGCTCAGCCAGTCCTCTTATAGTGACAGTGACATCATCAGTGCTGTTGGACGTGCGGTTGTCGGCGCTGTTGTAGACCAGCACTGCTGCCTGCCAGCTGTCCGAGCCGCCCGGCATCGCGGGCTTGTGGCTGCTGGCGAGAACTCCCAGCGTGTTGCTGTCACTTCCTGAGTTCAGAACCTGGGCCAGGACCTGGGTCTCCCCTCAATTCAGAACCCCATACAGCAGAGATACTTCAGCAACCGCTACCACGTGGAATAAAAGTATCTCTTCACAATCATAAGGTTGTAGAGTAGAAATCATGTCACCTAGCAGAGCCAGCAGACCCATCACGGTGAGAGCAGGCTTCCTGATGAGCTGGACGTGAGGTGGATGGGTGTTGTTGACTTGAAAGCGGGCGGTGAGTGTTCGCTGGGTGAAGGGATGTGGGTGGTAGCTGAGGAAGGCGTTGTCGTTGCTAAGCAGGGTGTAGTTGATGGTGCTGTTTGGGTTTGCCAGAAGCAGATTCTGGTGCTGGGTTATTACCTATACAAGGAGCAGGACAGACAAAATTGTTTTTCAAGTTATCCAAACCCTGATCTCATTCACCACTTTTTATAATCATAACCTAACTTGCACAAAATATGAAGTCTCAAATAGGTTTAACTGATTTTCATGTTGCTCTTCTGTATTCCTTTACTTCACCTTCACCATCATCGCAGCGTAGGTCACATCAGCCCTCCACTCCTGAGGCCTGGACCACCCCACCAGAGGATCAGCCTCGTCATTATAAACAGGAAGGCTGCGGAAACTGGGGAAACGCTCCTGGATCTCTCCTACTGTCTGGATCTCCTGCTGGAGGATGGGTAAAGAGTAGCCTCCTCCCTGAGAGATGGAAACAGAAAGTCACCTCCAATCTGCTTGATAATAAATCAATGAATGCATTTCAACATATTTTTTTTCACATGACTGATGAAGCAACTATATTTCAGCAGCACTGTTTTATATCTGCTAAAACTGATCATAAGTAGGCTGTATAAAATGTTAATATTCTACTGCAGGTGTACAGGCAACTACAAGAATTTTGTTCGACAGGGATGAACCTCTGGATATAAATGAGTTTTATTTATTTATTCATTTCCGCTCCTGAGAAACCCACCTTCTTGTGCAGGGCGATGTAGTCAATCCTGACTCCCGTCTCCCCAGTGAAGAAGTTGGTGCCATTGTAGCAGTGCTGCAGCATTGCCCAGCAGTATGGGGAGCGTGGCAGGGTATGACATGAGTCTCCGGGACCTCCAAACTTCAGGAGTCTGCTGGCAGCTCGCAGTCCCTCCGAACAAGCATCATAATAGTTAAGAAACCCTGAAAAAAATGCTCAGAAAAGTTATGCTGAGCTGCTTTGGGGTTCCAAGATGACATCTCCATCAGTTTTACAGGCCTATCTTGGATGAGTTGATATGATGTTGCTTTTGATAAAAATGCATTTGTAAATGAGTTTGACATGAAACTAAGACTCCAAACTTCCATCCAAACAAATAACTAACATTAACATGGAAATGTTGTGGACACTGTTTTGCTTTATTTCTTTACCTTGAATTGAAACAGTGACATTATCAAAGTCATGGTTGTTGGGTTCATTCCATGTTTCAAAGTTCCATCGAGCAACACTTCCCAACCCATATTTATCTGAAAGTTTCAATGAACAATGAAGATGTAAGCAAAATATGATATATAAAACTTATCACATAATATCCTCTTACTGGTCCCCTAAATAATTTACCTAACAAATATAAATATATGTTGTGGTATAAAGTGCGAACATCATGACTTGCTCACTCACCAATGTACCTCTTGGCTGTGAGATAAACCAGGTTTCTCCACTCGACCACTTGTGATTTGTCCTCAAAGTCAGTGAAGTAGTTTGAGACGCTGCCCATCAGTTCAAAACCTAGAAAGAGCAACAGAACACCAAATCATATTTGATTCACTGTTCTTTTTATGCAACTTCAAGTTCAAACACTTGCAGTTCTAATAAACTTTAGTTGTGTAATCTAAACAAATCAAAATGTCTTTGGCAATCATGTACTCTAACAGCCATGCAGGGAGTAAGGAAAAGACAAAAGAAGAATATATTGGTACTAAAAAAAAGTATAGTTTGTTTATGGCACCACACCTGGTTGAAGTCCATTGATCCACAGGAGCTCTATCAGCTGATCCAGTTTAGTGAAGTTGTACTGGGGGTGTGTGCCTGTATTTCTACAACACCAAGAATATCAATAATTTCTGCCGTTATTCAGTCAAGTATTCATAAAAGCAAAAATTGATAATACAGTAACAAGTAATAAGAAAAAATATGCTAAATGAAATTCTTCTTTCACATTTCTGCACTTTGACAAACACAAACCAAATTTCATGTCTGAACTTCTGCTGGCTGACTTACTGCGCGGAGACCAGCTCCAGCATCCAGTGTATCCTGACCTGCTGGATCCCTCCATGAGGGACTGAGCCCACGTAGGCCAGATTCAGCTGCTGGTCGATGCTCAGGTCAAACTGGTGGGCCTTGGTGTGAGGAAGTGGGGGGCTGCACACAAACCATCTATCCAGGTTTGTTTCTTAAATTGCTATAATTCATATGTCAATTCATCATACCGGTTAGCAGTGATACATGTAGCTCAGGAAGACTTTTCAGTCACGTACATGACATTTTTTTATAATAATAATAATAATAAATACAGGAACAATTGATATACTCGTAGAACACCGCTGCCAAAGTCGGTATGAGAACTAACTTATCCTACATTTAATCTTGTTTTCAGCCCTGTGCATTTCCTTTATTGGGGGGAGAAGTACTTGAACTAAATAGAAGTTTATTTGACCTACCAGAAACCAGTGCTTCTCCAGAACTGTGTGAGATCTCTCTCTGCTCTCCCCACATCAACTATGATAACGTAGGAAGAGCCTGAAGTTTTGGAAAAGTTAAGCAGTAAAGCAAGAGCAGTAAATCCTTTCCACAGCATGTCTGCGACTTGACTGTCAACTTTGCTATGGCGCGTTAGCTTAATGGCTCCTCTTAAAGCGATAAACGTCCAATGGTTCAATATAATACTAACATGTTTCACACAGCGTGTGTAAATAAATTACGGAAATTCTAACAAAGTCACTCAAACAACATGTAAACACATTTTTCTCCAGCTAGCAGAGGCAGCCTCCAGCCTCCAGCCTCCAGCAGCCTCCAGATCCGCCCACCGCTACGTGTTACACACGTAGCGGTGGGCGGATCAATCCAAATATCGATAATTCGAAAACCAACGTTGGCGTTGACATGGTCGATACTAGTGTCATAACATCGATACTTCAATGCAAGACTTGAACATTTATTATTTACAGATACGTGTGTGTGTGTATATATATATATATATATATATATATATATATATATATATATATATTATAGTTATATATATTTATTATTTACAGTATATAGCCTATATTGTAACTAATAGGTTTCAGTGCAGAAGTCACTACCTCCAGAACTACAGGGCTACAATCTTGCAGGATTTCACGTTTCCCAACTGCAAAATGGTTCATTAACTGGGCGGAGTGGTTAACAAGTAGTTGGAGACCAAAGACTGAAAAAACTAACAAACAAAAAAAAAAACAAAAACAAAACACAAGGGACAGACAGAGAAACAGTGAAACCTAGGGATGCACGACAATGGAAGTTTGACCGATATGCCCAATATTTTAAAACTGATGTGGCCAATTACCAATATCGATATTAAATATTGATATATTAAAGCTGAAAAAATAAGCAGTCATTTCAAATAGCAGTTTTGTTATCCATTCCAGACACTTTGAAACACTGAAATATTGCGATATTTTCACTTGCCAATATCAAATCGATATCAAAAACATGGAATTAATGTATTTTACTTAGAAAGTCTTGTGAGATTTCATCTTTTTGTTACAAAATCTCAATATTTCATGAAGTCTCATGAGATTTTGCAACAGAACGATGAAAAATCGCAAGATTTCATTAGTAAAATAGATCAATACTGCATTTTTAAATGTAAATATATCAGCATATGAAAATATCACAAAATTTTTGTGAATTCTCGCAACATAAGGATGAAATATCGCAATATTTCATTAGTAAAATAGACCGAAACTGCGTTTTTAAATGTCATGATATCAGCATATGAAAATATTGCGATATTTCAGAGTATCGATATATTTTTCTCCACACCTAGTCTTTAGAAGTTTCAAAGTTTGTAAAAAAAGAAGTTCCTGTTTTTAAGACTTCAGAAACAGCGGGCTCATCGGTTAAATATCAGTGGGGTGGCCGATGTCTGATACTCAGTTTTAAGGCTGATACCAATAGGGGGCCGATTATATCGTGCATCCCCTGTAAAACCTCCAGGATGATAGCCCTCGAGGACTGAAATTGCCGACCTGTTTTTAGTGAGTTCTGTAAAATAAAACGCATGCGCTACATGCTTTCAGCCTCTCTTGCAGAGATAACAGCAATTTTGGATTTTTAATATGGTATGAGTGATAACTTTGTTATGCGTGCATTAATTCCAGATTAATCTCCTAACATTAACGTGTAAATTTTGACAGCTCTTTTAAATGTACTGGTTTCAACTATACTAACCCTTTGCAGTAGATCAACACACATCCCTACTTAGTCGCAACACTGCCTTAAGTCTTTTATGCAAGAATTTTTTTTTTTTTTACATCAATGGAACAAACTAAATTACCCCTAACCCCTAAAAAAAAAAAAAGTAAAATAAATATAGATATGACTAATTCTCTACCAAAAACTCCCTGTTTGGCTCAATCTATTGTAGTATAAAATTTCATATTTTACTAAATCATAAAATGCGGTGTTCATATAACATCAGGACATCAGATTTCTGACAAATCAAGAGCTGTTAATGGGACATTTATTATTTAAAAAAAAGGAGAATCAAGAAGGCATGAAAGAAAAATTCAGATGTCATTTACATTTTAAATTGATACTGTTAAACAGCAACAGTTATACACAACCATTTACACAACCTGTACAATTCTTTTCCCTCGCAAATTTGCAATTTCAATTCAAAATAACTTAAATAGGTTTCTATGTAAAAGTGCAAATCCATATGCATGAATGTCTGTAAGACCATGGTGACAGAAAGGGTGCCTTGATGAGCTTATTGAATCCAAGTTATTCACTTGTAAGGCATCACAAGCACATTTCAACATCTAGCAACTATACTGTATAGAGAACAGTCATATGTAATGCTTTTAATGTACAATAGTTTCATTGTGAAATTATGATGCCTTACGTTACTCTGTTAAGCACATACCCTCTCATGCAAATCAATATTGTAATGTCTTTACTGGTCTCGAATTTTGTGATCGTACAGGCAACCCTTTTTTATCAAGAGTTTGCAGCCCTGAATAAAACCACTCAGAAATGTAACAGTTCAGTTTGTAGAGTTCTTGTGAAAGTTAGCAGAGAAAGTTTTACAGCATCACAACCACATACTGTTATCTGTCTGGTAGTGTTATGGTTTAGCATAAAAAAAATAAAAACAAAACAATCACAGTAACCACAGGCCAGTCTTTATAGGATAAACCCCAGTCTATCGAGGTTGTAGTAGTCCACAGGTTCCAGGTTTTTTTGGTGAGACTGTGTGTGGGCATCTGGAGGTTGGTAAGGAGGAAGAGGGTATTGTGATTCTCCACAGTGGCAAGGCATGAGGCAACGAAGAGTGGCAAACTATTAATGCTGATACTTAAAAGTCTCAACAAGCATCCTCCTGATTGGTAAGGAGGGGGAGTGAAGGGTAACAATACTCAAAGTACTAACCCACGCACGCTATTGGGCTTTACATGCTTCTGTACTAACATGCAGCCGATGCAAAAAACTAAATATCACCATGAATAGATTATTGTACAGCATATCTGCTCATGAAGCACTGGTCACCATGGACTATACTCGGCAGGAGACCGGAAATGTGTTTGGTAATGAAAAATGTGTTCAGGCATTTGCAATACAAAGGAGAAAATAACAAGCATCGAGTCCTTATGTGAGTGTGCACAGAGTGAAGCAACTACGACTTCTGCTCCGCCGCTGCAGCAGACTGGGCTGCACTCTCTGGTTTAAGGATTTGATAGGTGATGAGGTACTCTGGGTAGGCCTGAGAAAACAGCAAGACATGGGTCAGTATTACACACCAAGAGACGTCCTCTTTCTTTCCTGCCCTGATGTTTCAGTTTACCTGCTCTCCTCTGTAGATGACATATTCAGCGTAGGCTAAACCATTAACGCTGGGCCGACCGATTACTGAATGATGTCCTGGAGGGGCGTGCGCCATCTTCATGGCACTGAACTGTAAGAAGGACTTCCCCAAAGTCACTCGGCAGAATAACATTTGCCTGAGAGTTCAGATGAGAGGAAGTCAGACACCAGTAACACTCTTACAATCAGCAGTTTAAGCAAACAAACCATCTGAGAGCAATTTGTTTTATGTAAAATCTCACCTGTGACACAAGTAGCAGGACCTGTCTTTGTGTGTTGGACATCCTGTGCCTCCACCAATGCCATAGACGTACTGATTGCTCTTTGAGGAGTTCTCTGCAAAGTAGATCCCCGCTCCAAACATCCCTCCTATGTAGGCGTGACGTTCATCAAAGCCTTTGTGGATGATGGCGTTGATAAAAGGAGAACCTGAGGAAAAACATGACAGAAGCAGAAGGTTTTACACTCAGTCAGAACACAAACAATTATAAATAGCTTCTCAGATCTACAGCAAACAGATGGTGTGACTGTGGGTGGTTACCGTGAAACAACATGCGCTCGTTGTGATGGTTGTGGTTCTCATCTGCAATCTCCTTCTGGCGGTGGGTGTAACGTTCCCTCAGCTTCTTATTAACCACCTTCTGAATCTGTGTGGTGCATTGTGACAGGAGGCAGAATACAGAGAATTACGACTGCTTACAATAAACTTTTACTTGTCAAGCTCAATAGCAGTACTTATCAATTCTCAATACGATCAAAGAAAAAAATTAAAAAGTACTTTACCTTAATGATGTTGTATCTGCTGAAGACGCCACCAGCGTTGCCTCCATCTCTGTGCTCCCTGATGGTGCTCTGCATCTGATTGACCACAAAGAAAATGTCATGATTTCACTAGTAAGCAAATGTTAACACTACTGGCTGTAGAAGCTAATATTCTCTTGTCATTGCTATAAAGCAGCTGCAACTAGAAGTAATTTTACAATTATCCTAAATAATTTTGTGTAAATTTCAGCATTTGCTTAATGCAAATCACTGAACACAACCAGACATTAGAAAATCAGTACCTCCTCTTCTACAGACTGATACTCTTTGTCATCAGGAGCAAGGTCTATCAGGATGGTGCCCTGGTTGGCACAGTGGAACGTCAGGTATGGGTTGGCACCTAAAAAGAAGGTCAATAATTTAGAAAAGCCCACGTTTATGTTTATAAAACAGTAGAACAAAGCCAAAAGTCAGAGCCAGGACATTTCTTCACCTTGCTGACCACCCAGCAGCCTCTCAACACCCTTGATAAGCTTGTGTCGGTGGCCATACGCGTTAATCCCAATCTCCTTCAGCTCCTCATGGCCCATGTCGGCCAGCACGTCCAGGGTGATCTGGAAAAGAAAAATATCACAAAAAGCTGAGAAATGTACACCAACCTGAACAAAGAGCCATGAGTTTAGACAGGTCCACTGCTTCTTAATTTCATTTTCTTTTCTGAAAGTCTGTGACTGACCTGCTCCCTCTCAAATATGTCCCTCAGGTGCTCCAGGCCGAGGCTCTTCAGGAACTGACTTATGTTCATATCCAACACTGCCACTGTAACAAAACACCAAGTTAAGTTTCAGGAAAGATTTTACCACAAATCCCATACTGTGTTGACCACATTCTCATGAGAGTGCAACAAACTTACTTTCCCCTTCCTTGCGGTCAGTGCCAGTTGCTCCATCTGCCACCCCAGAGGTCCCAGCCACGGCAGCAGCTGCAGCCAGCTCGGTGAGGGGCCCGGCCAGGTTGTCTATGCTGCTGGCAGCTGACAGACAGGATGGTGTAGAGGCAGGCGAGATGACTGAAGCGCTGACCACCGTGGCTTGAGGCTTGAAGCAGCTGGGCAAGGCATCTGGTGGCATGGCGTCCATCAATAAGGCTCGGATATCGTCAGCCTGCAGTGACAGCCAAGAAGACCAGTTGAAAAAAAGCCCCTTTTCAGTTCAGGCACATTTCTCTACTAAATACTCCCTTCTTACTTCAATCATTTCAACAGAATAACTAATCTGCAACTTGAATGAAAAAATGTTCAGGGTAAGTGAAAAACATGTCTGACAGGAGCCGTTACCGTGGCCAGGTCCAGAGCAGTCTGTCCCTCTTGGTTCTTCATGGTGGGGTCAGCTCCGTGAGCCAGCAGCAGCGCGCAGAGTTGTGTTCGACCTTTCTGGGCCGCCTCATGAAGAGGTGTGAAAGCCCATTTGTCTGTAGCATTCACACATGTGTTGTACTTGATCAGTAGGGCTGCGATGTCCACGTGCTGTGAAAAACAGAAGCAGCAGAGCAATGATCAAACTGTGTATTAAATAAAAAGACATCAGTATTGATCATATTTACTCTTCTTAAAGGAAAAACCATTGAGGCAAATAACTGATTTTAGCTTCTATATGTTACATGTGGAGCTTTTTTTCCCCCTTGTGACTTCAAGCTTTTGCATCTGTCGCTCAAACATCCTACCATCTGAATTTCATACGTCATGCCTTTGTGTTCATGTAGCTGAGACTGACCCCATAAGAAGCAGCATTATGAAGAGGGATAAGACCCCCTTTGTCCTGGGCATTGACATCAGCTCCATGCTCCAGCAGGTACTCTGCCACCTCCAGGTTGTTATAACCAGCTGTGGAGAACAGGAAGGAGGAGGAAAATGTTAAAAGTGTAAAAGAACAGCATGTTCATCTCCTATGCAAAAGCCATATCAGGACTGTGTGGTTGTACTGATATTCAGAACAGAGTAATGAACACCAGAGCCACTCGTACCTGCCAGGTGGAGCGGTGTGGAGTTGCGCCCTTGAGCGTCTCTGCAGTTGATGTTCTCTGGGGAACAAAGCTTCTGCACTCGGGCAAGGCAGCCTTTCTTAGCAGCGTCCAGCAGGGCGGCATCACCCCGTAGCAGGTCCTGGATGTCTGTGTCTCCATCTTTGACCATGTCCAGGGGAATGTTGCCATCGCGGTTCTTCTTGGTCGGGTCTGCTCCATGCTGCAAAGTTCAGATCATTTTACTGAACCATTTTAAAACACTTCTTGGTATACATAAGACTGTGCAGCCTCATGAGCCAATCTTGTTCAATTTTGCCTTCGTATTTATCATGATAACCAAACTGTATTTAATATGATACACAACAGAGACAACACAGACGACAGTTTCCTTACTTTGAGAAGCAGTTTGCAAATCTCATATTTTCCTTTGGCTGCAGCCTCATGTAGTGGGGTGAACTTCCAAAGGTCTGCCACGTTGACTGAAGCTCCATGTCTAACCAGCAGCTCCGCTACTTCATAGTGACCATAAGAGCATGCGTTGTGGAGGGGAACCAGACCACTGAGGAAGGAAAACAAGTGAAAATCTCCACACTAGAACCAGGAATCAAATTAAAAGATATGGTTTGCAAAAAAGAAAAAAACCCAGTAAGCTCACCCCTTGTCTTTGGCATGAACATCAGCTCCATGGTGTAGCAGGTACTCAACGACCGCCACTCGGTTGTAACCAGCTGCAAAATGTAGGGGAGTGGAGTGGCGGCCCTCCAAGTCCCGGCAGTTTACGTTCTGGGGGGTGCAAAGTTGCTGCCATACATAGAGACAACATAGTAAATAGTAATTTATCTAAGTGGTGTGCAAACTATTGCTGCACGCGGCCATGTAAAACACACCAATGCTACCATTTCTTTTAGGAAACCAAAAATGAACACTTCAAATTTTGTTTGTGAAGGCAGTTTCTGTTGTACAGAAGAAGCTTACCTGCACTGTGTCCAGATCCCCTGCTTTGGCAGCTTCTAGAAATCTGTAGTCCACATCAGAGTTGCGCGTGGGGACATTTTCTTAAAAATAGAAAGAGGAAATTCAACACAAAACATATACAAAAAAAGTAAACTTCACAAGGACCCATAATTTCCAGATGAAACCAAGATTTAAAAGGTAGAGTCCGACCTTTCCCCCCTGAAAATAAACGTTAGACTTGTGCAAGTGGAAATCCGTCTCAAACTGCGCCTTTGGGCCTCTACTCGCATGCCATGAAGCGTTAGAATGCAACTCCCTCTCCCCCTGCCTGTAATTCGCTCTTTAGCTTTGTTTTGTTGTGGTCGGGACGTTTCTGGGTGGAGATTTCCGCTTATATCACCAGCCAATGACAGAGCTAAGGACATGACGCCGTGTGGGAATAAGCTCATGATTGGAGCAGACATCAGTCACTCGAACTCTCAAAGGAAAAAGAAAGAAAGAAAGAAAAAACGGCGTATGCAACAAAGAAAAGATAAGAGCTTTAGAAAATGCAAGTTGGAAAACCAGGGCTAATATTAGTTTGGCTTTTACCCACTTCTGAGCTCTGAAGGAGAGACTTGAAGCTGAATAGTTTAAAGAAGGAGGCGGCCATCAGTCTGAGAGGGAGGGGCGCTAAGTTTGAATGCTGCTGTTTGCAAACAGAAAGGGTGGGGGGACTTCGGACTCTACCTTTAAATTTTGAACACTGCTGTCTCTTTGAAAAATAAAAATCTCTTTGCATTATCTATCTATATCTAAGTATCTACAAATATACAAATAAACTTTATAACTCAAGTATAAAGACAAGCAATCCCCCCAAAAAGGGGGGGGGGGGGGGGGGGGCTTATTACCATTTAAGATCTGCTGCACAGCCTCGTTACCCATCTGAGCAGCGGTAAATCCCTGCAGAGACACGATGGAGGGGTCAGCTCCGTAGCTCAGCAGCAGCTTGCAGGTCTGGATGTGACCCGCCAGCGCTGCTCTGTGAAGAGCCGTCTGGCCGAGCGTGTCTGCAGCATTCACCTGGCGGCAGAGGAGGGTCACAGTCCATTTTCAGCAACACAACTCATTTCCATTTTGAGAAAAAAAATTCCATTTTGACATTTGGCAAAAAGGAATTATCATAAACCTTTGCTCCATGCTTCTGCAGCACCTCTAGGATGTCATTGTGGGCTCTCTCAGCAGCAACATGCAGGGGAGTCATAAAGCTAAAAGATGTCACAGATGGATTGTTAAAGGTCAGAGTTTTCTTTGTGTTCCCCCTCATCCTTAGAAAAAAAACCTGACTTATTTATAGGAATTGATGTGCTTAAGTTCTTAAAACTACATGCTGTCTAACAAACAATTTAATAAACTGTAAACAATGTTGTTGACTTACTCTTTGTTCTTCTCATTAATGTTGGCACCTTTACGCAGCAACAACTCGGTCACCTGCTTTCTCTTTGGGTGGGGGGATGCCACAGCACAGTGCTGAAATACACATAAGATTAGTGAGCTGGAATTGCAAATATCAACCAATATGCTAAACCTGCAATCAATCAAATAATCCTAATAATTTCCACTAAGCATTGCTGGTAACACTACTGAAATTTCTGTTGGTACAGCACATTTATAATTTCTATGCTGTCTTTAAATGTGAAAGTGGGATTCAACCCTAAATCTAGTGAAAGGACTTGTTCTGACCAGAGCCGTCTCGTTGGTCTGAGGGTGTTTGAAGCCAATGATCTCCAGAGCCAGCGTCTTCTTCACTTTGGCCATGTCGGCTTCACGGGCCGCCTGCAGCAGCGAGTGACCTTTAAACTCATCTGCATGGAAGAGAGAGAAATACAAGTTGAATATTTCCATTTCCAATAAATTAAATGATGTTAAAAGATGTGTGTGCATTCTCACTAAATAAGAGTTCAATTCATTTGGAGCTTCTTCAGTGTTATTCCAACGAAGCAAACAGTTGATAGACTGAAACCTTGTATTTAATTTGCACGTGTGATTAAAAATCTGGTCTTTCTGCAGTCATGTGTATACAGGGATCAACCGTGACTGAGTGAGAACTTACAGGTGAGTCTTTCTTTAAGCTCTGGAGTGGGGGCCATGTCCACAGCGCTCTTGCTGTGACAGTTTAGCAGGGTGGGATCAGCCCCATGGCTCAGTAACAGGGAACAAACTTCCACTCTGTTCTTGGATGCTGCCTCATGGAGAGGAGTGAACTGCCACAAGTCCATGGCGTTGACACAGGCTCCATGCTGCAAAGAGGGCAGCCAATCAGAGCATAGAATATGTACAGGGAACACTTAACATATCAAGTGCAACGGTACATTTTCAGCTTCCATTAGCGTAAATTGCCTAACTTTCAAACCAATAAGTAGTTCTCAATAATAGTAATGCCTGGCTTGTCTGACCATATTCTTTTCTTTTTTTTAAAAAAGAGCTATATATTGTTAATTTACTATAAAGCTAAATACTAAAACTATGATGCTGCTTTGAATAGGAATCAAACAAAAAACAGATTACCAGGTTTTTCCTAAGAATGATATACACATATGCATATCCAAGATGTACAGTTGTGCTTGAAAGTTTACATACCCACCCATGAAAGAAAAGGCTAAACTTATAGTAGTGATTCAAAAAAATGTAACAAATAAAAAAAATCACTCAATTATACTTAAGTGAAATAAAATATTGCTTTTGAATTTTGGTTTAAAAAGTACTTTAAAAACAAACAAAACTGTCCCAGACAAATTAGGGAACTTTGCTCATGAACAGCGGACCAAAACACTTGTCAACGGGTGCAGAAGTCTGACTGAATGTTATAGAAAACACTCGATTGCAGTGATTCCCTCAAAGTGTTGCTAAACAAAATTTTAGTTCAGAAGCCCCATCATACAATTTTTTGCTTGTTTTTAATTTTCTGCTGAACTACAATTCAAAATCAATGTCATGATGTTCATAAAATCTTATTACTTTGTTAATTTCAACTTATTTGAGTGGCAGCTGATTTTTTTCTGTTTTTACTAGGAGGGTATGTAAACTTTTAAGCCAAACAGTACTTTCACCTTTTAACCTTATCCACTTACAAATTTTTATCATTCAATGATTAACTTAAAATGCAGTAGTTATATTAGTCACTTCTACTTAAAAAAAAAAAAAAAGTTTCAGACATGACATTTCTAATGTAAAACATTTGCACTTATTGTTCTAACCTACTGTAACAAAGAAGCCATTATTAGAAACCCTTAAACCTGCAAGCTTATCTGATAAAGATCTGCCATTTTTGAGCTACTTACTTTGAGTAGAAGCTCAGTAACTTCAAAGTGACCGTACGAGCAGGCATTGTGAAGAGGAACCAGGCCCCTGCAGGACAAGACATCGGTGTCATAAATCTTGCTGAACAAATAAAGATCTTGCGAGTTTTTCCTTTTCATAAAAGAATCACTCACCCCTTGTCCTTGGCGTGCACATCAGCACCATGCTGGAGAAGGAGCTGAACAATGCGGACCCGGTTGTAGCCGGCGGCCAGGTGGAGAGGCGTCGACTGCAAGAGAGGACAACTTGTTAGCACATGCAGACCGCTGGTAGGCAGACTGTGTGCTGCTTTCGATGGCCACAAGGGCAAGCGGCTGATTAGGGCCGGAAGCAATGTGCTACTGCAGGCTATGCTTGGTGAGTTGCAGATGAATGGTGGATTTGATGATGCAAGTTCAATGAAGTTTAAGGGCAAATCCAGCGACATAAAGTCTGCTGCTGCACATTTCTGACCCGAGTGAGTGACAACAAGCAACTTCATCCTCATTACTCATCTTAACTCAACTTTGACCTGATAAAATCATTGAAATAAAATGTACTTCAAGGCCTCAGATTTAAAAAAAAAAGGAATCCAGTAGTGCTGTTAATTGTATGAAATCTAAATGGGCTGGGTTTAGATTACGGTTGGGATACAACACCTGCTCAAATCTCCTCAAGCTTTTTAAATCCAAGTCATGGCTGCATTAGAACAAAATTGATTGAAACACTTGTCCACTTTTAAACACTTCAGTGCAATTGAATCCCAACCGTAATACAATGCAATGAAGCTGCAGTAAGCAGGATCGGTGTTTGACAAAGCAAATCTGCAAGCTACAATGAGATCAAATCAAATGGCTTCATTTCAGCCAAGAAAAATCAACATTAGTATAAGCAAAGCTGCAAATCCCACTTTAATGGCAGATGGTCTTTATGCAAAAGTCTTGCAATCATCGAGCTTACATCAAAAGAGGGAGAAAATTTTCCATTTACATGCAGTGATAATGCAAAACCCACAAAGCCAAATGCAATATTTCAAGCCACAGTGGTGAAGGCCAATTGATGAGATGGCTGAATTGTGGAGGCATCATTCAGTGTGAGATGACACAAGCAATAAGGTTATTTCCATGAGGGGTAGCATAGCATTTTAATGATGGGTTAAATGCAATGCATTCATAACTGCATACCAACTGATCCAAAAAGAAATGTAAAAAAGACAAATTTCACAGACAAATTCAGGATTCGCTTGACAAAATGCAGAAGGGCGGGCCTTGAGGCATGCACGGATGGTCGTCATTGGAGGAAAAAAAAAAAAATTAAGAAAATCAATTAGGAGCCCAATCAGAGAGTGATTGACCGAGCATGTGACTGAAAGTTGGGGAAGTGTGGGTGAGCGTGAAGACGAGAGGACAGACGCCGAAGAAAAGCAGGCAGTGGACATTTAGAGCTCCTCTCCAAATCCAAAAAGATGAGTCGTCACCATGACAACAACCCAACTCACTCACTCACACACACATGCTGCTTATGCACACACAAGCACGCACACATACACACAGACACACCAAAGGAGCATCAGGGTAGGAGACATGAGTGACCCGTACACCCAGGTCCATGATGTGCAATTAACAAGTGACAGCCAGCTTATTGGTCAAATAAAAACGATGGATTAAAAAGGAGTTTGAGGAAAAAAAAAAAAAAAAAAAATCACAACAGTGCATCAATCAAGTGGCCGTTATCAAGGTCAACTTACCAGCATTTTTTGTGAGGTTGACTGATCGACAAATGTTGCCAGAGTCACACGGAAAACAAAACGAAACACAAATTACAAAATGACAGCATCTTTTCACAGCAGTTTCCCTCTCCCTTCAAGTCAATGAAACACAAAACGCAGTTAGAAAATTACTGGTCTGTCAAAAAGTGGCTGCATGTTAAATGTAACAAGGCCAGAGAGGGTAAATAACTGGAGGGTGAGTGAGAACTCTCCTCGGCCTTTAGCTTTGGGAAAATGAAGGTGCTGGTTACATAAATCCACGATGTCTGAGTTCATTAAAAGATATACTGCAAGGTGGTAACACTTAAAACTGATGGGGGGAAACAAAACAAGAGGCAAAACATGAGATGTTTGACAGATTTGAGTACCAATATGCTTATTAAGGTGAATTATTTTCATGGAAAAGAAAAGTTAGGAATAAATCATATTCACATTATTCAGAAAAGCATGACAGCAGCTTTGGAAAAAGAATGGAAATAATGCAAAAGTTTAATTTAAAAAAAAAAATCTAATTCTTTATAAAAGCATACAGCTTATGTCCCAAGAAAAATCCTCCAATACTCAAGCTTGTTTGATCAAAGGTTCTAATAATGACTTGAATCAGAAAGATGATTGTAAACTAGTGTGAATCCTGGTTCCCCGACCTTTCTAGATCACTCAACCACAAGCAGATATAAATACATCTAAAAACTAATGCCATAAATACTGTAAGAATCTAATGTGGCTTATGTTGTAGTAAAGTTCCAATAAAACTGATAAATTTAAACAACAAAAATTACACAGAAAAATATGCTGGGGAAAAAACAGATTAAAGCTTTGTTATCCAATCTGAGCAGACGCTTGTGCACTTAAACAGATTTCAAGATCACAAATGGTTTTGTTCCATTATTGAAAAGCAATAAGCAGAAAGATGAGTCCAAAAGACCCCCAGATCCAAAAATGCAGGACAATGATTGAGCAAATAAAATCATATTTACCATTACTGAAATTAAAATAAAGACAAGAAAAAAGCTGAAAACAAACACACACCATGGAACATTAACAACATTGTTATAAACTCAAGATTATCTACAGAAAACAAAGTAATGGATTTTAAGATTGGCCTGATACACGTGCATTATTAGGAAATCTTGTTCAGTCTGTAGCGCAGTGGGTTGTCCAAGGTAATGGGGTGTCTGTTAATACCCCCTCACACAAATTCAATGTGATAAATCCTCTTTACACTCTTAAACTAATCCAGACTGCAGGGTGCGTTCATTTCCTGCCTGACTCAGAAAGCCTCTTGCAATTTTTGATAAGATCTTTAGAAATAGACAATGACCATTTCCCACCCTGCACAGATCATCATGGAAAATGTGACAGTCAAGAGTCGCTAATATACTGTGGCACTGCTGGTCATTTACCTTGCGCCCATCACTGGCATGACAGTTGACATTTAATGGAGTCAGCAGGGCCATCAGCTTTTCTTCATTTCCACTCCTGTAATTACAAAGGACTGGTGTAAATATATATCCCATAGGGGGAAAAAGGTATTAAAAACAGTAAGAGATCCTTTTAATAATAGCACTACAGTAAACAACTGAACTTATTCTCTAAGCATTCATAATGCCTTTCATGCATTATTCGATGTAGTAACAGACATATGATTCCCATCACTTGCAGGTTTGTGATCCTATCAAACAATCCGTTCGCACTACATCCAACCACACTGTTCTACCTCCACTGACATACTCACCTTGCAGCTTCAAGAAGTTCATCTTTCTTGTATTCACCTGTGCAAAACAAAAATAAACACATATTAGAGCTGGAAGATCATGTCCATTTCTCTTGGATTAAAGCAAGATATGACATTTTCATTTGAAAGATGTTTGATGTGTAATACTATTTATTTGCAAGCTGAAGCATAATACTACTTCTGTGCTCACTGATAGGCCATAAAAATGCAGATTTCTAAAGATAAATCCCAATCCACTATTTGTTTCTTCCACACAGTCTGAAATTAGGATTAAATGTCAGATTGATAAAGAATCTGACACTTAAGTGAGCCATTAACTGTACAACCTGCAAAGAAGCTTCACTACCACCTAAATGAAGCTCCACAACAACAACTGAGACTGGTCTAGTATGCATTAACCATGCATACTGCTTTGCTCAAACATCTCCATGGGACCAAATTGTAAGAAGGCTGGAATGGTATTAGGACTGAAAACACACACATGCATGCACGCACACCCACCCACACAAGTTTTCTTCCAATAGTTTCTGCAATTTTATAGAAAATGTTGTTCAACCATTAACTTCCCCAAGTACTCAAAACTGGAGTTCCATTCAGTAATTTTGTTTCCACAAGCTACAGTTCAAAGCAGCAATGAAACCCTGCTGTCAGCAAGAGTTATGGAGGTCAAATGTTGGTTCAGCATATTAAGGTCCTTCCTGTCATAACTAGTGCAAAAAACAGCTGGTAACATGTTGAGAGGAAAAAATTACATCATTGCAATCTGTGCATGACAAATGAGGATGATATTTGTACTTAGTCTCAAGGGGCAAAGACACTCAAAAGGAATGGGATTAAGCCAAAATGGGAGTGATAAGTAACTTCAAAAGGCTGACCTGTAAGAACAGCCTTGGCTGAAGGGTCAGCTAGATCCAGAGCAGATTTGCCGTCAGTGTTGCGAATGTTTGGATCAGCTCCATGCTGGAGTAACACTGCATAAGAGAAACAGGGGTTAAGTTAGTAAGTAAAGGAAGAAAAATCAAATAATGTTATGAATTTATTCATACTCTCATTCTGTGCCAGGCTTGATGATGTGAGGCAAAAACATCTGTGGCAAATGAACTGACAATGATGAAACAAAACTGTGTGACTAAATCTATTAATATCCCATTACCATCACTGCCCCCCCCCCCCCCCACAAAAAAAAAAAACAAACACAAAAAAAAAAAAACACCACACTACTACAACACCCAAGGTACACAAAGAAAATCAGTTTTACCAAAAGGAAAGGATATAGATAAATATTAGCACTTGAGATTCTTACCAATGCATACATCTATCTTTCCCTTGATGGCAGCTTCATGTAATGGGGTGTAGTTCCAGTTATCTCTGGCATTTGGATCTGCCCCTTGACACAAGAGGAGGCTGACAACCTCTGCGTGTCCAAAGGAGCAGGCATTATGTAAGGGAATGAGACCTCCATCATCCCTGGCGTGAACATTGGCTCCTGTCTGTAAGAGGTGCTCCACCACATCTTTTCTACCAAAACCTTAAAAAAAACACATAAGGAACAGAGATTTAACTTTCCTTCCTTCAACAAAAATTTAGTACTCTGAAATCACCCAAAAAACACCATATGTAAAAATTTATATGAAATAACAGTTTTATAAGTGGTATATAAATAAATAAATATATTAGCCAGAAGAAGCCAAATTGTGCTAATGGCAGGCGTAATTGTTAGTAATGTTAAAATGAGTATAAAAATAGTGTCTTGCAATCAAGTTTGTGAGGAAACAAATAACTAACCTAAATAAGCCCAATTTAAGGACGTTTACATGGGATTAAAAGATGCTGACTGCTTGGTAAACAAAATGACTGGAGTCAAAACAGCCTAGCCATAGCAGGCTGCTGACACCGACTCGGAAAACTGAGTCTGCATTCACCGTTTCTAATGCACATAACAGCTCAATGGTAAACATTTAAAGAAAAACACTAAATAATAATAATCTAGCTAGTCGCCTGGAGTTTCTTGGCCTGAAGCTGGAGCTCCGTTAGCTTAGCGCGTCCTTACCCGCAGCGAAATGAAGCGGAGTTGATTTTCGACCAGCCATGTCTTTGGCATTTACATTAACCGAATCTACAAGTCTCTTTACTCTGGATACATCCCCGTTTCTGCAGGCCTCGAACAATTCCCTAAAAGCTCCACCGACACCACTGCTACCGTCGGTCGGACTGGTGGCTCCGGAGCCGGGGCTCGAGACGCTGCTGCCCCCGCCAGAGGTTGTCGTCGTAGAGCTCGCGCTGCTCGCTAGGACCGGGGCTGGAAGGTCCGGGGAGGCCAGAGCCATCTCAATCCCTCCGCTACATTCCCTCTCATTTTCCGGTGGTCCAACAGCCGGGGCCAGCAAAGCCATAGACGGAGAGGTCGGGGGAGCGCCCGAAAGGGAGCTGTTTCTTGGCGGAGACTGCAATGTTGTCTGTTGTTGCTGCTGCTGCGAAGAACGTCGAGACACCGCCATTACAGCAGCTCTCAAGCGACAATAAAAACTGTTCCTCCTTTCCGGTGAAAGTGGTCGCGTTTCCTGTCAGCTGGTCGCTCGCAGTGGGAGCAGAGAACGAGCGAACCAGGTTTTTAAAAAATGGTCTCAAAATCCATAACACCATGGTAGAATAATCTTAATTTTTAAAAATAGTTGATTGAAAATGTGACAAATTAAAAAGCGAAAACACTAAAAAAGTGGACAGTGAAGAAATGTTCCCCATAATCCCAAATCTGTTCTCAAGCCTCACATCCACAGAGCCAATTTATTCATTTTTATCCCAATAATTCTGTTTTATCTATTCATCTGATTGAACTTTAGCTTGCCCACCTCTTCTCCAGTTACCAAAATACACACATACAAAATCTTGATCATGTCCGACGAGTTAATAGAAAATCATAATTCAAATTTTATAAATTGAGTTGATCCAAATCAGCAACTGAGCAAATAAGATTGTCATTAGCAAATAAAACTGGTTTTAATACTTTTGATAAATTGCAAATGAACTAAGGTCATTGAAGTGCAAATAATTTGGGACCCAAAATATACCTCTGGGGGGGACACTACAAGAACATCCACAAGCATCAGGATGTATCCACCCAATTCAGAACTGGTGTGATGGAGGATTAAATGAATAATTGTTAAAGTAATGAAGTGAATAAAATAATTGAAATAACAGGTGAACTTTTATTTAGTTTAATATTTATTCATTCAATGCATTTGCATAAGAACAAAACAGGTTGCCAAGTCGATTCATCTCCATGTTACCTTTCTGCAGTTTACCAGTGCGTTGTTGTACACTGTACCATTACACTCAAGTATATTTTTTTGAAAACTGGATGCTATCGTCTTGCTCACATGTTGTTATTTTGCTCAAATCTGTACCGTATGTGTTGTTGCGTCTTATGTTGCTGTAGTTGTGTTAAATTTTATTAATTTTACTTTCATTGTTTTAAATACTGCACATTGGAGGTTTTAGAGAAAATTCAATCTTCTATATAATGTATCCTAACATAGTTCGATTGACAAAGTTGACTTGACGAGTAGATGACACAAGTACTAGTACTGTCACAAAGGTGGGATCTTTAATGTCCAAAAGTCTTTTATTGAATACGCTTCATGTTGAGACAAAAGTAATGGTAGAAGAAAATAGTTTAACGTTTATTTTTGTATATATAAATAAATACAAAAATACATATTTTTTGTATAATAATTTAAGGAAAACATTTAGATGGAACAAGTCTGCAATCAATTGTTAGCATTTAGTAATTTGGTCTAATAAGCCTTAGAATTGGGTGCAAAACTGTGACACTGTTAGAACCGATGCTGTAATAAACCTTAAAAGTTGTTGTAAGATGAGTCTTTTAGCTGAATCAGAAGTACTGATCACCAGGGGCCTAAAGCACAAAAGTGGGATTCAGATATCCGGGATGAAAACTTGGCGGGGGTCAAGAATCCAAAACAACGGCATCCAGGCTTCATTGGTTGCACAAAGAGCAAGCCATGATGAGCAGACGTGGATTTATCAAGCCTGATGAAACTTGAGAGATAATGGCGCTCTCGCAGCATCTTCAATAGACCCTCACAATCCATCACAGAATCACTCATCTGCCATGGCAATGAGAGCAGGGTGCTTTTCTTCTGAGCAGGACATCCTCCTAGAGGCACAAATAAAAAGGGCGAACCCCCCCCCTCCCACACACTTTGTTAAGGTATTAATGCAAAAACAGTTATTACTTGTGCCATAATTAAAATTTCAATTTAGCATTATCTTGGTGATATAAACATAACGGCTGACACCATAGCATAAATGTCCATCTTTTACACTTTTACATACCTTCAGCCGTTTGTAAAGTAAATTTCACCTGATGTATCAAAACACAATAATGGACATCTTCAATACACTGTAATACACATATGCGCTCTATTCCACTGATGATTTTAGGAAGATCAGCAGCAGAGTTAAATCCCTTCATTACAGACTTGTTCATGAATGAACAAAAAAACAACAACAAAGCTCACTGTGCCCCTGAGGGAACTCAAGATACAGGATACTGCAGGATGAGATGCAATATCTTGCATTTTAAAATAAAATGTTTTGATTGCAAAGTTATTCTTAAAATAATAAAACAAAAAACCAAAACCCAAATTGTGTCATTTGATTAAAGATGCTGAATATTAAGAAAATACAAAAGCTCTGTTTGTTCAAAGATGCTGGCACTTAAATGTTTGTAATGAGTACAGTGTTAATAGATGGGTTTCCTGTTTACAAACATTGGCACTTGCATGTGCAAAGGGGGCAAAAAGCCCATGTTTGTACTGCAGTCTACGGCCAAACACGCACTCATATCATTCATAAAAATGTAAAGTAACCTGACGAAACAGAGATTGTTGTTTTAAATTATATTGTATAAATCTGTATTTTGATGACAAAAAAATACAGACGCAACATTGCTGTTTTGTGTTTCTATCACCATCATACTAACTTGGCAATGGAGTCATCACCCGGAAACGGCATTTTTCTTGTTAAAACATGGATATTATTCGTGTTGGACCTCATTTGAAATTTCCCTAAAAAACTTGTTAGGAAGCGCCTTAAACTTTCGTTTAGACTCTGTAAAAAAAAACAAAAAAGGCCACAACAGTCGGCTGTCTACAGCAGGTTTAGTCTCTGCTCCGGTGTCGTCTTTACCACCTTCATTCAGGAGCAACTTTCACTAGTTAGGGATTAAACCAGGCAAAGACGACAATCAACACTACGTTTGGAAAGGTGATTCCAACTGTTAGGTACTCACCTGTGTTGCTGTCAGTAAGTCTCGCTGCTTGTGTAATGTTGTGCTTTATTGTGTATGAAATCCTGGTAGACAGACTAGCTAACTGCTAACAAGCTAACAGTATAAACGCCATCTGATTTATGACCCTGTACTTCGTACTAAATCTCCGGGATGCGTTGTTTTGAAGCGTGAATGTTTAACGGCGCCACAATCATTTTTTTCTTCTTATTTTCCGTGTCTGGGCAGAGGATGGCTGTCACACACAGCTACAGTGTTTACAGTTTACAGTGATGTGATGCAGCCGTGAGCAGTGAACTAAATGACATCGCAGCCATGATACTGGCAGTACAGTACCAGTCTCCTGACTACAACACTGGAATAATTTCTGCCACTGCGGTGGTTTAATCCGACATGACCATGGTGAAAGACTAAAATTATGTAGTCTGAACCTGCGCAAGTTATCCGAGGTGGTTTTCTGAAGATCAGTCACTGTTACCACCATTTTCAACTGTTTAGATGCATTAAAGTTTTGATTTTTGCAACCAAACAAATACCAGGACTCAAACATTATATTTCCCCAACACTTTCATGTCATATCTTGACCTAATCTGCATTAAAAGTCGAGTCTTGCATGTAAATACACGTCTTCTCATAGTTCAATAACGCTTTTTCTGTGTTTTCTTGCCCCCTGATTACGCGCGCATCCCATCTGTGACGGTGCTCGGAACCCCATCTATAGGTAGATTAAAAGGTTAGGTGTGTTGATGCAGTAAACACTGAAAATCTGCAGGACAGCAACCCTCAATGGGCAGAATTAGACATCCCTGTTTTGTAGTGTGAACTAAATGAGCTTGGCTAATCTATATCAACTTGTCTAAACAACATACCAAACAATAGTTTGTACAGATGGATGTCATCTATAATGAATGTGGCAGGTTTTCCAGTATACAAACATTGCCCCGTGGTTGTGTGAATATCAGCTGTTTTTAAGCAAGAAACACATTTATACAAAATGCCCTGCTACAATATCTACATAAGGAATTCTGTTCAAGTCAGTGAAGCAAATGGCAAACTTTGATTAAATATGTGCATTTACAAACGTGTGCTGCAATTATGCAGATTTTGAACCATGTTTTAAGTAGAAGGGCATGATGATTGGAACATGTTTCTGATGGGAGCAGACTACATTACGGTAATCTCCAGTCCCCACAGAGGCTGTTAGAATTAAAGACACACAACGCAACTTTTAGACTTTAAAGTTGTACTTCCGTGGTCATTTCATTAATATTTCTGTGTTCTCCATTATTATTGAATGCATTCTGCATCGTTTCTGTTTAAAAAAACCTTCTGGTATCTTAGTATCCAGCTGTATTTGTATACTAGAAGAGAGGCTTGTGGTCCAACGGCAGGCTTTTCCGGGTCCTTCTCATGAATTTCCGTCTGATTGGCTGGCTCCCGTCAGTGTATGAAGGAAGCTCCGCCCTCCGCTCTTATTTCGCCACAGACAGGAAATAGAGCCGACAAACAAGTTTGTTCCGCCATGCTAGCAAACAGTTAGCTAATTAGCTTCTCAACTCCGAAGCTACAGTCGTGCCGTCTTTACTTCTAGTGTGTAGTGGAGGGTTACCTGCCTTCCAATGGACAGATAGAAACCCCACGTGGGATACGCTATTTGCACGTGGGATACGCTATTTGCAATGTTACGTAGAAGTGCAAGGCTGTTCCCGATTCGCTCTTTTCTTCGTATTGTTTCTGTGATGAGGAAGCACAGCCGACTGGGGGGAATGCAACGCTAGCAAGTCAGCATGTGTAAGTAAACAAGGGGAAACCCTCCGTATTTCAGAAGGAGCAAGTTAAACGGGTTTTCAGTGGAAGGAGGCCTTTAAAAATATGCGTTTCTGACCTGTTTCGATGGCACACCAACACTCACTATGTGCATTTTCGCGCCGTCGCTGCCCAGAGGCGTCCCGGGGCTCAGAAACAGCAGTATGTAAGATTCCTGTCCGGGATGCGACTGTGACGCTGCAGCCAACAATTGGTTGCAGCACGTTGCTCACTAGCAACTGGATGTAAACTAGGTATCAACACCCCGAGTTTTTTGAACGTGCATCATGTCAGATTTGGTAAAAAAAAAAAAAAAAGCAAGGAAACATTACTGGAGGAAGACAGGAAAAGAAAGCAAGGAAGGGACAGAACAAGAGTCAAGATAAGACTGTCTTTACTGGCTGGAGTGAGCTCACAGTGCAGGTACGATACAAGATGGATGCTAGTTTAGCCGCCGATAGGAGGCGCGTCACTGAGAAAACTACTAAAAGTTCCCTTGTGTGTCTTTAAACACCATTGACCAAAATACAGTTGTACTGTATCTTTAGGTCATTATTGAGTACTTTGGTCCACAGCTGTTAAACGGTCAAAATCCTCAGCATAATATTTCAGATTTCATATGGCTAGTTCAGTAACTATGAACCCAATTCCAAGTGTGTAGTTATTGTGTGGCATTTATACCCTCAATCAGCAAAGCACCCTGCAGTTTCCAGTGGTACTGCACTGTTTGCTGTCTGCGTACACATTGGCAAGCTCTCTGGAAATAAACCCTAATGCCCAAGTCCCATCTTCAAGAGCTGCTATCTAGTACCTTTTAGATGCATCCCTTCCGCAACATGACTGAATCAAATGGCTTAATTCCCTCATCTGCATGTCATCCAGCTCTGCAGAAGCCTGGTAATGAGCCGCTCATTTGATTTAGGTGTGTTGGAGGGGATGCATCTAAAGATTACAGGATAGTAGTTAGTTCTTGAAGACAGGACTTGGGCACCCCTGCTTTAGACCAAGTGTGCTCATCAAGCATTTTACACTTCGTAAAGTTAATTTTAACATACCACAGAACTCGAAGGGTGCAGTATGAATAAGTAAAAAATAAGATTTATTTAAATTTTTTCAACTTTCACAAACTACTGTTTTCATTAGAAAGCTGCAGAACTATTCAGTCTTGTCTGAACATCAAACCGTTACACCGACCACATCCTAGAACACATTTCAAACTGGGTGGGGAAAACAAACAAAAAAACACTCAAATGAAAATTAAAACACTCTTGAGCCAACATTTAACATATGTTTTAACTACTGCTGTAAGGGACATTATTATCTTGAGTTTTTTTTTTTCTTTTTAAATCTGAGGGTCCAAGCAGCATTCTCACAAACAGTATAAAAGCCTTATCTATATCAGCATCCTGGATTTAAATCTATGACATGCTTTATCGTCTTGTGTTTTCTATAAAAAGCAGGTTTTTACGTAGCTTCAGCAGTTAGCTTGGGTTAATAACTTGTGCATCTCAAAGGAAAAAGAGCTTGTCCGAGAGCTGGATGGCTGGCTCTGAATGCAGGTGTTGGCCAGACAGGAAAGCCAGTTTGTGGGCATACTTGCATGGTGCTGGAACACGAATGGTGCCTGGCCAGTTCCAGTACAGATGGCACATCTTGAAAGTCAACCTGGCATGAGACCAAATCCACCATAAGTTTTAGACACGATCAACATGGAAGTACGTCTTTTTCAAAGTGGACTGAAGGCCTTCAAAAACTTGGAGATAAAAGTAAAGCCATGCAGTAAACACAGGCAGGGACAAGAGCCAGATGACTTTTGTGAGGTCCAAAATAATAAAATGTAATGTTTGTTACATTTACACAAAGACCTGAAATATTGTGGCGTTACATACAGCTTGGAGTAAGACAACATGCATAAAGAGGATGATGTGGTCAAAATACTCATTTGCCTAATAATTCTGCACTCCCTGTAGAGCCTGTCTACTTGACCATCAAAATCAGATAACCAAGACTAATCAGATCAGATCTGACTGCAGAACTTCACTGAAAATGGAAACACACAACATTTTCCAGTCCATAATAAGATTTCTAACATCCTGATATTTTCAAAACATTTGGGATCTTTTATAACCGCTGTCAGGCCTGAAAGTGGTAAGGACACACACACGCACAGGTTTATGAATGAGACGTCTGGTCTTTGTTAGACATTGCAGCACCCACGGTCTTTGTGTAGTACAGTAAGCTTTCTGCTGAGCTAAAAGTCATTTGTTTGACACTTTTTGCCTCACGAGGTGAAAAACTCACCGTGTGCGCTCAACTTGAACTGTCTGCTGAGAGCATAAGATCTAGCGACCAATCAAAACTTGTCCACAGATCACATGATTTCAAGATGGCAGCCCTCCGTCATCATGTTAGAAGACTTTTTTTATATTTTGCAAAAAGATCCAAAGACTGAAGGCAGAAATGTTTTGAGGAACTTTTTGTAGAGACTGAATTGCGTCATTGTATTTAATTTTCATTTATTTTGTCATTTTATTAAGTAAATCATATGCGACATACTGTACTATAGTATAATAATACTGATTGGTGGCGGTAGTGCACCTTTGAGTTCGTCAACTTCCATTAAACTCGAAAGAAGTTGTCATTTAAGGAAATGAATGAAACTTAGAGATGGATATTTGGATGGATGTTTTCTAAGTCCGACGAAACATCATATAAGCAGGTATAGTCTGGCTGTATTTCCACCAATTTCTCCTCTAAAATGCAACAGACTATGTTGCGGCGAGCTGCCATCTTGAAATCATGTCATCTGCAGACGCGTTTATTGGTCGCTAGAACTTCTGCCCTCAGCAGACACCTCAAGTTGAGCGCACATGGTGAGTTATTCGCCTCGCGAGGCAAAAAATGATCAAACTTGTTTTAATTTTCACTTCAAGGCCTCGTGAGGCAGAAAACACACCAAAAATCAGCCGCACATGACGAGCTATCTGCTGAGCAAACAGCCTCGAATGACTTTTAGCTCAGCAGAAAGCTCTCGTGCACAGCAGGCATCAAAATGGTTAATTATACTTCATCACCAAAAGTGTATTAAAAACTAAAGATCAAGCACAACCAATATTATTTACAAATTAAAAATAAAAAAACAGCAACACAAAATATCTTGCAAAAAAAAAAAAAAAGACAATGTTAGCTTTCATCTTAGTATTTTCAAAACATTTTTGAGGGTGTATTGAGAAATACATGCAAGGCCTTAGAATATGAAAATTTTGGCCCTGTGATTTCTACCATGTGTAAAATGTGGACAGATTGATGGAATTAGTTTTAGAATTAGTTTTTTTTTTTTGCTTTTGCACCGAAATGCTTAAGTTGTATACATCAGTGCAACTAATGCAAAACTAAGAAAAAAAGATAAAAATGTTGTGTAAAATGTCAGACATACCTTTGCAAGTGGTCTGGAGTGAGGTTTGCTGTGTTGTACAAGGAAATGTAGTGTGTTGGGAGTCCACAACCCTGACGAATACTATGTGCCATCAGATAAAAGTCCACCCTAAATATCAGGAAAAAAAAAAACATATTGAGTGAGAACTTTTAAGAGCCAGAGCAGATTGCAAGACCAATGATCTCATAAAAGTTTATATACAAACATAAGCTGAGACAAGAAAATACAGTGGTGCAGTTTTTTTTTTTTTGAATGCACAAAGTTTAGTTAAAATAGGGAGGTTTTTCTTAGACAGTAGCTGGGTTTGCAAACATTACTAGCGGTAATAGCCATCTTATTTCTTCACAAAGCGTAATGTGTTGGAAACATTTACAGACATTTCCCAACATGCATTCATCGGCTTTTACCTAAATCAATGCCATAAATCTCCGATCGTCAAGAGCCACTATCCTGCAGGCTTTTTAGTTCTCTGCTCCAACACATGATTCAAATCAAATGATCAAACAGCATGTCATCACTTTCTTCACAATGCCCTGTTAATTTCAGTCAGGTGTGCTGGAGCAGGGAAACAACAAAAACCTGCAGCTCTTTATGAGTTTCACATCTGTGACTTGAGCCATGAAGCCAATAATACAGAGATCATAAAATCTGAATCTATTCAACCAGTGTGCTGCAGGTTTATCCCTGCTGGAACAAACCTGACTTAAACCATGGGTCATTAAGAGGGTTGTGCAGAACTTGAGCTGTTGGATAAGGTTAATATTAAGTAATACTGTAACTTTTGGCCACTATGGGCACTAAACCTGTAACTTCCCACAGGCGCCACAATTTACCAGTCTCAGTCAGTGTTTTGGAAAAGTGTTGCAGACCACTTTGAAAAGCTGATTTTTAAGTCATCAAGCCATTAATCAAAGCGTCAAGGGCTCTATATTGACCACAGAAATTAGCTGTAGTTACTTATATTAATAACAGGGCTCCAGAGTGCGACCATTTTAGTCGCATATGGGTCCAAAAATTTGCTCAGTGCACCTAACTTTTTTTCTTGGTTGCACCGATGCGCCTAACATTGCAGGTGCAGGTGAACGATTTTCTCCAACTGTGTCTTTTCTGTGTCTACAGTATTTCCCTCCTTAAGGAGCTCAGAGAATAACGCTGATAAAAGCCCACAGAAAGGGCGAGTCTTCATCTCTAACTGGCTCTGATCCACCCTCAACACGTTAACACCATGATGCGCTTTAGTTTGAAATAAAGACCAGCGGGTCCACGTTAGACTGCGGTGTGGTGAAAAACGACGATACCAACGAGACCCGCGGAAACAATCAATTGTAAAACGCGAAATATGGTGCATTCTGCTCATATGTGGTTTTCAGCAAGCATCTTCATGAATTAAGAGTTTTGTCTGAGCGGCATGAAGCAAAAAGCTGGATGAGCGTTGATGCGCTGTGACGCTGCAGCCTCCGTCTGCATAACATCATCTTACCTCCAAAGTCCTGCTGCAGGTCCAGGTTCAGGCTACCGACCCGCACCCATCTGAATCTGTTTTGTTAATTACCAAACCCGACCCATTTCCATGGTTATCTGTCAGTCACATCTAGACCCGACCTGTGGATGTAGGCTAGAACCCACGATCCGACCCGTCGGTTAAAACATTAACTGTAAACACTCCCCGTCCCTCCTTCAGTCAGATACTTTTCTTCATTTATTCCATCATCTGCTTTCTACAGGTTATTTAATAGTACTAATAAAGAAATCAGACTCTACTGAGCTCTAGGATCTGAAAGCGAAGCTAGGGATGGGCGATACCGAAATTTTTCCTGTTGATACGATACCAGTAGTTTCTGGTACTTTTTTCATTGATACCAGTACCGATACCAACACTTTTGATCCCTTGAAAAAAAACCCCTGATGATTGCAGTTTGCATTAATATCTTGAATCCAAGGGCAATTTTAGATATATGTAAAACTTGAGAAACAATAATGAATTATACTGATGAAGAAAAACAAAAATAAGATTAAAAACTTATTTTAGTTATCAAATAACTTAAGTACAGGTTAAGATTATTTAAATGTTTTCAGTGGAAAATGTTCAAATATAAAATGTAATAGTAATATCATAAATTTACCAAAACATGATGTGCAACAACCAGCATTAAAGTACTGAAAGATACCAAAGCATCATCATCATCACTAACAGTAGCATCATCATCATGACATCTGATAGGCTACTGACATCATGTGATATAGAAGCTAGAATCTGGCTGCTTTCACATCATTTCATTTCTAAAACTCTCAGATGTGGAAACAAATGCATATTTTGTATCTGTGGTATCGGAATACTCAAAGTATCGAATCAGATATTTTGTCTGGCTGGTATCGAAGTAGCGACTCCAGGGTATCGATATGCCCATCCTGAAGCTTCACACCCTCAAGACATTTCAGTTTGAAATGTTTAGTTTCATGACGTTCAGTATAAATTCCCCCTAAAAATTTTTTTTTTCGACTGACAACATTAAAGATAGTTTTCTAAACCTCATTATTGTTCATAATAACTGTAATAACCATCAATGTCTATGTAAAATGATTAAAAGAAACTCCTTAAACTGTATTAAAATGAGCTGCATGCAGTGATGCTGGAAACAATGAGGTGCACCTAAACGTTTTGCTGGTGCACCCAAATTACAAAGTTAGGCGCACCAGTGCAACCAGTGCTGAAAGTTAGTCTGGAGCCCTGAATAATAATGTTAGAATATAATGTATCATAATATTTGGCTAACATTGGGTTCAAAAGTTACATGGTATCACTTTGAACCAGGTGTGTTGCAGACGGACACATCAAAAACCTGCAGGACACTGGCTCAAGAGGTCAGAATATGGTGATCCCTGCAATAATATGATGTTCATTTCCACTTAGTGTGATTTCCAGATGTATGGAGAGGGGAAAGGAGTCAAACATTGCACACATCTGCAAAGCAGTCTTTCTCAATTGTTACCAATCTATTTGTAGCACTTTTGATGTAATCAATCAACAAGACCCAATCAATACCCTGGAGAAATGGTTTAAAGCAGTGATCCCCAACCTTAATCCTCAAGGCTCATTATCCTGCAGGTATTGGACGTTTCCTTGCTCCAACACACCTGATTCCAACTAAATGCATCTCTGACAAGCTCTGCACAAGTTTGCTAATAAGCAATTAATTTGAATCAGGTGTGTTGAAGCAGGGGAACATCAAAAGTCTGCAGGACAGTGGGCCTTGAGAACTGGAGTTAGGGATCCCTGGTCTACAATATCCTCACATATATCTGCTTTCACGTTTTAAAAAAGGTTGCTGCATCTCCCAACTATAAAAACTTTTAGAAAAGAGTGGTAACCACAACCTTAAGCTTAACACTGACCAGTCTTTCTGAGTGAGGGTGTGATCCACAACAGTTCCAGGAGGAGGAGCGGCAAAGGTGTTTGCAGTGCACGAGTAGAGTGTGGTGCTGATGCGTTTCTGGACGACAATGAAAACCAGCTTGGGCTCGTAGCTGGGGAACGTCTCAAAGCATTTGATCAACTGTGGGATCTCATACTGTTCCACCATCTTCAGCTGGCCTTCAGATACACCATCCCTGTACACCACAATCTTTTCAGGCAGGTTGTGGTTCACCTGTGCAGAGAAGGTGAAAGTGTAATGTCAATGTCAGACTTGACTTGGTTTGCAGTTTCCTCTGTGCATGTCCAATTGTTGCATGTATTTTTTTTTCTTAAAGATCTCCTTCCACTGAAAACCAGTTTAACTTGCTCCTTTTGAAATACGGAGGGTCACCCCTAGTTACGTACACATGCTGGCTGTATTTCCTATTCATAGAAACGTTACGGAGAAGGGAGCGAATCAGGAAAAGCCATTCGGTTCCACGTCACATCGAAAAAGGCGTCACCCACTTGGGTTTTGACCCGCCCATGGGAGGGCAGGTATCCCTCCCCTCCGCACTAGAAGTGAAGACAGCGCGACTGTAGCTGCAGAGTTGAGAAGCTAAGGTAGCTAGCTGTCTGCTAGCATGGCGGAACAAACTCGTTCGTGTGCTCTGATACACACGCAGAGCGGGGGGAGGAGGTTCCTTCATACATTCATGGGAGGGAACCAAATCAGAAACGCCTTATCTTTCGCATCACGGATATTCATGAGAAGGATCGGAAAAGCCTGTCGTTGGACCACAAGCCACTCTTCTAGCATAAAAATACAGCTGGAAACAAAGCAACCAGAAGGTATTTTTTAAACAGAAAAGATGCATAATGCATTCAATAATAGTGGCGAACACAGCAATATTAATGTAATGACAATAGAAGTAAATCTTTAAAGCTGATTGTGTCAACTCTTGAATGAAGAGCGAGCTACGACTTCTTTTTCAATTTGCTGTGGTTTGGAGACGAATAACTTTGTAAGGTTATACTGAAAAACAGTTACCTCGTAGTACTTCTGCAAAGCAGCCAGCAAGCAAACTCTGAACCCACTGATCAGTTCCTCATGAGGTGTCTGGAAAGTTACTCTGGAGTACCAGCGGGTCAGTGAGCTACACAAGAAAAAGGCAAGTGTATCATCAGTGACCACACTTACTAACACCATAACTAATAAATAATATCCACTGTAGTTCAAAACATCATTTACCACTATTCAGAATTAAAGTTGCTCTATAAATATTCCCATCAATTATCAGAGGATATGGCCTTAAAAGCCTACAAGCCTCATAATGCAAGAAGTTAACCTTGGTGCAGAGTACAATAATATCAATGTTAGAGACTAGCGACATAAAACTAATATTTTGAGCTACACTCCAATTAAGAGTGCTACATAATTTCATGGCAAAGCTCACTAGATCACACCGACGTGTGAAACAGAATTAACGTTTGCTTACCTGTTCACACTTGCGACAAACCCCATGACTGATTGATGCACCTTGCTGGTGTCATGGTGGACATCAACTCCAACTACCATCAAGTTTTTCTGTTCAAGTGAAATAGGAAACAGAAAAATCTACATCAAGAATCATAAACTAGAAAGACCATAAAATATTTAGGTAGACACTGTGAGGGCTAGATGTCCTAAAATAAACTCAATTTATTTACCAAATCAGCACATACACAGTGCACTAATAATACAAATAATACAATTTATTTAAAAAGTGCCTTATCAAACTGCCAAGGTCACTGTACACAGACATTAAAAACAAACATTAAAATGACATAAAATACAAAATACAAACTAAAACCAGTATCAAAACCAGGAGCAACCGGATTTTGTGAAGAGGTTAGGTGGGGTATGATTGCCTTAACAGAAATGTTTTGAGTCCAGCTTTGAAATGAGCAAATGAGTCCAGGGTATGGAGATGGGTAGGGAGGGAGTTTCAGAGGAGGGGGCAGACCGACTGAATGCCCTGTGATCCATAGTGGTGAGATGGGCCAGAGGGACAGAAAGCTGGCAGGTGTTGGAGGATCTTAGTGAGCGGACTGGGGTGTTTAAGTGAAGAACGTCTGAGATGTAGGGGGAAGCCATGTTGTGGAAAGCCCTGAAGGTAATGAAAGCATTTTGAAAGCAACTCTTTGTATGATTGGAAGCCAGTGTAGTTTATATAAAATGGGAGTGATATGATGAGACATGGGGGTCCAGGTGATCAAACGGGCAGCAGAGTTCTGAAGGAGCTGCAGCTTCTGGAGGGATTTATTCATGAGGCCATAGAGAAGTGAATTACAGTAATCGATTCAATAAGTGATGAGACTGTGGACAAGAATAGCAGTGGAGTGGCGGGTGCAGTGGGACGGAGGCGGGAGATGTTGCGTAGGTGAAAATAGGCAGAACGGGTGATGTGAGACTGAAATGAGAGTGTGCTGTTGAGGACAACACCCAGACTCTTAACCTGAGGGTAGGACAAATGTATTGTAAATGGTAATGGAGAAACTATTGGCTTTGGAGAGAGTGAGAGGCGTACCAACGAGGAGGACTTCAATTTTAGAGTCGTTTAGTTTCAGAAAATTGGATGAAAAGTTTAACCAAGAATGAATTTCTTGGAGACAGAGGGTAAAGGCGGATGGTGGACGTGAAGATGTACACTTTACATATTGTCACAATTTGCAAGAGAACACACACAACACAGAGAGACAACCATTCACACATATTCATACCTAGAGACATTTTAGAGTGATCAATCAACCTAACATGTCTTTGGAGGGTGGGAGGAAGCTGGAGTACCCGGAGAGAACCGACGCATACACGGGGAGAACATGCAAACTCCACACAGGAAAGCTGCTGTTGGAATTGCTCGCACCCCCCTCCCCAGCTGGGACTCGAACTACCTTCTTACTGCGAGGCTGCAGTGCTAACCACCACGCCACTGTGCAGTTGTATAGACCTTGAGCACCAAAAATGACTCTTGAAGAGCTTTAAGTTGAAAGTTGATACAGAAAAACACAGAATGGACACATGCAATCATAGTGCAAACCTTTCATTAATGCCGCACCTGTATGTTTCATTATCAACAGAATCGTTACTGACACTAAGGAATACAATCTGAAGCGTCACCACAACACAAAGCATCCAATTGTCAAGGAGTCCAGTGTTTCCCCCACATAGGCCTAGCCATGGCGATGCGCCACGGCAGAATTTACAGCACCACAGCAACAAAATGCCGACAATAAAATTGCTTTACAGGGACAACGTGAATAGCAGCAGAAGCGCATCAGCGGTAGTAACTCTGCTTTTGAATGCTTTTGGAGAGTTCAATAGCTGGGTGCATGTGCATGTTTGAGTAATGTTGGGCTGTAAATGGGTTCAGGCTTTTAAAAAGCTGTCAACTGGGCTGACATCTGTCATGCTTGGGTCTTCTCTGGCTTTACTTTAAAGGTCCAATTCAAGCTCTAAACCACAGTATTGGTTAAATAAATGACCATAAAGCTCTTGGCTTGCAGCCAAGTGCTAAGACAGTTTTAAAATTAATCACATGTAATAACATTTTTATTGATTGGATTTTGGATGGTGTTCAGGGGCCCTTCTGTTCTCACTAGTGGTACCACCTCTGCCTCATTGATGTCTTTGATCTGTATACAATTATATGATTGATTGATTAGTTTGTCTGTGTGTGTATGGATGCTCATATTTCTTTGTATGGATGGATGAATGTCTGCCAGCCAATTTATTTATTCATTCTTTCATTTATTTATATGTATCTATGTGCACATATACAGGTACTACACCAAAAATGAGAAAATCCTAAAAAAATTCACGTATTTCTATAATTCAATTTAAAAGGTGGAATTTACATATTGTATAGACTAATAATATGTGAACCAACATATTTCAAGCTTTTATTTGTTTGAATGTTGCTGATTAGGACTTGCAGCTTAAGAAAACCTCAAATTCTAAAACTCAAAAAATTTGAATATTGCATGAAATCAATTAAAAAAGGACTTTAAATACAAAAAAGTCAGGCCTCCTATAGTAAAATCTTGCATCTGTACTTAGTACTTGGTTGGGGCCCCTTTTGCATGAATGACTGCCTTAACCCGGCGTGGCATGGATGCAACCAGCTTCTGGCATATCTCAGGTGTTATGGAAGACAAACATGCTTCAATCACAGCCTTGAGCTCTTCTATATTGTTTGGTCTCTTCCCGTTCAGCTTTCTCTTGAGAATGCCCCACATGTTTTCGATGGAGTTCAGGTCAGGTGAGTTTGCTGACCAATCAAGCATGGTTGTTGAACCAAGATTTTGTACTATTGGCAATGTGGGCAGGTGCCAAGTCTTGCTGGAAGATGAAGTCTGCATCGTCATACAGCTGGTCTGCTGAAGAAAGCATGAAGTGCTCCAAAATGTCCTGGTAGATGGCTGCGTTTATGCTGGACTTAAAGGTTGAATATGGAACACGGACAGAACAACGACATCACGTGTGTCTAGGTTGTAGTTGCAACGGCAGAAAAACAACTCCAGCCGCTGGGATGCCAGACTCGCTGCCGATACGCAAGTGACCAACAGTCTGCAGCATGTTTAACAAGTAACACGGAGGAGTTTATAACTGACAGCTAACGTTAGCCATGTTAGCAAACAAGCTAGCTTACCGATCCAGGAGGAAAGTCGCCATTTCAGTGTTTTACTCCGTGGAAAACGTTTATGTGGGTCCATTTAGTGAAGTCTTCACCTAAATTTACTCCAGATTTTGCTCTTCTCAGGTCACTCCTCCTCAGAAACAGATAACAATATCTCCAGGGCTCTGAAGCAGCAGCTTCACTCGCCGTCTCCACGGTTTTCCCCTGTATAAGCCTGACTATGACCGAAATATTGTGTCCACACAGAGATCGTATTTGGCAACCTGCAATGGCAGCGTGTATTGGCTTATAGACGTAAATAAAATGCCATTATCGAACCCGTAAAAATTTATTTTATAATTATTTTTAGGCTAAATATAATTTTTCTGGGAAATGTTGTACTTTCATTCTGTACACCCCCAAACGACCTGTGGAGGTATTTTTGAAAAAATATAGCTTTTAATAAAAATGTTCCATATTCAACCTTTAATGAAGCTCACAGGTCCATTCCTTATGAAGTCCTTCACACTTTTGAATGGCCCTTTCCTGACCATCTTCTCCAGTCTGCTGTCAGCCCTCCGGCTTGTACATCGTTGTCTTGTCTCCACCATTATTCCGTCCACATTTCTTCCTTCCACTTAACTGTCCATTAATGTGCTTTGAGACAGCACGCAGAGAACGACCAGTTTCTTTTGCTATCACTTTGTGTTTTTCCCACCTTGTGCAGAGTGTCGATGGTTTTCTGCACAAATGTCAGATCAGCAGTCTTCCCCATGATTGTGAATTCTTCTAAACCAAGACAGGAGTTTTTTTTAAAGGCTCGGGGCACTTATAGAGGTGTTTTGGATTACCTGATTAGAATGTGACACTCTGAGCCTAAAATACTGGAGCTTTTCAACGTATTCAAATTTTTTGAGTTTTAGAATTAGAGGTTTTCTTAAAAGGTATAGTCCGAAGTTCCCCCCGTAAAAAATAAACGTTAGACTTGAGCAAGTGAAATCAGTCTCAAACCCCGCTTTTGGGCCTCTACTCCCGTGCCGTAGTGCGTTTGAAGGCAACTCTCTCTCCCTCTGCCTGTAATTCGCTCTTTTGTATTGTTTTGGTCTGGTCGGGACGTTTCTGGGTGGAGATTTCTGTTTATATTGCCAGCCAATGACAGAGCTAAGAGCATGACGCTGTGTGGAAATAAGCTCATGATTGGAGCAGACGCCAGTCACTTGAACTCTCGAAGGAAAAAAAAAGAAAGAAAACACAGTGTATGCACCGAAGAAAAGTTAAGAACTTCAGATAATGCAGTTTGGAAAACCAGGGTTAATAATAGTTTGGCTTGTACCCGCTTCTGAACTCTGAAGAAGCTTGGAGTTGAATAGGCTAGCTAGAACGAGGCGGCCATTAGCCTGAGAGGGAGGGGCGCTAAGTTTGAATACTGTTGTTTGCAAACAGAAATGCTATAGGGACTTCGGACTCTACCTTTAAGCTGCAAGTCCTAATCAGCAACATCCAAACAAACAAAAGCTTGAAATATATTGAGTCACATATTATTTGTCTAAGCAATATGTAAATTGCACCTTTTCAGTTGAATTATAGAAATACATGAACTTTTTCAGGATATCCTAATTTTTTGGGTAGTACCGGTATTTGTATGGATGGATGAATGAATGTCTGTCTGCCTATTGATTTATTTATTCACCCATCCATTCGTTTATTCACTCTTTCATTCAAATGCCAAAGAAAATAATGTCTGTACTGTACTTTTCACAACTTTGCAAACCTTGGACGCATTTGGGAGGCCAAAATGAGATCTCTGCATTAAATCCCTCCAGTCTGTTTGCAAAGTGGCTTCACCTGAACTCCCGCTGTCTTTAACACGAGACTCTGTGCCCTTTTTCTTGTCCCACGCACAGTTTGTCAGCACCCGGCACGTCCATGAACAACAACCTTGCTCCGTCACGCCCCTCTCCGTGCCCCCCACTGTGCCATCTCTGACGTCTGCGCCGCAGCCGACAGCCTCCGACATCTCTCTCAACTCCGCTTTCTTCCTCAACTGCTCTTCCAAGATCTCCTTCATAACTGCGTTTAACTTCTTGCTCATCTCTACCTTCAGATTCCCCTTCATTCCCGTGCCCGACTCCTCCCACGTCTTCCTCATCCCCGCGTCCGACTTCTTTGATTTCTTCCTTATCCTTATTTACTCGGTCGCTGTCACCGACAAACTTATGACAAATCAAAGATTGAGTTGTCGGAGTCTGTGTCCATTATCATTAGGACCTCTGTGGCAGAGAAAGTTGTCCGTGGAGCTGGCATTTTCAAACTTCTGTTGACTTCTGCGTTGCTATGCAACACCAGTTATTTGTGTTAGAAAAAACGTCTTTCCCGCTCCTCCCTCCCTTATTTGGAAGAGGGACTCCCCCCCCCACCTCTCAGCTGGGGGTGTTGTAGTTATTTACAAAATCATCAGCAGCCCCGTCCATGTGACACGCATGAAAACAAGGATTGCCGGAATATCTTGTCAATGGCGGGGAAGCGTTATGACTTTGATGGAATATCTCATTAATGGGAAAGAGTTGAGAAACTCACCAGAGGAACGTTGACAGTCCAAAGCTCTCCTCCTAACTTGCTGTTCATCTGGAGGAGTATCTTTTGGGCAACACTCTTCAACTTCTGTTGCTGAGATATTGTCCTGACATTGATGGCCTAATGACAAATATGTAACAAATAGTAATATTTTTCCTGAAAGAAGACTTAAAAAAACCCAAACAAAACAATGAA
This sequence comes from Atherinomorus stipes, assembly GCA_023101725.1. Classification (NCBI taxonomy): domain Eukaryota; kingdom Metazoa; phylum Chordata; class Actinopteri; order Atheriniformes; family Atherinidae; genus Atherinomorus; species Atherinomorus stipes. The sequence goes on from JALJCO010007110.1 coordinate 360,467, forward strand.
AATACTAGTAATAGATTATAAATATTTTAAGGTAAACTCTTATTTGGAAATACTAACTTTGAACAACTAAATAAGAACAAACCTGTGATGGTATGGGACTTTTGACACAGCACAGCTTTTTGATGGCGCTGTAGAGATCATCTCTGTTGCCAACCATGATGCACACTACTAGCTGCAAATTAGGCTGGATACAGATGTGAAAACAATCAAAATTTCCTTTTCTTCATTTACAGTATTGACTCAGTGGTATCAGACAATAATTCCACAGTTACCTACTTAGTTGTTAGGTACCAAATACTACATAATTCACTGACAGGCTGAAATTACAAATGGGATTCTTAAGATTTAATTTACTAATGAAACCTGAACCCTACCTAAATTATAAATCTTTGACAATGTCAAACTATGTTATATTTATGTGCAATGCAATTAACATTTTAGATATTTTCAGCTTTGTTATAAGCTAACAAATGTAAGTAAATCTAAAAATTTAAAATGGACACATCTTTGTAGAACGCATACCTGTACAAGCTTGTTTTAACAACATTTCTATATGCAATACCTCACTGGTGAGCAGAGAGTGGATACTCTTGACATAAGTCTCGGTCCGATCATCACGCAGTTCCACCCGAACAGGTCGCTGTAGTCGTACCCCGATAGGCCCAGCCACCTTGTTAAAGGTGGAAACCAGCTCCTCTGTTTGGTCCGCACAGCGGCGAGGGTAGAAGATGGCCCAGATGTTCAAAGGGACCTAAGAGCATCAGTCAATTAGGGGGGACACACTAATTAAATCAGCCCTTCAAGTCAAGGTGCAATTATGTTGTTATACAAATGTCTATTACAGCCTTCATCACTTGAGACAAAAATGTCACTAAATGGATAGTACTGCTGGCAAGATAACTCAGCCCAGCAGTAGAAAAACAAACATTCATATGACTCACAGAGCTGATTGACGCATCCCTTACAACCTCTCTGGACCAGGACACATCAGCACCGGTTGCAAAGGATGAAGACTGAAGACAGATGGTTTCAAAGGGCAGTGTTCTGCCTTTTACCTGTAGCAGAAGAGACAATATCTCCAATTACAATTTAGGGATTCAATAACCGGTTGAAGACTGGAAATATCTGGTTTTCTGCATGATTAGCCATGACCAGCAAATCACTTGAATACTGACTGCGTTGGACAAATTACAACTTAAAGTATCACTTTATAAACAAATTATATCCAATACATTATACATGCATCCCACATAAAAATGATCTTTTTTTAGGGCAGGGGGAGGGGGCATGCCTGCAAGTAACATGAGTTTCTATAAATGTAAATTTGGAATCTGGCTCTGGTACAATATGTGGCAAACGGGCATAACAGCTCTATAAACAACTTAAACAAGAACAGCCATGATTCTATAACTACTAAAATTTCCACCAGCGGTCATTTAGACAGCTACATTTAAACTCCAGTTATCTCCCTGTAATAAGTGTATCGCTCAATTAATTAACTACAATCAAACACCGTTTTCCAAAATGAAGTATGAAAATAGAATTGTAGTGTTTGGTACAGAAACAAAACCTCAACTTCAGTCCGCGCAGCCTGAATATTCATGAAAAAAAAAAAAACAGAAGATCAGCCTGAAGTGACAGAACACACAGACAACATGGCAAAAGTAAAAGTCTGTATGAAGGCAAGAATATTTACACTGTCAAGAAGACAATCCACTGTTTACGATTGGGGTAAAACAACTATTTAGAAGTCATAGCAAGGCGGATCATATCTCTTCTCCTGCTGCAGCACGCAGCCTAACATGCAGCCGGTGTCGCGTTCTTATTGATCAACAGCTTTAATTCTTCAGTTTCACGTAATGATGACACGAGACTGTTAAATCTTGCTTAGTTTTGCTAGCGCATACCAAAAACAATTTTGGGGTAAATATGTAAACCATGAACCGCTAGTTTCCTCGTAAACTGAATGAGAAACAAACGGAACAAGAGAGACGGTACTTGATCAGAAAGCTGCCTACTAACAGCTGGTGTCATGACTCACTTAACAGGAGAGGAGCAGCGATCCTACAATGGCCAACGGCCTGCCGGTTTGAGGACAACAGCATGCCCATCCAGCAGTGGTAGTAGGGCTGCACTAATTAGTCAATTAATCGACTTATCGTTGACTATTAAAACAGTTGGTGACTAATTTCATAATTGACTAATCGTTTGTTTTAGGGCTGGGACGATTCGTCGACGTAACCGATTACGTCGACGCAAAAAATACGTCGACGCAAAATATGCGTACCGATGCGTCGTCAGACCAAAACAAAGATGGCGGCGCCATGCGACTTCAGACTAAAACAAAGATGGCGGCGCGATCTCCGCGAGTGGCTCTTCCAAGTTTCCAAAGTGTAAGGCAGTGAAGGCCCACACTCGTTTATCGAAGGTGTAACTATATATTAGGGATGGCGAATCCGAAGCCTAATGAGACATGAGACACTTCCGTGAGATGGACGCCATGTCTTCAGACACGTCAGGCCTGTTTGAGACGGTCAGCATGAAGCACGAGCTCCATCTGCTGGCCGTGGGTGTGAACTACAGCTAATGCCGGGAGCTGTCTCGTCTCTGACTGAATATAATTAAAGTCACGTTCTCAACCTCATGTTTGTGTTTCATCTGTTGGTAATAGTATTGTGTCGTCACTTCTGGGATAAATAAAGAATTTTTGGGTGCCAAGTGATTGGCACCCGTATTAAGCATTAACAGACTGAAGATGAAGATGCACTTTTTCTGGAAGCTAGAACCATGTTCAATATAATGTTCAACTCTGAATGTTTACTTATTTTCATTTTCTTTTGTTGGAAAATAATATCTTAAATCCTCCAAGTTTACATGATCATATTATTTCAATAATGACTTTTTATTATTATTTTCATGTAAATGAAAGAATTAAAAGCCTGTTTTTCAGTCCGCTGTGTTTAACATAAATTTTACATTCTGTTGGTTCATGAAAAAGTCCATGACAGGCTGCTGCTCCCACTGCCTTTTTATTCATGCTCTTTTTTACATTTTAGATATCTATATCAGCATATATAAATTGCTGTCTGTCAATTTATGAGGAGATAATCGAATCGAGTCGAATCGAGCTAAAAAAGTGAATCGTTAGATTAATCGATGCATCGAAAAAATAATCGATAGATTAATCGTTTAAAAAATAATCGTTTGACACAGTCCTAGTTTGTTTATAAACTTTGTTTTACCTCTCAAAATTCCCACTGTACCTTCCACTACCTTGTCTGCCTTTCTGTCTGGTCAGCTAGTCTTGAATAGTTTATTGGCATAAATAAACTCACACGGTACCAGTCAAGTTTGGACATGTTTTTCCATTAGATTCAGTGAGAAAAGTGTCCAAACTTTTGACTGGCACTGTAAATATGCTACAATTTTTGCATGATCCGATTAGTCGACTAATTGAAAAAACAATCGGTGACTAATCGATTATCAAAATAATTGTTTGTGCCCTAAGTGTAGCTGCCATTTCCTCGATGGTCTGTTGCTGTTGTAAAACTGACAAAGACTTCTCGCTTCTAAGAGGGTGGAACAAGCTTTAAAGGGACATTGCGTAACAATTGTATATCGCAAGCAACTCGCCAGTACTTTTCATGCTGCGTTCGCGTGAAACCGGGCAGACAGACGACAGCCGCTGCATGTAAAGGCATAAACAGCCTCTATGGCCCCGTTTCCACCAGCGGGTCTGGGTCGGGTCGGTCCACGTTTTTTTGCGTCTCCACAGATAAAAACTGGGACGGGTACCCTTATATCCGACCCGATCCAGCCTACTTTTTTGGTACCCTTCGGTAGGGGTACTGATCTAACCGATCTGGACCAAAGAGGTGGAGCTAATACACAGCAATCAGCTGATTCATTGAAAAATCCGTCACTTCCTGCGCGGGACCCCGCGTAAAAACAAAGCAGGGGCGACTCCTTTTGTTTCTGTCACGTGTGGTGCGGTGTTTTGGTTAAACGGCGTTACATGGCGATGATGTCACACAATCACATAGCAGCGCTGTCCAGCTAATTCTCCACCACCAGAATAAGGGTACAGATTGCTGTGGGGACACAGCGTGAAATCAACACATCCGTACCCAAACCCACCAGATCCGGCCTGGCCCGACCCGACCTGACCCAGACCCGCGGGTGGAAACGGGGCTTTAGTGAAGAAGTGGTCTGTCAGTTACAGTGACTTCAGTCCACATCTGATATGTTGTCATGGTGTTGTTGTATTGTTCTCCCTGACCCATGTCTTTCTCTTGGCTTCTGTGATTAAAATTACATCAGGTTTGTTACTGACGGTCGTCTGCCCGACTGCACGTGAACCCAGCATCAGTATCGCTCAGTTCCTCCTCACTGCAACGGCGTTACCTTGAACTGAGCTGACAACTCCGGTGTCTCCGGTGAGTTTCTGTGGTTTCCTACTGTCACGCTTCTACTAAACGTAAAAACATGGCAACACGACATGGTAGCCTCAACCGAGCCGACACGTTCCATGTATATATGAATGATAAGAATGGCAAATTTAGAGCTTACAGGAGCACTTCAGTTTGTTGATGGGAGTGATTACTGATTAATGGAAAAACACTTTTGAACGAAATCATCAATTTTTGTGAATAAATAACAGGAGAAATGACCCAATATCTCTAAGTTAATGCGCTGCTGTTGCCTTCCTTCTCCTCCTCCTCAGTTGCAGCCAGGCTGGCTGCATGTGCGTTTGACAGTACCAAAATAACAGCAGTGCGCATTTCACCCATAGTCTATCATGATATTTAATTTTCTTATTTCCCTAACGTTACACCAGTATTACAGTGAACGGTATGATATGACCCAACCCTTCATCAACCACAGCATGCATCAATAGGCACATTCGGACAGAGAGGTTCTAAGAACGCAGTTCCTGTAACTACGCCTCCTGAGTTTAGTTATAGGAACTACCCTTCGCCTTCAGCGTGCGTTCGCACATGAGGGGGGACCTCGTTAGGAACCATGTGTGATGCAATCGTTGCGACAGTGACAAATTTATGCCCCAGCAGATCTAATAAAAAACTGAGGTTTCTCGTCTCTTTTATTCAAAGCTATCATAAAAGCTAGCCTACCAGCTTTCCCTCATCACGGTCATTTGTATCATGTAATGGAACAGCCCCCCGTTGGAAAGTTTTTCGGGGGGGATCGGCGGTTCGCATCCCGATCGCCCAGCCATCTGTCGTTGTGTCCTTGGGCAAGACACCTAACCCCCCCCCTTGCCTCCAGTGAGGGCCTTGCTGGTGTATGAATGTGTGTGAATGTTTCCGGTGGTGGTCGGAGGGGCCGTAGGCGCGAAATGGCAGCCAAGCTTCCGTCGTCACCAAGTATGAATAAGGAGAGAAAGAATAATGGATCTACCGTGAGTGCTTTGAGTGCCCTGCAAGAAAAAGCGCGATATAAATCTAATCCATTATTATTATTATTATGTATGTGTGCTTGCGGCTCCGTCTCCTCCCACAGATACAAAGATCCTGAATGACTGACAAGATGGTTTACTGCATTCATTTAATTTTGCTAAGCCACAAACGTGCCCAGGTTCTGACAGGATACACAGAGTGAACCCTCATGTTATCAAGCATGTTTGGATGCGAGAGACGAGTAAAACAAATACACACATGCACATGGCGATATATCGAGGCCGGAAAAATGATTGAGTTCATTTTCATTTTTCATGCAATTAATTGATTTATTGATTATTGTCCCAGGCCTAGCTACAGGTGACAAAACATGACGTCAACTCCAAATTGGTCTATTAGTTCAAAGTTGGGTCAATAAGTAAACCCACACATCAAACCCATGAGGAATGAAGGTGTTTTAACACCCCCACTTTTACCACATTTTAAACTAGTTTTGCAAAAGCACTGCTGCTCTAGTCATACTCTGGTCCCGATGTGTTGCGCTCTCTTTCTCTCTCACAATTGCCACATGCCAGATTTCCGGCAAGGTGCCAGATTACCATCACCCCTGTGAAATGTTTTTTACAAGAGACAGATTCTTACCATCACGATTTCGGAACCAATCTCCAGTCCCCATCGACCGACCTCCTTCAGACTCTCAGGATTGGTGCTGATGTTCTTCAGAAGTTGCTTTATTGAGTGGGTGTGCTGATCACTACTCACATTGATGTGCATGGTCAAATCCTGTAAGATGTTTAGATATTCTTAAAAACTTTTTAAAGAAACATTAGATTAAAAAAAAAAAGACTTTTGAGTTGTCAATCACTTCACCAAAGGCAAATTCAAGAATCTATGCACATCAGACCTGTTTGTAGCCAAGACTACTGCAATCCAATGTAAAAAATATAAGAATGGGCAAATTTGATTTCATTACACACAGCACCTTCAATGTGGATTTAGAAAACTGGAAGGAAACTGAAAAGCAACATCTAACTCACTTTCATAGCTCTGAAGTCCTTCCTCATTTTCTCTGGGATTCCAGTCATGAAGGAAAGCTCAGGCACTAAAAGGATCTCTCCAGTAATGATTTGCTGCATTTGCAGGGATGCAAAAACATTAAAAATGTAAAATTAGCATAAAATAGTGAAAATGTTGCTAAACACCAGACAGCTTATGCATCAGTCTGAAAGGACAGATTAAGTATAACATGTTGTCCAAAGATGTGTGAGAACAGGAAAGTCCACCTTTATGCTTCCATAGAAAGTTTTTTTCACTCTTATTTGCCTACATGCTATGAAATTTTGTTCAAGCAGCACAGAATATCTGAATAATCACTGCATCACCAAGTTAAAAAACATTGTTTTCTAAAAACATGCAATCATTTGTATTTATTGGAAAAAAAACAAAACAAAACAAAAAAAACAAAGTAATTTAAGCTTTTTCTTTTACACTGTTGGCTTTTCCAATGTTAACAGCCTGCTTACATGCCCCCAGTGCGAGATCCATGAAGAAACGCTGCATGTGTATACCTTTCTAACACAGAATAATCATGTTTGCTATAAAAGATTCATTAGTTGTCAAATTGCATGATTCATGTTTGTCAGGGGGGGGGGGATATGCCGAAGAGTGAGAAAAAAGAAGAGATAATCATTGAAGGCATATTTATAAGGAACAGTTTCAGCCCTCACAAACAAAAATAATGGTAATTGAGTGTTGGTGACAAGCAAGTCTTGCTGTGGCCACAGGGTGGTAGTCTGAGACAGGAACTGATGCATATCAAGTAGGTGGTCTACTTCAAGACCTTGATTTTTTTTTAAAGCCTGGCTGTGTGCCTCTTATAATGCAGAAAAACTATTTTACCTTTCCTCCTGGCTTGGACCTCTCCTTGGGTCGGTGCATGAGTAAAGGTTGGTTCATCTCTTTGATTGTGATCCCGTAGTTCTTGCTGTTATAAAAGCAAAACATTAAAAACAATTAAGACACACCAACACCGTTTCACTGTTAGTCTGAATATAGAACCGAGAATTTAAATGCACATTACACCTCGGCTCAGTTTAGCAGAGTTCATGGACAAATTAGTCTCACCTGTAGTATTCCAGAAATGTGGTTTTTGTGCCATCCATCAAAGTGAAAGTGTCCTTGGGAGACTTGTTCCATTCAATGGCATCAATGCGGTAGGTGCGGTTGTTGTAGCGGGTGATAACAATGCTACCAACGAGTTCTTTGGTACATTCATCTTGGAAGTTTTCCTTGCTATGCTGGTACAAAGTGTTCCTGACAGACAACAGGACACAATCAAGTTATTTAAGTAAATGTACTCATGGCTTCTTTTGTGCTGCTCATTTTTACACAGGAAAAGATGGAACAAGAGTATGAATAATAGATGGGCACAGTATGCATGTCTCATGTATCTGACCTCCCTCAAAAAACATCTTAATTGTAATTACATCTGGAAAGGAAAGGGTTTTAATGATGAGGAGCTCTCAGTTTTTTCTCAGAGGACAGATGACACCAAGACCACCATATCTTGAAACCTAGTATTTAAATATGAATGACTCTATAATGGATATAGTTGCTCTGTGTGGGTTAGTCATGGAATAATCATTGTTTAAAGATGTATGAGCAATTTCCTGGTATCCATGCAGAAAGCATTCAAGAAAGATGAAAACAGCAGCAAATAACTGATAGAAAATGTAACATTAGAAAGCACCCTTCACAGAACAGTTGTACATTAGTTCATACTTGTTCAGTCAATTTAAATGATGAATTAAAAAGGCAAAATATTCTAATTCCTCCAGATATTCTAACCCCAAAATTTAATAAAAGCAGATATACAAACACTACTGTAAACAAAGTAAGAGGAGTATTGCTATGTAAACTCACATGACATCCAGGACAGAGTCATTCCGCAAAACTTTGTGGGTCACATCCACAGACAGGTACAGACCTCCATCTGTGCGCTTAATGCAGGTGGAATAGCCTGGCCACACTTGCAGTCTACACAAAACACCAGACAATGAAAGGAGGAGGGTGAGCATGAATTTAGCAGATATCTGGATTTGATGTTGAAATAATACTAACCGATGTTTTCCAAGAACAACTGCACTTTCTGGATCAAAATGATTTCGGCCCACCATCTTCAGTCCAATCATTTTCATAACCCTCAAAGGAAAACACAATGCCATGTCCTGTTATTTACACAATAATAGCAGCACATAATAAATGCAAAAGGAGGACATTATTGTAGCTTATTTCTTTACAGGATCTGAATTAATTAAATTAAGCTAGATTTAAAAAAAAAAATAATCTAATGCAAACAGATTTCTGTAATCTTTCTGAAAGCTACTTGGGCAAAATGCATTAGCTATAAAGAGAACATATATTTGTTAAATACTTTGTAAATGTCAGAAAAATTTAAGGAAATACCTCCTCAGTACCACATTGTAGAAAGGGATGCAGAGATCAGAGCTGGGTGGCAAAATCTTCGTCATCTGGATTTTGATTTCTATTTCCTCATTATCTGTTCGCCTCAAACTTTTGAGAACAGCCACCTGCATTTCATCAAAATATTAATGTTAAGATTTTTTTTAAGTCAAAAGATTAAGTTATGCATTGTCAAAACAACATGGTCCAAAGTTTGTCCTCATATGTGAATCAGCAACCAATTAATTATATTTACCTCGTCGAGCTTAACTGGCAGGTACAGTATGGAACCATCAAAAGCCACCACTTCCCCAGTAGTTGAACGGTGATCTTTCATCATCCCAAAACGCATTGCCATTGATTCAACATTTGGTCTTGGGAAAGAAAGGAAAAAACAAAAACAGGACATTTAGATTCTAACAAAAAAGTACAATTAAACTCACCCACTGAAACTCCAAATTGAGAAAATTCTTAAAAGGTGTCATAATCTAGTGTTTTACATACACAATCCTTCTTAAATTATCTTCAAATGAATTTTTAATTATAGTTGGGTGGGAGGAAAATTTTGAGCTCATTTTAACCTCTTTTTATCCCCAACTTTGTTTGTCGCAAGAATACGCACAAGAATTAGAGCTGTCTGTAAGCGCGTTCGCGAGGTAAGCATCAAAGACAAAACAAAGTGTTATCAGGACAGACCAAGTGAAGGAAATTATGTCCCAACAGAAAAAAAACGTGATAAAAATGTAATGGTGCAAATGACAGAGAGGATCCGCGGAGTAAAAAGGCTGGACTCTGATGAATGTAAGGAGCAGACGTCTGACAAGAAGTTGACCAAACAGTGTTAGCTTTTGTAGCTACATTAGCAGCTTGTCCGTTCGTCCACCATCATTTACTGGTCTCTTACACAAAAGATAAGTTACACAAGCAGCAACACTAACTGACTGCACATCCTCACTGATAAATATAATCCACTGGTTCCTGGTAGTACTGTCCCTCCTGTTAGAGCACTGAAAACTGCTGAACTTATGCCGAGGCAGCTCAGCGTGGCAATTTTTTTTCCTCCTCTTTGTAGACATCCTCCTCTCTGACAAAGCTGGTCATTAATTGCCACTCTGCAGCAGGTAATCAGCTGATTTCAGGTGGTGCTAAAGAGGTGAGCTTAGCAGCTAGCAGCCTCTGTAGTTCACGTCATTCAGAGAAAAAAATCCAAATCGCGTACTGTGGAGAGTGCGCTCTTGCGGCTGACTCTGGTGAGAGGAGAAGCCTGCACTCAAAGACAACGTCACTTTCACTCTCTGGAGTTTCTGGTACGTTTTAACTGAGGTCCTATTCTAATACACATGTTTTAACGTGAAAAAGTGGGATTTCCGGGTGATGACTCCTTTAAGATAAATTGTAGATGACAAAATTTTACGTTCTGTTTTTTTTTTTTTTTTTAAAATGCAGCATTGAGGAAGCAGGTCTTTATATATCATACTTACGTAAACGTAACATGGTACTGATACACCGCTTCATTCTTGCATCTAATTGGGATGTGGTTTGAACCAATTGTTATCGGAGATCCTTTAGTTCCAGCTTTGTTAACTGGCTCACTAAGAAGAAAATATAAATACACAGAAAGATGACTTCTCCAAAGTTCATGAATCAAAATGTAAAACTCTTCTGTACAACATGAGAATAAAGCTTTGTAACTTGTCTTGTGCCTGTGAAATGTTACACTTGATCATGCAACAAAGGCCTCCTTACATCTGACATGCAGGAGTACTCTGAGCTGTGGGAAATTATCAGTATCCAATGTCCAGCCACAAAACTTTGCTTTGGTTGACAAGCATCTTTCAGTGAGTAACTTGTGTGAGGCTAAAACTCTCCATGTTTCCATGCTCAAACAGCTGAGTGGCATTTAAAAGGAGGGGAACAAATGTCAAAGTAATGAGTGATTCACATCTCATGTCTCGGTTTGGGTTGCCACTGCCTCCAAGATATAAAATCAAAAAGAAAAAACAAAACAAAACAAAAAAAATAATACATACCGCATGACCTCCATTACCAGCTCCTTCTTTGCTGGTCCAACAGTTGAAAGGGGAGTGGTGTCTTGACTGGTGAGGACAGGAGCCACAGTTCCTTCAGAGCATTTGCATTTAATTAGACATACTGACTTAATATCATCCCTATGCATTTATGAAATTTGGGATTTTTTGTATATGATAAACAAGAAGGTGCACATAGCCATCTATGAATAGTGCTGTCAATGTAATTTTAGGTCCATTTCCCCCACACATTTGTGGGGTCACATCTAGCAGAAGGAAACATTCTATTTTTGCATCTGTCAACAATTCTCAAGTTTCATTACCTGTTTGCTTTGGGTGTTGAGCTGTTTCCAGCTGTGGTGTTGGAGAAATGGACTTGATCTGACCTGGAGGAAAAGGAGGAAATGGAACATGTCCTCTGCCCATCCCAGGTTGTGGCATCGCTGCTCTTCCTACCCCCACCATCATTGGAAGGGACACAATTTGGCCATGGAAACTGTAACAGATGAAAGGCCAACAGTAGCCAGGGTTGAACACTGTTTCTATTTTGACAAAGAGAGATACTGTAAAGCTTGAGGGGAGTTATATTCCCTTATATTAACATAATAATGCATACCGCATCTTCAATTGACTATGGCCTACCTGCTCCCTCTACCCATTTCTCCAGGTTTACCAGCGCTCTCTGCAGTGCTCAAGGCAGCTAAAGGGGAAACTTGTACCCTTGCATCTCCTGAATCTCCAGTTGCTCCTCTTCCTAGAATAAAATATAACTTTATGCAACAAAACATGCACACAAAAGAAAAACTAAAAAACATCTGAAGGCCCATTTATGCCCAACGCAGAAGACAGATGTGCAGACTGACGGACAGTTTCATTCGTCGTCTGGGGCTGGGAACCACTAGGTGCCTCACGAGTCATGATATAATACTATCACGATATTTTGCCTATGATAACGATAATATCACAATACAGCCATTCTGCAATTATCAATATATTGCAATAAATTCAATCTACGATACACCACAGTATGTATTCCTGAAGACATTCTTAATCTATTGACCAAAGTGAATCCATTTGAAATGAATTACAAAATATTATCAATCAGTTGCACATAGGTGACATCAATTCATATGAAATAAGCAAAACAGTAAAACAAGGTGAACAGAGGTTCTTCTTAAAGGAGCATATGAAAAAATAAACATTTCAGTCAGTGCATTATAATCTCAAATAACTGGGTAATCTATAGCCCCGTTTCCACCAGCAGGTCTGGGTCGAGTTGGGCTGGATCGATTCAAGTTTTTTTGCTTCTCCACAGATAAAAACTGGGACAGGTACCCTTATATCTGACCTGGCCTACTTTTTTGGTACCCTTCGGTAGGGGTAGAGATCCAACTGATCTGGACCAAAGAGGTGGAGCTAGCACACAGCAATCCGTTGATTCGTTGAAAAATCTCACTTCCCGCGTGACTCGGTGTAAAAACAAAGCAGGGGTGACTCCTTCGTTTCTGTCACGTGTGATGTGGTGCTTTGGTTAAAAGGTGCTGCACGGCAATGATGTCAGGCCATCACGTAGCAGCACTATCCGGTTAATACTCCTCCTCCAGGGTAAGGGGACAGTTTGCTGTGGGGATGCAATGTGAAATCAACATATCCGTACCAAAACCCACCCATCCAGCCAAGCCCGACCCAGACCCACAGGTGGGAACAGTGCTTATGAAAACCTAAACACACATTTCAATTTGTACTTTACATCATGTCTACAGTTTAACCTGAACCTGCAGACTGCACATAGATATCAGTGCTAATGCAGGGACTTTTCATGCTGGACCGTTGCAGATAGAACAACGAAATCTCGCGAGATCTCACTGTTGTCTTACAAAATCTCACAAGATTTCGTTAGTAAAAAATATCGACAGTGTTTTTTTTTTTTAATATAGATATATCACAACATGAAATATCACGATATTTCAGTGTATTGATATTTTGTCACACCCCCACTGTCGTCTGTGTTGGTTATGCATGTAATTTGGTGCGTTTTCAAGGGGCTTGTTGGTCCATCACTCAATGCAGAAGACGGAGCAATACCACCGGAAACGGCGGGTTAAAGTGTTGAGTTGTGCAGCTGATATGCAGCCAGTAAAAGGAACAAACCAGAGAAGAACACAAACAACACAAAAACTGCCTGAGAAAGAAGACGCCAAAAAAAACAAGAGAACATCTGTAGCAGGGCTCCAGACTGCGACCAAAAATTTGCTCAGTGCACCTAACTTTTTTTTCTTGGTTGCACCAATGCGCCTAACATTGCAGGTGCAGGTGAACGATTTTCTTCAAATGTGTCTTTTCTGTGTCTATTTCCCTCCTAATGCAGCTCGAAGAATAACGCGAGCGAGTCTTAATCTCCAACTGGCTCTGATCCACCCTGAACACACGAACGCAGTGTTGCTCTTTAGTTTGAAATAAAGACCAGCGGGTCCTAGTTGGTGTCGTTCTTCTGGTGTGAAGAACGACACCACCGAGACCCGCGGAAATAATCAATTGTATAACGTGGAATATGGTGCATTATGCTTCTATGTGGTTGTCATCAACTATCTTCATGAATTTAAGTTTTGTCTGAGTGACATGAAGCAGAAAGCCGGATGAGCGTGGATGCGCCATGACGCTCCAAACTCCGTTTGTATGACATCACCTTACCTCCAAAGTCCTGTTCCAGGTCCAGTTTAAGGCTACCGACCTGCACCCATCTGAATCTGTTTTGATGATGACCAAACCCGACCCATTTCCATGGTTATCTGCCGGTCAAATCTGGACCTGACCCGTGGATGTAGGCTAGAACCCGCGACCCGACCGGTTTAAACATTAACTGTAACCACCCCCCCCGTCCCTCCTTCATTGAGTCAGATACTTTTCTTTATTTGTTCTATTATCTAATGTGTTCTAGAGGTTATTTAATAGTAATAATAAAGAAATCCAACTCTAATGAGCTCTAGGATCTGAAAGAGAAGTGAGGGATGGGTGATACCGAAATTTTTCATGTCGATACGAATCCAGTAGTTGATGGTACTTTTTTTCATTGATACCAATACCGATACCTTTGGCCCCTTTAAAAAAAAGCCCTCATGATTGCAGTTTGCATTAATATCTTGAATCCAAGAACAGTATTAGATATAAGTAAACCTTGAGAAACAATTATATTGATGAAGAAATTAAACAAAAATTAAATTAAAAACTTCTTTCAGTCATCATAACTTAAGCACAGGTTAAGATTATTAAATGTTTTCAGTGGAAAATGTTCAAATATACAATTTAATCATAATATCATAAATTTACCAAAACATAATGTGCAGTAACCTGCATTAAAGTACTGGAAGATACCAAAACATCATCACTAACAGTAGCAGCATCATCATAACTTCTGATAGGCTACCACCATCATGTTATACAGAAGCTACAATCTGGCTGCTTTCACATTTCATTTCTAAAACTCTCAGATGTGGAAATAAAATTCATATTTTGTATCTGTACAGTGGTATCGGAATACTCAAAAAAAATATCTATTTAGATATTTTATCTGGCTGGTATTGAAGTAGCGACTCCAGGGTACTGATATGCCCATCCTGAAGCTTCACAGCCTCAAGACATTTCAGTTTGAAATGTTTAGTTTCATGAAAATCAATGAAGCTTCCGCCTAAATTTTTTTTTTTCTACTAACATTAAAGATGAACAGTTTTCTAAACCTCATTATTATTCATAATAACTTTAATAACCATCACTGTCTATGTAAAATTATTAAAAGAAACTCCTTAAACTGGATTAAAATGAGCTGCATACAGCGATTCTGGAAACATTGAGGTGCACCTAAACTTTTTGCTGGTGCACCCAAATTACAAAGTTAGGCGCACCAGTGCAACCAGTGCTGAAAGTTAGTCTGGAGCCCTGTGTAGGCATGGTTTTGAGAGGCTGTTCAAGTGTGTCCGAAAATACACTCATCTACGACATCACATTGCCAGGGCACGTGAACAGGCAGCACTGCCGCCTAGCGGACAAACTTGTTTACGAACCATGGAAATGCAGAAGATGCATGGAAGTATGAAGGATGCCACACAGGGCAATGCATGAAACCGATGTCACCATTTACGTACATAAGGAAGCATAAATGGGCCTTAAGTCCCCTTCCGTTACCCTCCCAATAACAACAGGCAAAGTAAAAAAAATATTCACTGCTGATGACGAAAGGCTAATTCAGACCATCTCTCTCGAAACTCTCTCTTGCTAGCATAAGAGAGAGTTTCAAGTTCATACAAATATTTATGTTTTCAAGTATTTGTCTCTTTTTTTGTCCCCTGTAGTATCGAAAATGGTATCGAGTATCGAATATTTTTTTAGATATCGATATCGAGTTTGAAATTTTAGTATCGTGACAACCCTATTAGAGTCCCATTAAGTTTCTCTGTAGATACTCTTGGAATCATACCACCCCATATGAATTCTCTAATATGCTTTTTTAAAGACTTAATAAAGCTAAGTGGCAAAGAAGTCAGCAAACAGTAAATGATATTAGTCTTGGAAGTACATTCCTTTTACAATCTATTCAGCCAATCTAAGTCACAGGCCAATGTGTCCCATTTCTTGTGATAATTTCTCTTTATTTTGACAAAGTAGTAGTGATTGATTACATTTAAACAGATTTTTTAAATTATTCACGGTGATTCCAAGGTATTCCATGAACTTTAAAGACCATCTTAACACACTTCTTTGTTGATATTTTGCATAGTAAAATTGCGATTTTAGTTAGTAGACTTAACCCCCCCCCCCCGGAGTTCACTTTATATCCTGTCACAAAAAGAGTAAAACTAATTCTGCAAGGTAGTCAAATGGATTTGTTAAGTATAAAATTATGTCATCTGCCACAGGATTAATTTTATGTATTGTCTAACCTACTTTTGCACCTCATCTCTGGATTTTGACTGACAATCTCAGCCAAAGGCTCAGTAACAAGACAAAGAGTCCAGGGAATAAAGGACATCCTTGTCTGCTAGATCTGCTGAAAAAGAACACTGCGGATATTTGTCCATTAGCAGGGCTCCAGATTGATACCTATTAGGTCGCATATGCGACTTAATTTCTTAAGGTAGCACCAGTGCGACTTGCGACAGAAAGAGAAAGAGCGAAAACAATACTCCCTGCCACAGCCCTGAGACATGGGCAGCTGTGCTGGCGCATTAATGCATGTTGTGATTGATGGTTGGGTCATATCATACTGTTCACGGTAATACTGGTGTAACGTTAGGGAAATAGGAAAATGAAATATAATAATAGAATATGGGTGAATCGCTATGCGCACTGCCATTGTTTTGATACTGTCAAACACACGTGCAGCCAGCCTGGCAGTGACAAGGAGGAGGAGGAGGAATGCTACAGCAGCGCATAAACTTAAAAGGTATAGTCCAAAGTTCCCCCCATAAAAAATAAACGTTAGACTTGAGCAAGTGAAATCCATCTCAAAACCCCCCTTTGGGCCTCTGCTCCCATGTCGTGGTGTGCTTGAACGCAACTCTCTCTCCCTCTGCCTGTAATTCGCTCTTTTGTATTGTTTTGGTCTGGTCGGGATGTTTCTGGGTGGAATTTCTATTTATATCGGCAGCCAATGACAGAGCTAAGAGCATGACGCTGTGTGGAAATAAGCTCATGATTGGAGCAGACGTGACGTCAGTCACTCGAACTCTCGAAGTCCGAGTGATCATTCAGTACTTCTCCTAGAAACGCTCTGCTTATATAAATATGATCACGTTCTGCTCAGAGACTGATTATGTTGAATCATGTTTGCTAGAACAAGGAAACATGGAATAAATGCAGGACAAAGGCCAAAGTTCTCCAGCTGATATACTGTACATGGTTCTGCTCAGGATATGCAGCCCATTTCCACTAGCAAGGACTGACACTGTGCATTTTATACAAAGTTATAAAATTATAAAAACAAAGTTATAAAAAAAATATCATTTAGAACTTTAATACACATCAGAAGCAACTGCTTGATAAAGTGAAAAAGAAATTGTACAATTTCATTTGCACAAATCTGTGCAATTTTCAAGTATTTTGTCTCGTGTCAATCATATCAGTTATATATCATTATCGTAATCAAGGGAGTGGGTAGCCTATTGGTAGCGTTGTGGGCTTTGGCGCGGAGGACCCTGGTTGGAGTCTAGAGCCCTATGAAATCCGTTTTATTCCGTTTAAATTTTTCCCATTTTCAGTGTTTTTCTGTTTTTAATTTTTGAGAATTCCATTTTTATTAATTTTACACAAATTTAAACACCAATACAGTGTATAAAACAATTAAATTTAGCCAATTAATGCCGTTATAATTACTAACTTGAATGCTTTCACGCTTTTAAACATATTTAAGGCAAAAACATGGCAGAAGTTTATACAAACAAAAAAAGAAAATGCCGATAGTAAATAATACATAATTCAGAACAGTACTACTTCACAGATGGTGGTCCACACCAAAGACCATAAGAAACATGTCCGGGTTAGATCACTGGACACACAGGCTAATAATCATGGGGAAACGTCCTGTTTTCTGCTGCTTTGAAACCGCGTCCATCCAGAGCAGAGCGGATGGAAGTAGGTCAGTCGATAGAAAGCAAAGTTGATCTAGCCAGTTTTTTAAATAAAACACTTTGTGCAGACTCTGGATCACGTTTTACTCTGAAACATCAGCGTTGCGTCCAAACTTGCGGCACCAAGCCGTCAGCTGAGAGAATCTCACTTTACACTACGTGGCACCTGGATGACGAGATGTTCACGGGCTATAGTTTAATTCACCAGTAGATGCACAACAAACCAAGAAAGGTGATCACACAAAGAGCAAACGCTTGGTACACAGGTTGGTCTGGCTAAATAACCAAGAGGAAAGCTGGCGAAGCCGCCCCGCGGTAGCCTGGTACACCAGCCTGACTAACGCCATGTATGAGATACACGGCAAGTCAGTCTGGATTCCCTCTGCTGGAGACTGATTTCCAATGCGAGACGAGAGGCGGGACTAACAGGGGGAAGTGAACCGGAGAGAACCAATCAGAGGTGACTGTAGCTGGCGTAGTTCGGCACTCTGTTGCTAACTTTACACGTTGTTTTCCCCTCTCTATTTAATGTAATTTTCTTGTATATATTAACATAGAATGTTTGGTTTTATTATTATAAATACTAAGTTACATGTCAGCATTGTTTATTGCCGAACTACTAATATGAGAAAGCGTTTGTGTCGCACGTCATGTGACTATGACCTGAAGCTGTTAGTTAAGCACCAAAACAGAGCAGAAACAGCAGTGGAGACGTCGGAGGAGTTTTACGTTCTGTTAAAGGCCTCCTTCCACTGAAAACCCATTTAACTTGCTCCTTCTGAAATACGGAGGGTTTCCCCTTGTTTACTTACACATGCTGACTTGCTAGCGTTGCGTTGCCCCCAGTCGACTGTGCTTCCTCATCACAGAAACAATACGAAGAGAAGAGCGAATCGGGAACAGCCTCACAGTTCTACGTCAGATTGCAAATAGCGGATCCCACGTGGGGTTTATATCTGTCCATTGGAAGGCAGGTAACCCTCCACTACACACTAGAAGTAAAGACGGCACGACTGTAGCTTCGGAGTTGGGAAGCTAATTAGCTAACTGTTTGTTAGCATGGCGGAACAAACTTGTCTGTCGGCTCTATTTCCTGTCTGTAGCGAAATAAGAGCGGAAGGCGGAGCTTCCTTCATACACTGACGGGAGCCAGCCAATCAGACGGAAATTCATGAGAAGGACCCGGAAAAGCCTGCCGTTGGACCACAAGCCTCTCTTCTAGTATACAAATACAGCTGGATACTAAGCAACCAGAAGGTTTTTTTAAACAGAAACGATGCAGAATGCATTCAATAATAATGGAGAACACAGAAATATTAATGAAATGACCATGGAAGTACAACTTTAATAATTCTACTGCTGTGCTGTGATTGGTCACGGGGGGGGGGGGGGGGGGGAGAGGGGGTGTGGGTGCACTCTGCAGCCTAGTGACCCCCCCCCCCTTGGAGCATTTTTCCAGGCAAAGCTTTCCCTTTTTATAAAGAAAAAAATTTTTTTTGGCAATCGTGGCTCATTTCCGTGGCATTCCGTGTTTATAATAAATTCCGTTTTTAATGTTCAATTCCGTGATTCCGGATTTCATAGGGCTCTAAGAGTCCCCAACAAGACCCCTAGGTGAACCACTGTGGACCCCTGAGCAAGGTCCTTAACCCCACCAACTGCACCCCGGGCGCTTTAAGTAGCAGCACACTGATCTCTGGTAAGAGATGGGTAAAATGCAGAGCCCTAATTTCCCCTCGGGGATCTTACCAGTATAACAAAAAAATAAATAAAAATAAATTTGCTAATTTATATCGTGATAAATATCGCCCTGACTTGTTGATGATAAAATATTACTTTCTGGCTCAGTCCATTGAGTACCCTCTCCTCCCTCCTTCTGTCTGTCTGCACCAGTCTCTGATCAGGTGCACAGTTAGTTTAGTTGATGTCGTCTGCAGCAGTAAAAATGTATACAAATAAAGAAAAGAAATTGCAGACTAAAATATTTCTTCAAATATCAAGTTTAGGCCATTGTTATTCTTTACATTAGGAAAAATTATGGTACGTAAATTAACAACTATCATCATTATAAAGTCATGTATTAATACCATGTTATACGAAGAAAAGGTGGGGCTACCTAATTTGTGGAGGCGCTACCAACTAAAAAGGTAGGTAGCACCAGTGCTACATGTGAAAAAGTTAGCCTGGAGCCCTGATAAGGGATTATTTTTGTTTGTAATTTTCTGTATGCACAATCTGGCCTGTCAAAAGATTTTTTTTTAGCATCTAAACTTATTGCTATATTCGGTTAAGCAATGGCATTTGCTGCATAAATGTTAAATAATTGGTAAATATGTACTCTATTAGCTTAAGTTTTACTTATCTGTTTGAAAGAGAGATGGTCGATGGGAGCATTATAGGAGATTTTCTTATGGGTCACTGTGATCATTTAGCTAATTGAAAAGCAGTCAATGAGGTAAAGAGGCTGTCTACTTCTCTGGCCAGCCTCGTTCAATTTGAACATCTCAAAACCTGATAAGAATGCAACTATGCTTGTTGAGTTTTCTGGTGATTCCAACTTGGGACTGGAATAAAGTTTTGGAAAGTTTCACTAACTTCTTTCGAATTATGTGCAACAGCCATGTTCAGTAAAAAACAGTTCAGTCGCAAACAGAAATGGACCAGGAAGATGGTGTCCTGCAGCGTTTAGTTTCATTTGCAGGACATGTGAAGACTACGTGATCTGTAAAGTCCTTAAACAATGCCAAAAGCCAAATATGTGATAAAATAGAAAAGTAACAGTTTAAATTACTGCTCCGATGTAAAAAAAAGAAAAATTGTCAGAAAACTTTAGAGATCTCCAGATAACATAACTATGAGTTATTACCTTGGATAACTGTCCAGCATTGTAAATCCAGATATTGACGCTGCTTTCCATGTTGGCAGATAGGAGGTAATTTGGACAGTTCCCCACCCATCGGATTAGTCTATAACTGCATGATGTATTGCACTTGAGCTTCTTTATTAACTTAGTCTATGTATATTCTCATCCCCGTGTTGTTTAAAGTCATTTTCCAAACGAAGAATTTTGATGTCTAATTCTTATATAATAATGTAACATTCTCATTAAAGGCCTCCTTCCACTGAAAACCCGTTTAACTTGCTCCCTCTGAAATACGGAGTGTTTCCCCTTGTTTAATGACACATGCTGACTTGCTAGCGTTGCGTTCCCCCAGTCAACTGTGCTTTCTCATCAGAGAAACAATATGAAGAAAAGAGCGAATCAGGAACAGCCTTGCACTTCTATGTCACATTGCAAATAGCGTATCCCACGTGGGGTTTCTATCTGTCCATTGGAAGGCAGGTAACCCTCCACTACACACTTGAAATAAAGACAGCACGACTGTAGCTTCGGAGTTGAGAAGCTAATTAGCTAACTGTTTGTTAGCATGGAGGAACAAACTTGTTTGTCGGCTCTATTTCCTGTCTGTAACGAAATAAGAGCGGAGGGCGGAGCTTTCCTTCATACACTGATGGGAGGCAGCCAATCAGACGGAAATTCATGAGAAGGACCCGGAAAGCCTGCCGTTGGACAACAAGCCTCTCTTCTAGTATACAAATACAGCTGGATACAAAGATACCAGAAGGTTTTTTTAAACAGAAACGATGCAGAATGCATTCAATAATAATGGAGAACACAGAAATATTAATGAAATGACCATGGAAGTACAACTTTAAGGATTAAGCTCAAGGAGTTGTCGCATCTTTCTCAGTGCCCCAGGTTTGTTTTTTTTGCAACTAAAATGAGAGACAGTGTGATTAAATTTTTTCCCCCAATCGTGCATGTGCGACCAATAAATTTGCTGTTTAAAAAAAAAAAAAAAAGAATAAATTTACTGAATATATTTGTTGCTGACAGAATTACTGGTCAGTAAAGGCGCATACCGGTTCCATGTGCACCACCTCTGGCGCTAAGCACAGCTGTTTTAGTTCGCAGTTATTGGCTGCGTTTACATGCAGCCAATAACTCTTTCATAACCAGAAAATTAGCAATAACCCGGTTGCGCACCAGAATGTTATTCTGGTTTTTAAAAACCGGAATATTACCCCTGGGTTACTCCTTTTCTAACCCGAATATTTGGTCATGTAAACGCTAATTGTAATATCTCCATTGAAAGGAATATTTGTGTTCTGCGCATTTTCTACCTGCAAGGAATCTTGGTCTTTTGAGTAAACTACAGGGAGTATTTGTACCAGCGATCAGACGGTACTCTGCACAGCTTGCTAGTTTTTATATCACCATGGCAACACCCATCACGAGAGGTGTGCAAACAGTTACTTTGCGGGGCTCCTTCACTCATATGGCAAAGTTTGTTAAAGGTGTTACAAAAATTCACTGACTCCAGCGTCAGTGAACATCATTACAACCTGTTCCCACCAGTCCTGACTGTGCACCTAGTGTCCAGGGGGGCTCTGGTAGAAATGGGAAGCGTGGATGTGTATGGGGTACAGCTCCATTCCCCATTTCCACCACACGTTCTCTCCTTCTACAACCGCAGTAGTGTAAAGTACTGCTGGTGGGTCAGTACCAGCACAGCAGCGCCAGCAAAAGACTGCATTCTACTGCAGTCAAACCTGCCGCCTCTCGCGGATCTGCGATTAAGCCAACCGGCATCATTTCGGCTGTAATTCTGAAACTTGGCTGGCTTGACCGCAGTGGCTCCGGATGGTTCATTATCCACCATCATCATGACGTTTTCCGTGCATCATGGTTTGGGTCGGGATATTCCAGCTGATTGTAGTTATGTATACAGTAGTAACCGTCTGTTCATGCATGTTAATGGGTTATTCCTAATCTTTCAGAAACCGGAATATTGACCTTAACCCGAATTTTGATGGTACATAAATGTAGTCAATGGTTTAATTCACTCCAGGCAGCCAGAAGTCAGAAGCGTCTTGTCCCGGCATCTCTATTTATGATGGAGCGGGAAAGCATCAAGCTCCCAGCAAAAGATAGAAAATCAGACTCTTAAACAGTGTAAAGCATCCAGTAAATTTCAAAATAAAAGCTCCCAGCAGATTTGCAATTGCTACATCATTATCAGTGATGCCAGGTTAGAAGTCAATCAGACAAGGGGTCAGGGGTTTTGTTTTTTATATCATGGACCACTGGACATTTATCAAGCCCTCTTGGTCATGGTTTTTATAGCATGAACTGGCAGCATCACACATGGCCTTGCAGTTTTGTCATCTGCTCCTAGTCCCTTTATCATAATTTCTTCATCATTTATTTCTTTTTTCCACAATTGAGTAGAACAAGTCTTGAGTTGAATGTTTTTAATAGCCAAAAATAAATAAGTAAATAAATGGAGAGGTAAATTTGTCTTGTCCTTTTTCTCTTTTTGATGATCAGAAAATTGACCCAATCCTTGATTAAAAGACCATGAGCCAAGCCGCACCACAAGTTCATTGATCTCTTGCACCACTACCTACATGTGGGGAACAAAATTAGCTAATAATACTGGCACTAGGGCTGAACGATATGGACAAAATTTCATATCTCGATATTCATGCCAGACATCTCAATATCGATATGATACAATATGACTACGGGTTAGTTGAAAACCAGCACTTTGGTGGAAAGTGCAGTTTTGTTTGTGACTTCCAGAGTTTTATATGCAGGACAAGCGCAGGGGAAATATATATCTATTAAATAGTTGTTTTTGCGATATTAATATCTTGAAAGTCCATATCTCGATATAGATACGACAACGATATATCTTTCAGCCCTAACTGGCACCACACAACTAAAACTTGACACAAAGTAAAAACACTACCAGTCTGAAACATTAAATATGCCGTAACCGCTGAAAATTGTAGTTTCTGCATTTACTGTTCAGGTATTCATCAGTAATATAGTGAAAATAAGAGGAAATGAGTGAATATTTGCTTTGTAAGTCAATTTCAGTGTACGCCCCTAAATTTTCTGCTTGCACGCCTAAAACTTTAAGTTGGGGCCACTGTGCTCCTGGTAAAAAAAATAAATAAATAAAAATCTGGAGTCCCGTTTCTGGTTCTCAAATTCATGCTTTGTGCTGTAAAACGAACAGTGCACTTGGGCCTTCTCTCCAAATCTAGCTGGCAGCAAATCTTATTTAGTGGCTGGGATCAAATGCATTACAGCTACAATTTTTTGCATGGCCTACAAAAGCTGTGGACCTGGTTTTCACATAATCTGATTAACTGGGGCTTTTCTTAGGACTTTAGTTTTGTTAAAATATTTTGATATGTAAACACTATTTGCCCCCCCCCCCCCTCGGTTTAAATCCAAATACAGACCCACTGGTGGTGTTCCTCTTCCCCAGGAAGTCATGGTCTCGATTCCCATTCCTCTAAACATTGAGACCAGAGTTGATCCTTGACCATGAGTTGGCATGCTCACCTGTACATGGAAGAAAATCTTAGCCGACATCAAAATCTAAAGATGCAAACATTATATAAACATATTACCACTGCTTGTTCACACCTGCTCTGTTGTCAAAGAAGGGGGATCTGCTGCTGGGACTGGTGTTTCAAATGGAGGACTGTCTCCATGTGCTGCCAGTGTAGGCAACAGAGCACCTCTGGCCACCCCAACTTTTGGTTTGCTCTCTGCAGAGAGCAGCCCCCTGGCTTGCCCATCTCCTGAGCCATCTGGCTGCAGTAACAGCCCTCTACCTTGTGCAACCATAGGTTCACCAACGGGTAGTGATGCTGCCCGTACTTGAGGGGAATCTGCAGGAGTCAGGAAACCCCTGGCTCGTCCTACACCAGGACCTTCAGGAGTGAGTGGGAGCCCTCTACTACGTCCTACAGCCAACTGCTCGGGCTGCAATCCTCTTCCACGTCCTATCCAATGGACGCCCGCCATGCCACTGAGGTCTGGAGGTTTGCTTGGATCCATTTTAATCAGTTTCTGCTCTGGTCTCTGGATGCAACAATGGAGGAAAACTGCAAAGGAGGAAAAACTGGTATATTTAAATTTGCCAATAAACACATTCGGACGATGAAGAAAGTAAAATTTAGCAAATAACTTCATTTTGAGCTTGTTCTATAATCCTTATCCTTACTGCACTGGTACATTGTATTCTATTATAGTTCCAATTAGCAACCTTAGGAAACTTTTTTGTTTTATTTATTCCTTTTGTTCCGACAGCAGGAGCAGACTGGCAAATTGGATCCATCCGTATTATATCCAATTATTCACCTATTAATCCTCTATCAATTTCAGAGCCTCCATGTGAGATACTGTTGTCAATTTCAGTAATCCTGTTTAAAAATATATATATACCTTTTTGGGGGGGGGGGGGGGGGGGGGGGGGGGCGCAAGACTTTTGCAGCTTTAAGTGCACCACACTTTGCCAACAGTACCAGATACCTATGATCAGTTCAGTCTGGATTGAATGCCTCCTGCAACTAGCTCTTAACTGCAAGAAAGTGCAATAATGTTTAAATAATCCAGTGGCACTGTGCCAACTATTTGCGCACTAACTGACTTAGCTTATCATTTTTAAAACCTGGAATATAGTGCAATTTGTATGTGTTTGTCTATTATTCACAATAATTCATGAGGCTTTCACTGAGCCTGAGCCAAATTAATCAGAAAAGCTTGATGAGAGTTAATGCATTTTGACCACTGCGGTGCCCAATGTGTGTGACGTCATGCACACTGACCGGAATCAAGACGACTGCCAAAACTAAAAAACTTTTCAGTGAAGCATTGGAGTGAGAATATAAAAACAAGAGTAGCCTCTATTAACGTTACTCCGTTTGTTTGAGCTGCTCCTGGAGGCTATCCTGGATAAAATCTAAATAGTATTCGACAAAACTAATATAACAGGCCGCAGTATATTTGATTTGAAAAAGAAAAGAAAATAAATAAATAAAATCTTGCATTTTTCTGGCTGTTTGACCAGCCAAAAACGTGGCATATCAACAAAGCCAAAGAGGAGCTGCGTTTCACAAAATCAAACTCCAAATAGATAATTATCATGAAACAGAACAAACGTAAATCCAGAGGGAGGAAAATTTGCCAGAAGCAGGACACCCTCAGCCATTTCAAAGTTTGAAATGGTTAGTTTCCGTAAGTTCAATAAAAGGTAGCATTTCGAGATTCTTTCATTTATTTCTATGCCCCCCTCCCCCTCCTTTAAATGATGACTGACATTTTTCTAATCCCCATTGAATTATTCACAGGAACGCGCTGAGTGACCTGTTATGGCTGATAAGCTACATTTCATTTCTTGCCACCAAAAACTTTTAATTACAAATAAATAAATTATAGTATCTTGCTTCTACCTCATCGTAAAAACTTTACTTACGCTTAAGTGATAAATTTCCACTTATTACTTGAGCGACTGAACCATGTCCTGCCCGAAAAAAAACCTAATGCGGAACTTTTCCTCAACGAAGTATAGCAAAAGTGTCACATTAATTAAATTTACAGCTGCTAGCTAACCGACACACGTGCTGCAAAACTTAGCGCAAACGTCCGTTGACCGCTAAAACAGAAACAAGCTCCATACACTTCAAGTTATCGACCAATAACAGTAATAAAATATAGTAAATCTTAAAATTATGATTTAAAACTTACATGAAGTACAACAATATGTACAGAACGACGTTTCCACCACGTGCCACTCACACCTGAACTGAACTGGACCGGTTGGGAATGGAAAGGTGGCATCTGCCCTCCAACAACCTTATTGGATAATGAACACATTCTGCAGCAGGCATTGGTCCACTTTGCCTGTCAATCTTCAATCTGTTTTTGAAGACGTGATTCCAGCGAGGAAATATGCTTTGTTGCCCCTCAGTGGTTAAAATCTGCATAACTTTTATGTACATAAGGCTAGACAGACAGCTAAAGTGGATTACAAAAGATAATTTGTTGTATTGTGTCTTGCCAAAGTTAAATATAAATGTATGAATTTGGTCAGTAGACAAAAACTTCCCAGTACTGGTTAACTGCAGTTCTCTGTAGCAAATGGGGAATGACCTGATCTCTGTGTGTTAGCAATAACCTGTGATGGACCCGTGACATGTCCAAGGTACACCCCACCGCTCGTTTGTTAGCAGCTGGGATAGATCCCAGCCTCCTCTATGACCCTGCCTTGGGATCAATAAGTATATAGAGAATAGGGGCCAGTATGGAATGCTGTTTAATAAATAAACAAACAGACAAGCCAACAAATAACTAGATAAATAAAAAATAAATAAATGTTATATTAAATGCTTCATATTTATATATATATATATATATATATATATATATATGCATTTTTATTATTCATTTTATTAATTATTCCATAGGTGCTCATTAACTATGGTAATGCTCAAAACTTAATTCTTTTAGATCTGAAATGGCACAGCTAAAAGATAGTTGCCATGGAATGACGCGTCGCTTACCACCTAGTCTGATGACGACAAAGTTCTTTTTTATGTCAAGAAAAAAAATCCTAATGAGGAAGTGGAGTGGAGGTTGTCTCATATTGGCAAAATGCATGAAAGCCCAAAGAGATTTGATTTTCAGGTCACTGGTCAGACATTTTGGCAATTAATCTTGCTTGAAGTTTGAAATAATCACATAAAAGCTCCCAGAGGTTTTGAGGTGACGACTTTGTGCTTGCACCTGCTCTCTGCAGGAATATATTAGCCACTTTACCTGAAAGTAAATGCTTCTTTGTTGCCTATTTTTAGACAGTTAGCTCTTGGATGTTGCACAGAGAGCAAGAACTAAAGGGGAACTTGCTTCCTTTTTTTCTTGTCCTGTGAATAGATTAAACTGCAACATAGAAAGTGATCTATAAAAAAGGCCATAAACTCTGTCCCTCAGGACCTCCTCAAGACCAGCTTAAACTTAGACATATTAAATGCAAAGTCAGAGATATTAAACGATCCCCATAACGGATCTTTTAAGTGCAACTAGAATATAAGTGAGTAGGAGATCTCCTCCATAAGCGAGGTTTGCATGTCAAGCATGTCTGTCCTTGCTTTTCCATAAATTGTTATGCTTCATTTCATTTATTGCATAAATGCCTTCATTTTTGTATGAGAAAACACAACATCCAGGCACTAAGTGACAACTGCAAATTGAAAATGTAATAGAATATGCTATCATGCAGAGAGGCTTTCAGGGCAGCATTTGATTATCTATTCTCATGAACTCCTCTTTAACATCATCCCTGCTGTCTCTTCAATGGATGTGTTTTCTTACCATGAACACAAATAGATGCCTTTAATATACATATTTTTTTAACATATCTTTTTTTTTTTTAAACAATGAACATTTTGGACAGCTATAACTGAACAACAGTTTCTTTTACAGAGAAAAAGAGCAGATAATCAGACGTGCGAAATGCTGTTGGCCTTGAATTTATGCTACAAAGATACATTAACCCATAAAAATGTCCACAGATATTTAGTTACATATGAAGATCAGAGGTTGAATCACTGTGTAATTCACCGGTTTTTATCTTTGCAACAACAAAAAAGGAATGAAAGCAAAGAATATAACCTTAAAGGCTTTTTTGGGAACAACTGTGACCACATTTAGGTGTTTCTCTCTGTTCTTTGTCAGTTTTAAGTGATTTTTCTCACCTCTTGAAAAAACTGTTTATAGCACACGTGACATAAAAATATGTATTTTATTTAGTCTGCTTTCCAAGTTCCTACACATGTTGTGTAACATGTGGAGAGCTAAGATTCTTGAAATTTGAATGGTGTATAACATTCAAGGATGCAGTCAAATAGATTCAATAAACACTTATCTCTGACCAGTCAAAATACAATTTATTTTTGAAGCCGTACTCCTGCAACAAAAAAGGTCATCCTACATCAGCAAGGGTCCAGTGAAAGCAGTCCTGTCAAATAATTT
Source organism: Atherinomorus stipes (assembly GCA_023101725.1). Classification (NCBI taxonomy): domain Eukaryota; kingdom Metazoa; phylum Chordata; class Actinopteri; order Atheriniformes; family Atherinidae; genus Atherinomorus; species Atherinomorus stipes. Next base: position 388,887 of record JALJCO010007110.1, read on the forward strand.
TCAGAGAAAATTGATGGATTTTAAAGGGATATTGTGTAAGTTCTCCTGTGTTTTATCCACAAAAACTGATTATTTGGTTCAAAAGTGTTTTTTCATTAATCAGTAATCACTCCCATCAACAAAATGAAGTGCTCCTCTAAGTTCTAAATTTGCCGTTTGTATCATTCATTTACACATCGAGCGGGTCGGCTCGGTGGAGGCTGCCATGTCGTATCGCCATGTTTTTGCGTTCGGGAGAAGTGTGACGGTAGGAAAACACAGAAACTCACCGGACACACCGGAGTTTTCAGCTCAGTTCGAGGTAATGCCTTTGAAAAGTCACCGCGCTGCAGAGGGGGAGAGACTAGCGTCTCACTGACGCTGGGTTCACGTGCAGTCGGGCAGACGGCCGTTAGTAACAAACCAGATGTTATTTTAATCAATAAAGCCGAGCGAAAGACGGTAAAACATGGGTCAGGGAAAACAATACGACATCGCCATGACAACTGAACAGATGTGGACTGATGTCACTGTAACTGACGGACCACGTCTTCACATAGAGGCTGGTGATAACTTTACATGCAGCGGCTGTCATCGGTCTGCCCGGTTTCACGCGAATGCAGCATGAAAAGTACGAGGGAGCTGCTCCCATAGACTGTATATAATTACTGGACGTAGCTTCCGGTCTCTTCTGAATAGAGAAATGTGAAGCCAGTTGGGCGTGTCTTACCGTCGCCATCTTGCCGTGTCACGTACGTCGTCACTCCAGGAAAATCCTAAAATGGGCACAGCGCGGCCGCGGGGCAAATGATTGACAGCTGACGTACTGTGGGCTAAACGCTAACTGAGCTAACACGAAACTAAGAGGAGCTAACAAAGATAAGCCCCCTAAGCGGCATGGTTAAGGTAAGACATGCTTAGACTTGCAATTCGCTGACTAAACACCGCCGTTGTGCGACTCTGTAACAAACTGAGACCTTATTAAGAGCAAAGAAGGAGCTAACTAGGAGCCTCCGGTCGGCAGGCGGAGCTTCCGGTCTGCCGCATGTCAATCATAAGGACACGCCCTTAATTATGTGTAATTTGAAGAATAAATAACATCTAAACGAATGAGTTATAAAAAAATTCACCCCCCTCACAGTTGACATGAAGGTAAACTTGACCTAATAAACCTAAAATGATTTTTTGAACCAGGCTGTAAACCTGTTTATTTCTGCTGTGAAGTTGGCGTTTTTAACATGGGAGTCTATGGGGATTTGCTCGCTCTTGGAGCCAGCCCCTAGCGGATGAAGGGAGGATTACACTATTTGCAACAAGAAAGCGAGCTTCACTGTTCTGAGGCGGAGTTTGCCCCTTGGCTGCTCCCGATTACACAGTGTCCTTTAAAGAATTAAACCTAAATGTATGTGTGTGTTTAATTTGCACTGAAAACAGGGCGGGGAATCAAGTGTCACACCACAAGCAATGAGTGGCTTTTTCTTTTCATTCATTCTTTTTTTTTTTTTTTTTTTTGGGACATTACTAATACCACAGTTCCCTTTAGGCTACAGTGGTGCCGAGCTTAGTGTTGAGATTTGACCTTATTACACAGGCTTGGTTTGATGTTAAAAATAATTCAAGAATGGATACAAAAACATCTATTAAAATATGTAAGCGTTATTGAAATGACTGGATTTAAAATAAGAACGATAAGAGTCCTGTAATAGCCTACCTTTAACAACAAAAATAAATCTACTGAAACTAAGATAAAACTCTTTCTGTGGCCAGGTACTTCTAAAACAAATGTGTTTTTCTACTCTGCGTAGATTTTGCCGTCATGATGAAATTACCTGTTTGTTGCCAAGCATCTGCTCAGTGCTTGATTGTGTCATTTTATTAAGGTCATGCTCTTAAAGCCTCAATTTGCTGCCAAGAAAACAAGATAAACTATGTCTTTCTCACAACTGGCCTATGAAGAGGCGCAGTCTCCACCTGTATGCCTTCAGCTATAATCTATAAGTGTACAGACTTTAGTGCAGAGTGGTAACGCTATGATGGTCAGTGTCAGAGCATTATGCCCTAATAATGCAGCAACTCTGAACTAGATAAGAAGAGATAAATATATTGGTGAAATTATAGGTGAAAATTGGAAAATAAAATGATTGATTTCATTATTATTGATAGAGAACATGCCGCCCTCCTCTTCTGGTTTCATTAAAGCTCTTACTGCCCTTTTTAGAAGGGATGCAGGAAAAGTCACATGCACCCACACAAGGCTTGTGTATTGGACAGAGAATTAGCAACATGGCAACCAAACAAACCACCGGGGAGTTTGCCAGCTAGAGGGGATCAAAACAGGTTTTGCATTTTTAGGTCAGGTTCAGTAATTGGATCAAACTAAACTTTTACTTAGAAGAAACCACCCCACGATTCTTAAAGAAGTGGAGAGACCTGCACTTTCAGATATTTCAGTGTGGCATTTGTTGACAAATCAAATATTTCTGAGTCAGAACAGACTCATGCTTGTTGCCTTAAAGCACCACAGATTTATCCATGCACACAGCTGGAATACATGGATGGATAACTGGCCAGGCCTTGCAGGGAAAATCTCTTTTTGAAGTGCTGCCGCAAAGCCAATCCACCAACTATAAAGATGGACAAAAAAACTGTAAAGTTTTAGGACTTTTTTTTTTATTTAGATAGCGTTTTATTTTGTGCCTATTTTGTTCAAAATTTACAAAGAGCTGCAAAATGACTACAAAAATAACCATAAGGTATTTAAGTTTCAGTATGAGCTTACTGGGGTCAGAGTTACATCTTTTCTGCTCTCTCATTACCAGGTAATTCATACCCCATTATTACAAAGACAGTGGGCGCTGAGAAAAGCAAGAACACGCAGACAGGTTGTTTTGCATAAGTGCCAAGAGCTCACCTTTGAGGCTTTCCAACTGGGCCATCTCTTCTGACATCTACACATAAGTCATATCTTTAGCTTAAATGGGCTAAATTTCCCTGACAGCAAGAGGTCTAGTAGAAACTGCTAGTGGTCACGGGTGTTAATCTGATGTGACAATCATCACTGACCTGCCACTCACAGTGAGTGGAGGTTAATGGTGAGTAAAAGGCCAAGGCTGTGATGGCTGGGGATGAGGGGGGTATGGGACAGCTGTGACAGGGCTGGGATGGGGGTGATGTATAGGAAGCTGCATTGGTCTCTCCAGAGCCAGAGGGGACAAACACACCACAGCTGTTGCTGCTGCGCTTGGACAGAGATGGAAGCAGTTAGAACTTGGGAAGATTTTCTTTATATCCATCTCTCAATATCCTTTAAGTCCAATTTTCTCTTTCAATTTGTCTCGAGTGCTTGAATTCTGGAAGTAAGACAACTAAGAAAAGCATCAGCAAATAAAATTAGAGAGGGTGCTCCCCACCCAAGAGAAGATGCACTTACTGTTAAAAGGCTTTTTGTTGATTTTGGGGGCTCTGTTTCTAAACAGACACTTTGTACTTGTTGCCAAAATGCCATGAGGTCAATTTCCATTTTTTGCTACTTCAAAAATCACGTGGGAAATGCCGGATCCCCTCCCCCCAGAAAAGAATGCCTTCTTTTCTGATTTTCGAAAAATGCCTTCTTTTCTGAGCTGCAACGCATTAAATAAGTCTAAGCTCATTGATAGGGAATTATTATGCTAAATAATATCAGTTCTTGAAAAATCAAATCAAATGATAAACTTTTGATACAATTAATAAAATCAGTTTGCTTTTCTAACATTTTTCTCTAATTGCGCTATTGGAAAAGGAGCGCAAATAAAGCCATGCACAGTTTTGCACGTTTGAAACTCCGTGGCTGCACTCCGGAGCTGCTGCTGCTGTGTTCTCTCTGCAATGCCTTTTCAGTGATGTCTCTGCGCCCTGCAACGGATGCGTCACATGGATAGGTGCGGTTTGAGGAGCGCAACTAACTAAATTGTCCGTATTTGTCGAGGTGTTTCACTGTAAAGCTCCAGCCTTTTCAAATCAGCCGTGTGGAGATTCCTGAACTTTTCATTTTACATTTATTGGAGCACTTTTTTTCGAGATGGACCGTGCCTTCGTATAGCATCTCTTCAGAGTTGTCCTTCAAAAGCAGGAACCAGTGAAGCGACTTGTTGGTAGCTCTGATGTAGTGCAGCCACAACGCATTTTTTGTCTTAAATCAAACACCGCTGGACAGGAGCTGTGAGAAGGTTACTCATATCCAAATATGCGCGTAATTGGAGTTCACTGGCGAGGCGTCCCTTGCACTCCTGTCGGGATAATATTGTCGTGATGTTCAATACTTCGGAAATTGAGCTCACTTTTAACAAGAAAGAGGATATTTCCGAAGTTATCAATGGCACTCTGCTACTTCTTTACAACGTGCTCGTCACCAGCAGCCCCACAGCCATGTGGAACGAATCGTGCGGGGAGCAGCTGTTGGTTTTCGGGCGCCCGGAGAAGATCATTATCGGGGTGATGCTGGCCATTATCACGGCGGTCACCGTGATGGGAAACACGCTGGTGGTGATCGCGGTGTGCGTGGTGAAGAAACTAAGACAACCTTCAAACTACCTTCTTGTTTCGTTGGCGGTTGCAGATCTGTCAGTGGCCATAGTAGTGATGCCGTTTGTCATTGTGACAGACCTCACCGGGGGCAAGTGGCTTTTTGGAGAAGTGTTCTGCAACATCTTCATCGGCATGGATGTAATGTGCTGCACAGCCTCTATTATGACCCTGTGTGTGATCAGCGTGGATAGGTAAGTTTCTAAAGTTAGATGCTGGAGCTGCTACCACATTAAAAGCTGTTTGCGTAGTTGGAAACGGCACCAAATTTACGCACACGGTGCGCCATGCGTTAAAATGGCACTCAGACGTCATGCATGTATAATCTTATGATCACTTACGTTGGCGTCACGGAGAGATCAAATAGCAAAGGAAGTCACGAAGTGTACTGAGAGCATAAAACAGAGCTGTTAAAAAAAGAGCTGTTTAGTGTTAGAAAATTGTATTTTAAGAACAAATTCCAGATCAGCCGCCCCTCTGATTATCTGTTAAAACCAGTGAACCTGCAAATGAATGCACAGACTGTGAATAATGCATAGCAGGCTTAATTTGCTCGACCGACCATTGACCCACTGACCTTACAGCTGCTATGGCTTTTACAGATGATTTCACCCCACCTCTGTTGTTTACACAGGTCATAACTGGTTTCTCTCTTTCTTTTATCAAAGTAAAAGACAAACACTAAGCAGAAACTACTGGGATTACCCACTCACAAAGTAAACTTCTTTTCACAAAGTTTTATTTGTTCTTCATACATAAATATGAGATTTATTACACTGATGTTTTGCATAAACGCATTGCTCCAAAATTATTCATGAAAATGAGTCCCTTAGTGTGTAGCAGTGCGTGTTCACATTCAAAACAGAGAAGGGAAAACCCTGAACCCCACCCGTTCCAATCCCATCCTGCATCCTGGGTATTTTGCAATTCTTTGGAGTCTTTGCTTATAAAATTGGAGCTGAACCTGATAACACGTGACAAATCATACAGGCTCCAAAAGCAATAAACATCACTTGAGTGGTGAAACTCTTCTGTTTCAGTGACTGTAATTTAGATAAAAAGCTCAATGTGGCATTGATGGTCTGATTATTTCCTCCCACTTGCTAATCAGGTATTTCCTCAGTGCATCTTAACCAGAATCAAGCGTGTATGGATGACTTCAGAACGCCCGATGGACTGATGATGTTATGGGAGGAACTGGATCTGTGATAGTGAGGTTGCTCCTGTCAGATGTTTTAAAGCTAGAAGTATGAAAAGGTTTTGGGTTGGTCATATGGAACAAAGAACTAGAGAGGCTGAGGATTAGAGCTTCACAAACAGGTCTCAATGATACTCTAATAATGTGTCTGTTAGGGATTATTTTCATCTCTGCACAAACTGCAAGGACAGTTCTGCAACCTGTTTTTTTCCCTAATCTCCATGGAAACAAGCTCGTCTTTATTAAAGAATGCAAAGTATGTTTGGCTAATGATTCTTGATGGGATTAGTGATAATTCATTAGGGTGGCAATTGGCAATTAGACACACAATCAGGTGTAATTAAAGGTCTCTCAGAGTCATCTTGGTTTCCCAGGAGCAGGATTTATAAAAAAAAAAAAAAAAAAGAAGCTGAAGAACGGGCAAAGATACTAATTAAGCCAAGGACTGACACGACGTGTAGCAGAACCCTGTAGCCCGTAGGTGTTTTATTGCAGGAATAGTCAGAATTTACTTTCAAATGTCCTTATACAGTATGTAAGAAAGAAGATTCACTGTAACATGTCCAGTATGTAACTGTTGGCAAGGGTGGGCGCTTTTAAAAAGACTGCTGAATACAGTAGATAAATTTGATCATTAACTTCATCTAACAAGCTCCCATGGTGACTAATTTTAACTCAAGGCCCCTCAGCTTTTGGAGGAGATAAAGATTTGGAGCAGAACATGAACTGTCTCCATTGTCTTAAGCAAACAGTGAATCCTAGCAGACATATTGTCACTCATAGTGTCTTTTGTATAAATATAGGCCACATCTTTCAAACTTTAGAAAGTCTGAGTGCTCTGAGGAGGATCATTAGGAATATATGACAACAGCACACTCCTTTATTCATTCTAAACCTAAATTTCATCATTTCATCTATACTTGATAAAGGGAGGGGGTAAAAGGACCAGCATGTGCACCAGTAACCACAAACACAGTGTCAAAGATCCTGTGCAGCTGTTTACGTTGTCCGTGTTGGTAGTTCAGCTTCAGTTTCCAAATATTCAGACGTCTCACTCAGTTACTGATAAATATACATGTACTATCATGCTGTGTTTAGATTGGGACTCAAATATTTTCAACACATCCTAAAAGACACATTGAAGGCCTCTTGACATTTGAGCAGTCTGTATAAATAGATGACGGCGCTTGAGCACATTTCCTGTTACAGAAAACACCAAAGGCAAGTGACATTCTCTCTAACCTCCTTAACAGAGAAGCTGCTAATGTTACAGTGAAAAGATAGGAACATTTTGTGTGAAATACATAGATAATCAAACTTATTTGGAAATTCCCAGGCTGTTCTGTGGTCAGCTGATTGGTCTGAAATGTGGAACTGCTCATTAAAAAGTTAGCTGAGGTGCACCAAGCTAATAGTGTGGAAAGGAGAGGAAAAAACGCAACTTCTTGTAGTTTGCTGTAACTATCATCTTATATTACCAAACTCTCCCCACATAAAGCCTTAAACTCATTTTAAAGGTTTAAATACAATTGTAAACTACCCATTTATGTGAAACTAAGAAAGAATCCTCTTCTTAACACCTCTTGAAATAATTACCAAACACATTTCAGTGTTATTGATTTTGTGCTCTTTGTGGAAATACTGACTTATCCCTGTGAAAGAGATGTTTATGGATGAGTTGCTGCTCACCTTCAGGTTACTTAAGTAGACATTCAGTACTGCATTGTAAATGTAACACACCAAAGCACTGACCCAGTCACAGCAGAGGAATCCAGTTTGAGTGGTGGAGAATGAATTGAAGGCATGTATAGACTCAAGGCTTCCTTTTTGAAATAATGTAGGTCAGCTGTTTCAGAGGACACCATATTCCATCCATGCACTCTCAGCAAAGACTGGGAGGCTTTTGTGTCCATTACCCTAAAAAGTTAGTATCTCTTTTGGCTTAAGACAGTTTTTACCTTCAGTGAGAGTAATATGTTGTATGCTCAATAATGCAAAAGTCAGAGATGAATGATTCATTCACAACAGTGGGAAATGAGGATAGTGTCTTCTCTGCAGTTCGTTGAACATCTAAGAAAAGATGTCGCTAAAGGATTGGAGGCGCTCCATATGGCATGAGACACTAGTTAAATTTGCAAAGCAAATATAGCTTGGTTCAACTGTCAGTGAGCTTAAAGAAGATGGATGGCATGTAGACCAAGAGAAAAATGTCACATAACAACAGTGGAGTAAACTTTCCCACTGGGGGGTTCAGACTGGAGTGCGCATTGTGGATGTGAACGCCCGGGAACTCCTGCAGGAGAAACAGAGGGTGAAGAAATAACAGAGGCTGAGGCTTTTACTGTAGATGGCAGTGGCGATTAGCCACTGCTTCCAGATCCTTTCTGTCAGCTGGCGTGTCACCGATGAGCCGAGTTCACACACAGCGCTCCCACAACGACCCGCCCTCCACATTTGAGAATATTTTCGCGAGGTCGTTGTGTACATTTGTCCCAGGAGAGACATCCCTGGCTTAGTGCAGCTGGGAAACATTCACCCACAGCACCAGACACAGATGACTTGACCTAGGTGACGCATCCTGTGGTAATGTGATGTGACGCCTAAGCACCACTCTCACAGGCGCTGCTCACTTTCCACTTGTCGGCCAACCCTGCTGAAACGTGGAGGACTGGTCCTCTTCTGCGAGGCCAGTTAGATCAGATCAAACACAGTTCATGCTGATAAAGAAGTCCAGTTTGATCATAGATGCGATGTTACACTGAATTCTTTAATCTCGTCATCACTATCAGTCTGCAGGGAGTACTGGATTTTGGGTGTTTCAATTACAGCATCATGTCACAAACCATTACAGCAATTTCATACAGGGGGAAAAAGCCAGTCTCTTTTTTTTTTAAAGAGGAAGATGAAGTTAAATTTAAAGCCAATCATATGAAAAAACAAACAAACAAAAAAACCAAAACCAAACACTTCCTCTTAGACAAAACTGCTGTCAGAAAAAGTAGATAAACTGAAAGCAGGTGTTGTATTAGTTAATCATTAAATCATTGCTTGTTCTGTAAACAGCTTCACTTCCACCCTGTTTGAATTAACAAGAAGTGTGAGACAAATACGCACTGATCATGTTATTAGATTCAGTGGTGTGGGTTTGTGTGAATGGACCTACAGAGGATTAAGATGATTGAGTGCAGATAGTCAAAGGAGAATGAAGATAGGCTAGAATTTTTTCTCTGTTTTTTTATTTTTTATTTAAATGTGATAATCTAAGTATACTCCAACCGCAAAATAAATGTATACATACTTACATACAAAAATTAACAAAAATTAAAACAAAAACTAAGTTTAAATCAACTATAACAACAATTACTAAGCCCAAAAAGAAGCAGGATGATGCAATGGCTTATTTATTCCTGCCCCCTTTAATGGTTCTGATTTTTACTGCTGCTGAATCAAATACATACTCGAATTATCCAGAAAAAAATTGTATGATAATTAAATACAGGGAAATATGCACATATTTCTGCATAGTCCTGCATGCTGCAGGGATACTTATTTACATCTCTATGTTGATACCACCTAAACAGACAAATATATACAATTTACATACCTATATGCATTACCAGTCAATATATATATATATATATATATATATATATATATATATATATATGTATGTATGTAACCAAGTTTACTTTTCAGTTGTTGTGTTAAATGCATAATGTCTTTTAACTGTTTACATTTGGACATCGAGTGAGACGAGGCCTGAGATGATCGTACAAAGTCTCTCATGGACTCCACTCTTAAACACAGTGGGTCAAATATTTCACCAAGAATCTGCAGTTTTTGAGTCAAAGCCTCTAATGCACCAGGACCCCTTTAAACAGCTGGCAATACTTGATCCTGTCATGCTCCTTCCTCCTGATGTTCCTGTCACGAGGGATTGTCACATCCACTCTGTTTTTTACCTGCTACCACCATTTCTGGTTGGTTGGCCAGCACCTGCTTGTCTTCCTGGAACTTGAAGTCTCTCAGGATCTTCCCCTGTTGTTTTTAACCACTTTTGGTTTGTGCTCCATTGGGACTTTGGGGCTTTCTAACCCACATTTGACACAGATGTTCCTGTACACTATCCCAGCCACTTGGTTATGCCTCTCAGTGCACTGTCCCAGCCAGCATCTTACATTTGTTCCTCTGTGCTGTACACCGTCAAGAAAATTTTTACACAGCCAGAACCCTTATTCCTATCTAGACCCCTGTGTGCAAGGTCTCTTCTTGCATTATCATGCATGATTAGAGTCTATGTTCTGCTACACACATCCTCTTCAGCACCCTCTCCCTGCCTGCGAGAATCACTAAGCATTTTGTAATGAAGGGATCTGTTCTTGATCTGTTTGTAGATGCTCCCTTAGCTGACTCTGGCAGTTACAAATCCTTATAGCTTGTCTTCTTGCTATTCAAAGAGTCTTAAAATGTTGGTCTTGTCGGTCAATGTTGGTCCAGTGGAATGTGTTGTCCTTTTTTTTGTTTGTTTTTTTAGGAGTCTTCTTACCCATGGCTTCTATCTCCCCTTGTGAGCAGCTTACAATCACAGCTGCATATCTTCTGATGAATAGTGCGTACATGTTTATCCAATTTTCCACTCTCTCTATAAAGTACCAGTCAAACAATATGTGCACATACAGCTTATCAAAAATAATTGTTTTTTGATTAGTGCTGTGTATTAACAACCCTTCATTCAAATGAACAAGCTGTAATTTTAATTGCTCATTAGCACAGTCTACTATCAAAGAGAATCATTTCCACATTTATATTAATAAACACAACTAATTATTGCAGTCTGGCCCTGCAATGACAAAATAATTCATTTTATAACTTCTACTTATGCTAAATCTCCCTTTGTTCCACTACCGCTGAAAGTTCTGGTTACTTGGATGAGCCTGTGGATGGGAAGAACTGGGACTAAACCTCAAACACAGAAGACTTGGTCAGAATTTATGGTGAAGAAAAAGACATTTTAAACAGCAGACAGTTTCATGCTTCACTAACGGATCAAATGGCCTGACTAATCCTTTTCATGCTTAATTGGTTGTATTTGATGGATACCTTATAAATCAGATTTTCCAAATCAGTGAGCTCCTGAATCAGATCCAGCCCTGCATTGTATTGAGTTGTAGCTGAATTACAGCTGTATTAATGGACATAATAAAGTTGTAATTTAACCAAAATGCTTTCACAAGTGTAAATCAGACTTTGAAGGATGTCATTTTAAGTTGATGACTTGCAGAACTTCCTTGAATAATCTTAAATGTTCTGAGCTTGAGTTTAAGTTTTGCTCACATCTTGTACAGTTATGCCCATATGACATAGTTTTGGGGACTAAACATTCATATGAAGGCAGCAGTGTTGGTATGCCTGAATCTAACATGCAGTTTAACAGTTTTGTTGAACTTTTCAGGGCCCGTCTCACTGTTTACCCAGCAATCCCAGGGGACAGGAAGCAGAAAAGGGCAAAGTGCTGAGTGACTGTAGTGCAGCATAAATCATGCTTTGTTTTTGGTGTAATGAAGGTGGAGTCTGTTTGTCATCAAGACTGAACAAAGCACCAAGCATTTACTAAACAGCAGGATATTGGGTTTCCTGTTGACAAAGATGAGACAGCAATCACATATCATGCTGTGAATTGCAGATAGTATATTTTAAACATTTAGCATTTCAGTGCTGTTGAAAAATAACTATGCAACTTAAATGTTGGCAGAGCTGAATATACAGTCCATTAAATGTGGCAGTATGAGTAATTCTTTAAACCGTTTCTGGAAAGTTAACTTCTTTTTTTTAAACAGAGACCATCTAGTCTGTTTTGGAGCATATAGCAACAGCTTCAAATGCACAGGCTTTAATTAGCTACTTCGTATTACCCTCAACACATCAGTCTTCATGTATGTTTGCTGCTGTGCATCCTTCTGTTGTCAATTCTTTCTATAGTCACTGCTCAAGTGTATTGTTTGATGGAATACACCATCGCATCCAATGCCTTATTGGATGCGGGTCAATATGACTTTATCATAATTCCTTTGTTAGTAATGTTTTATCTGTCCTGTGATGTCACTGATCTGTCCCAACTGGAGAATGGCTTATTGCCTTAAAACCCACCTGTCACTGACAGAATGCCCTTAAGCAAGCCACTGAATCCCAGAGCTAACTGGGTCAATACAGCTGAGTGAGAAAGAATATGAAAACAATAACAATGATAATGATAAAATGAACAAAAAAACCAAAATATCACAAAAAAACAAAACAAAAACAAAAACCCAGACCTGTTGCATAAAGGGATTCCAGTGGATTATCATGTCATATTTCTGACCTTTCACCTTTTGGATTCACAAGTTCAAATCAGAACAGAAACGAACAACAAGAACAAAACCACCTACAAAAAACACCACTGATGGTGGAAAAGGGCCTCAAGATTTCTTTTCTTACCTCAGGCAAGGAGGTAATGTAATTGCTGGCATTTGTTTGAGTGCTTTTCTAGTTTTAAATGGAGAGCACACACCTCCACCAAGCAGCTCCCCCACATGGCCCTATCTTGTAATGGTAAAGAATCCTACAAAAATTCCTGGATCCAGACGGGGTCCAGATCAACACTGAAGTTTAATCAGTTTTTCCTTGTGCCATTATCAACATTTCTTCAAAATTTCATTCAAATCTGCTCAAAACTTTTTGAGTTATTTTTCTAATTTAACAGACAAACACAGTATTTTTTTTGAAGGATTCTTTATCATTGCAAGGTCGGGTCATGTGGGGAGAACTGAGCTGTTTGGGGAGTTCTGCGCTCTCCAAGAGCTTCTCTAGTTTTAAAAATGCATTTTAATTACTAATAGAATAAACATTTGTCACTTACTAAACATCAATAAGTACTGTTTTTCCCTAAGCTTGTGACATTATTAGAATCAAGCCTTTCCATTTGCAGGTAAATGATACATTTGACATTATTTCAAAAGATTAAGTTGGCCTACATATTTACTCATTTCTGTCCTGTCAGGCTTTGTTAAGATTATTAAAAAAAGCTTTTGTCTTTCTTCCCTGTTTAACTCTGCAAGCATGCAACTTTGGTCTCTAGGCACTCAAAGTGTATGTGTGACATTTGCTCACAATTTGCATTAAAGACAATATCAAGTTATTTTTATTATTTCACTTAATAAATGACAAGTGACAGACTGAGCTGGAGCTCATGAGCTACAAGCCCGTCTTATGAATCTTCCACTATATAAAAGTGAACATTTATCTCAAGCTTAAAGACATATCAACAGTTTTTCATGATCCTTTGAAAACACAGCACTCTAATCTGTTTTCTTCTCTTCCCGGCCGATGCTCTGGTGCTGTTTGCAGGTTCGTGTTGAGAGACAAAGAACAAAACAATCATCTAGGAAAAAAGACACTATTTCTCTCCTGATAAATGTTGTTTATGGTCTGATGCACATGATGACACACCCACATCTCTGCACAATTTCCTTCTCTGGTAAAAGTTTCACTGACCTGACTGGTGACAACATTCATACATCATCCAGACACACATTAGTGACACACAGCAAGATAGTAGAGTGACAGGTGGATGAAAAAAATTGGGAGAAAACACAACATAACTTACTGATTTCTATCTCAGACAATGTTTAGACTTAAATAATTTATAATATAAACTTAAAACAAGATTTTCAACAGGTTTCTTCACCAAATTTAGTTTGTTAAGAGGTAGAGCTTGGGCAGCCGAATCAGTCGAATATGAACCTCATAATCCCTGGTTCTTGTTGTTACTGGCCTGTGTTGGAATCCTGGGTCATGGGGCTTTGCTGCCTAATCCAACTAAGTCCTAGATTTTACTAATGGCTGCAGTCTTTGCCATCCCCTTTGACTTCTTTTTTTTAAACTTTGATTTTCATAGGAGCAAAACTTTATTCAAGAGTTCATTAAGCATCTCAAAATTATAAGTTTAAACTTCACATCTCTTCACATGTCGTCTCCTTCAAGTGTCAAGACTGCCATTGAAACAACTGAGACAGATATACCAGAGAATACTTGCAGAATGATTTTATTGCAATCAGCTTTGCACATTGACAATTTTACTGAGAAAAACCAGAGGGATATGTCACCATGTTTTATTTACAGCTTGTCAAATGATGTCTGACAGATTTCTTTAGTCTGTGCATAGAGAAGCAGCACAACCACTGCATAAAGCGCCCTTGTGTAAAAACTGTCATTTGCTCATGCTTTATTTGCTCTTTCTTTGCATTTTGCCAACACTGCTACTTAAGAGGGTCTTGGAAACATGGTTCACTGGATTTTGTAAAAAGCTATTTGCTTTACTGTTTGTGATCAAAATTAACTGGTTAGGGAGCTATCACCCATCAAAGACAGAAAGAAGCTTTTTGGAGGTTTACTTAAGATCCAAATTTGAAGTAAACTTGACCGCTAGAAGCTGCATATTTAAAGTAACTCTGCGTAACTTTCCCGAACCTTCCTAAACTCTATGCTTAATGATGCACGTTCCTAGAGCTGTCATTGCCCTGCTGTGTCCCCAGGCTGAGGAACCGCACCTCACAGCTTTTATTCTAGGCTAAGAAATCAGATGAAAGACGCTTTTTGCTTTACTCCATCACATCACATGTTGCAAGGTGTCCGACATCACATCCTGTTTTTGGCTCTGTTTGCTTTCACATTGCAAGCAAACCGCAACAGAATTTGCTTGCAAGGGTTTGCTTCGGTTTTCAAGCGGACCAGAGTTCATTTCTTTGGTCCAATACGCGTTCATACTACTCCAGACAAACTATGCTACCAATGGAAGTAAAGCAGGTTTAGTTTAAAGCCGACTTAACAGTGCCATTGTGAATGCACCCTAAAAAAATAATGGATCTATAAAATTACAAAAAATAATGACCAATGTCTGGAACTGACAAATACAGTATTTTACATTACAGTTTTTCTCAGTTGCTAAAACACTAAATCCCATTCTCAAAGCCAATTTTTCAGAAGCCTAAACCAAGGTATCAAATCGGTCCTCTTGTGATCAAAACCGAAAGCACCTTTCACATCATTAGACACTGTTTGCAAACACATTTGCATTGTGATGCACTTGCTGTGCAAAATGGTAAACACATGTTGCACACTTTGATCACAACTAAGACACAGTTGTCAGCAGGTAAACACAGTGACTCAAAATTGATTTCACCTTTGGCTGATGAGGGAACCAATATAAATCAGTTGAGGAAGCTGTGGGAGGTCAAGATTTTGCAATGAATAGAGGAAATCAGAGAGGAAGAGTACGCATAAGAGGTGGTCAAGGGTGAGGACATAAGGGGACAAAATCAGGTCCGACGCAGAGCCTTCATTTCAGGTGAAATCCGTGCAACTGTGATCTGCCATGTTGCAGTATTACCTCCACCAAGGAGGTTATGTTTTTGATGCGTTGGTTTGTTTATCTGTCTGTCAGCAACTTTACGGAAAAAGTTCTGGACGGATTGACCTGAAATTTTCACCAGTCATGAGCCTCAGCCCAAGAACGAACCCATTACATTTTGGTGGTGATTCAGATCATCTTCTGGATCCATGTTTTTTTTTAAGGATTCTTTATCATTGCGAGTTCTGCTTAGCAGAGGTCTGCGCTGTAGTACTTTGTTATGAGTTCTCTGTGTTGTGACTTGATGCATTTGGCCTGATGTAAATAAAAAAACATACATTTTGACAGCATGATGTTCTGAGAACTATGTTTTCCTTTTTTCCTTCTAGTGTTTCCTGAATGCTCTGTAGTGTTTTACATTTTGCTGTGCTTGGGGCATGATTTGACAATAGTGTCTCTTTTTGAGGCCAGGTGATGCTGTTTTGAGTCAGTAACTTCCTTTTGCAGCAAGAAAAAGAGGTTTTGGGAAAGTAGTTTGAGTTTGGGGTTTAGTGTTTAAAGTTGTGAAAAACTGAGGGGACATTTCAAAAATTGTGTTTTAGCAATTGAGAAAAACTGTATTATCAGAATTCTTAGGTTGTTTTCACATTTACCAAATTCATCCCATGGGTCAGACTGGTGGGCTGGTTTTGGCTGTAAGCAAAACAACCCTGTTATAGAAGAAATATATACAAGTTTCCTTTTTAAGATATCAAAACAGACTTATTATTATTATCAATAATAATAATAATAACAATAATAATAATACATTTTATTTAAAACCTCCTTTCAGGTCACTCAAGGACACTGTACAATATAAAAGAGACCTAAGAACAAACACAACAATTAAAAAAAAAAAAAGCCACAGAGTAGCATAACAATGTAAATACAGAGAGTAGGCTATCTTGAAGAGGTGGGTTTTGAGCTTGGATATTATTGGAATATGATTCCATTGTACTGAAAAAGGTAAAATATTTTAAAAGTGAAAATTTAACTCTTGTAATGTAAGGCACATAGTGTAATAACTGGTTGGGCCACCCTTAGCAGCAACAACTGCAATCGAGCGTTTGTGATAACTGGCAATGAGTCTTCCACAGCGCTGTGGAGGAATTTTGTTCCACTCATCTTTGCAGAATTGTTGTAATTCAGCCACATTGGAGGGTTTTCCAGCATGAACTGCCTTTTTAAGGTCATGCCACAGTATCTCAATCAGATTCAGTTTGGGACTTGGACTAGGCCACTCCAAAGTCTTTGTTTTGTTTTTCTTAAGCCATTCAGAGGTGGACTTTCTGGTGTGTTTTGGATCATTTTCCTGCTGCAGAACCCAAGTGCGCTTCAGCTTGAGGTCACCAACAGATGGCCGGACATTCTCCTTCAGGATTTTTTGGTAGACAGCAGAATTCATGGTTCCATTTACCACAGCAAGTCTTCCAGGTCCTGAAGCAGCGCAACAGCCCCAGACCATCACACTACCACCACCATATTTTACTGTTGGTATAATGTGCATTTCTGAAATGCCGTGTTACTTTTACGCCAGATGTAATGGGACCTACACCTTCCAAAAAGTTCAACTTTTGTCTCGTCAGTCCACAGAGTATTTTCCCAAAAGTCTTGGGGATCATCAAGATGCTTTCTGGCTAAACTGAGACAAGCCTTTATGTTCTTTTTGCTCAGCAGTGGTTTTGGTCTTGGAACTCTGCCATGCAGGCCATTTTTGCACAGTCTCTTTCTTATGGTGGAGTCATGAACACTGACCTTAACTGAGGCAGGTGAGGCCTGCAGTTCTTTGGATATTGTGTTTTGGGGTCTTTTTGTGACCTCTTGGATGAGTCGTTGCTGTGCTCTTGGGGTAATTTTGGTCGGCCGGCCACTCCTGGAAAGGTTTACCACTGTTCCATGTTTTCACCATTTGTGGATAATTGCTCTCACTGTGGTTCTCTGGAGTCCCTAAGCTTTAGAAATGGCTTGTAACCTTTTCCAGACTGATAGATCTCAATTACTTTGTTTCTCATTTTTCCTGAATTTATTTGGATCACAGAACGATGTAGCTTTTGAGGATCTTTTGGTCAACATAAATTTGTCAGACAGGTCCTATTTAAGTGATTTCTTGATTGAAACACTCCTACTCTCGTTTTTCTCTCCCCCATTCAACATGCACGAAATAATGTGCACATTTCATACTCGTGCACAAAGAAACCCTCCAGAGAAAACTTGCATCTTCCAGTGAAATTACTGTTTTGGTTGCAGTAAATGGCAAAGAGTTATGATGTTATAGGCGATTCTACAACATGACAGCCTGATAAAGTATCTAACTGGCCCCTTCGAGAAGCAGTGATGTAAAGCTTCGTCGTGTTACAGTGTAAATATCACTATTATATACGGTAGACCCAAAGAGGAAGTGCCAGCACCCGAGGACGTAAATGTTACTGAAAAGAAAGTTATTGAAAAAAATACCTGTCCAGGCGAACTTCCAGTCCACATTCAGTCTGAGGCGTCCAGCTGCTCTCTACCCTCAGTACAATCCACCGAGAACACGAACTTTATTCCTTCTTTGGTCTCTCCTGCGTTTCAAGCCTCTCTCCTCCTCAGTTTTGATGCTTACAGGCTGTTTTGCTGCGGTAACGGCACTTTCCTTTCGGCAGACGCCATGCGGTTCTGTTTACAAGTGCTGCCGTGCACGCGAGAGAGGAGGGCGCTTCTCGTTAGAAAACGCTGTGAGTGGCTGATAGGAAACCGAAACTTGTGTAGAACAAACCGCATTGGCATGAAGAGAGCGTCACGACATCCTTAGAAACCTAAACTAAAAAGGCCTGGATTCATGCATATATGCAATCAATGAGTGATTTATTTTTATGAAACTACCTCTTTTAACACATATTATACCGCATAAAAAGCATTTCTCTGAAAGAGATTAAAATAAAATCAGGTACAGGGCCTTTAAAGGGACTTGAGGCAAGATAAAGAAACGAAACTCGCGACTGCCGCGACTGGCGCTTCAGGTAACTGCAGTCATGAGCCAAGCCGTCACGGGAGCGTGCACAAACTGAAGCTATAATGTTGTTCACTAACCTTTTTCTTTGTAGTTGCACTTTTTAGTGGTCTTTCAGTTGATCTGGATCGTTTGCTGACAGCAGAAGAATCCATAACTATCGTTTACAGTATTTGAATTTATTGCAAACGTCTTTTTCTTGTATCAAAACTGCGGATGTAGGTCATTTGACGCCTCATCCGCAGGGCAGCGCGGGAAATTCGAACATCGAATTGCAGCTCATTTTGCAGCACACAGCCTGTTCAAGGCAACGGAGAGAAATGTGGGTGGAAACGTTATTTTTGGTATTTAGCGCTTCATCACCCATTAGTATTAAAAAAAATGGACATGCATGTTTGTTTTTTTAAATTCCTGCCTCTAGTCCCTTTAAGTGTGACAAACATGCAAAAAAGTAAGAAATCAGGAAGGGGGCAAACACTTTTCACACAACTGTATATATATACATTTGTAGTAAGACAGAAAATTGGATCTTCCCAGCCAGCACGTCCATGTGGGGCCCATAAGGGTTAAATTTTGGTTGCATAGGAGGGACACAAGTGGGTTTGTCCAAGGTTTCCATGGTGGCCCCGCCTGTGTTTACCCATGTGGGTTTTCACATATGGGGCCAATGTAACTTAAACACCTACAGTATATGGAAAAACACAGGTGGGGCCACCATGGCAACCCTGGAAAAACCCACTTGGGTCAGATCCCTCAAATGCAGCCAAGATTTAACCCTTATTGGCCCCAGATGGACGTGCTGGCTGGGTTGGTTTGTTTCTGGCTTTTTTTTTTAATGTCCTGATTGGCTATAGGTATGAGAAAGAGCATGAATAATTGTAGTAACTCTGTCTCTTAAAGGTATGTGTGTAAAAAAATCAAAGGTCAATGGCAGAAAAATATGTATTTCAAAACTGTGTTTCTATCTATGTGTAATCGCTTCACTAGAATAACTGTTATATGTTTACTTTCTTAGAATAAGTCACCTACTTGTTGGGGGGTGCACATATGGAGGCTGCCATATTTGTTTCGCCATTTTTACTACGGTGTCCCTGAATGGACAAAACAATGTGTGTGAAGTGAGAATTCTCTGAACTTTCAAACTGTTGTACCAGCTTTACGGGAGTTAGAGACTGTTTGGGATAAGTGATGCCTGAAAAGACATAAAAAGCAGTTCCTCATAGTACAATCGTAGCTACACCTGAGACCACTGGATCCACTCACAGATGAAAACATGTTTATGTCTGGGACAATTTTGGCCACAAATGGCCACCATACATTCACAACAGTACTTGGAATATGAAGTCATTTCAAAGAAAAAATCTTTTCGCTCAAATACCCGTCTTTACCACTAGAAATTAGTAATTTGTACATACTGCACCATTAAGCCCCTTTCAGACTTGTGCTGGAATGCGGTAATAGTGCAGACTTTGTTCTTTATACGGTTTGTATTCAGACAGGCGTTCTGCTCTTTTACCTAAAAGCTGTAGCAGACCGGCTGGCCCCCATGTCATAAGAACAGAAATGCTGCAGCTCGTCGTTTTGGCTGAATAATTAAAAAAAAATTGATTAGATTTATATTGCGATTTTTTAGGCACTCAAAGCACTCACAGTAGATCCACGATGCACAAGAAAATATTCCCGACAGGGTAGAAGGGAGAGTGTGACTGTGTTGACTTACCTGCAACATTTCCCGATGTCTGAACATGTCTGGGAAGCAATAAGTCTGCGAGGAAGCGGCATGTTTGAGAAGACAACTCCTGCTGAAGAGCGGATGGACTTTACCGCACATATTCTGCAATGCAAGTCTGAAAGCGGCTTCAGTCTCACCCCTTTCATGAACTGATATCCAATGGAAAAAGCTTCACAAACCAACAACGCTCCTAAGCAGCACGGCCTTTACTAATGGTAGGTGGGTGAAAAGTTGTGTCTGTATTAAATATAAAAATAGAATAGAATTAAAATTTCTCAAACTGATAAACAGAGCAATAACTTTCAATTTAGACCCACTAAATAAAAAAGGTTGCAAAAAATCTCATGCTTAACGGTTAACTTATATTTGACAGATAATATATGCTCTTTTAAAAGAGGAAATCTGTAATAATCAGTAATGGACATTAACAGGACCCCTGTTCATAGGATGACTCATTACTTTTTAAGTGCCCAGAACATTCAGTGGTGGTTGAGCGCAGGAGTGTCTTTGAGGAGTACACAAAGGTGCAGCACCTACGTATGAGACAAGAGAGTGTGCTCTTTATTTACTGGTCCTCTTTAGCCCAGTCTGTTTGTGGGTTTGTATACATTTGAGATGCCTCTTATGAGGAGCTCTTTGCTCTTCTGTTTTGCTCAGCTGATGAAGTCTAAAGCCCAGCGTAGTGTCGACAAATGATTCTAGTATCAATTAATCTCCTCTAATCTGATGCAGTGACTCTCAGTTGAATGATTTTTTAGATTTAAATTAACACCAGAGGTGAAATGTAGTTCACCAAACACAATGCTGCTGAATCCATGTGAAACTTGCTGCTCTGTTTGGAATGACTTTTCCTCACACATTGTGTAGTGCACAGCACTGGCAGCACAGCAGCACTACAGTATGTCAGCATTATCAGTGTTATTACCTTGCTGTCAGAGTTGTGTTTGCTCACATATATTTATGTTTTTATATCTAAATTTAGGATGAGATTAATCCTTGAAATATGCTGGAAAAATATGGTGCCGTACATTTGAATCTGTTTTCTTGCCAGTAAATAGCCATATAACTGAGAATCATTAGCTCTCCCTCTCTGCTGATAAGACAAACATCCGTGATAAATATTCCCGTCATCAGTCATTTTATCATCTGGCTAATGCACACTGTGGCAAGACAGAAACACAGAAGCCACCTCCATATCTCATACTTTCCTTTGTCATCTAATACAAAATCAAATTACATTTAATTTACTTCCCTCTCCTTTACATACAATCCTACTATTCCTGCTTCTGCCTCAGTAATGCTGCTCACACCCTCTTCTGCTTCAATCGCACCTTCATAGTAAAGCTGAATTCTTTTCACATTTGATTTATCTAAATGTGTGTGTATGAGATTCTGATTGATTTATAGTAAAGTGCACATTTTCCATTAGCGTAAAAAACCCACGAGGAAGGAGGAAGCCATGTTGTAGATCCAATTAATCATTTAGCAGATTACAGCTGCCTCAGATTTCTGGTGCGGAGTTGGTTGGGATGAGATGATGACAAGAATAAATGATCAGCATTTGCACAGTATCTTGGCAGACAGAGCACTGCGGTGTGCATAGATGCTTCTCTGTCGTATTTGACATCTCTACTTCTAGTTAAAGTACACAGCTGTTGTTCCATTCAGGTAAATCAAAAGGGAGAGTTTCCCAGGCAAGTTTATTATTTATAGAAGGTTATTCTAATTTCCTTATGTAAGACATGATTTGTATTCAGACAAATCAAAGATAACTGCATAAAATAACAATGTTATATTCTCATTCTGGAGCATATTCTTGAATTTCTATTGGGATTTTTTTTTTTTTTAAATTAGTTTTGAAAACACAAGCAATCACTTAAATTTGATCAAATTCAATTTAGCTTTGCTTTTCTGGCCAATTCACAATGACATCTCAATGAGCTTTTAAGACGGCAATCTATAATCAGTTCAATCTTGTTCACTGTAGTTCAATGATAATCTGATTCACATTTTCCAATTAGATCACACATTAGACCAATTAATGATTGTGCTTTTTTTAAGCCAAATGCATGGAAAAAAAAAACAAAACAAAAAAAAAAAACAACAGCAAGAAAAGGCTAAAGCAATCATCTCAGTGTATTGAATTTTGTCTTCATTTCAACCTGCATGAGGCTGTGAAGAGCAACAGTGGAGAGGAAAATCTTCAGCAGGACTCAGGAAGGACTACCATCTGTCTGCTAGTTTAGGGTGGAGATGAAAGGAAAGAGGGGTAAACAAGCAACATAACTTGAAGCCAGGGATACCTGCTTAGACGGAAAAAAAGAGAAACATAAGCTACTGATGACAAGAATGTTTTATACTGTACATGGAGAGTATATGTAGATACTGTAGGTGTCAAGGGGCAAAGTCTGCTGGAGAACAGTGAGGCTACTTCTGGGTTGCCCAAACATTGTAATTCTTTCTTCATCCGCTAGGGGCTGGCTCCAAAACAGAGCAAATCCCATAAAAAGACCAACTTAACAGCAGAAATAAACATGTTTACAGCCTGGTTTAAAAATCATTTTAGGTTTAATAGGTCAAGTTTACCTTCATGTCAGCTGTTAGGGGGTGATTTTTTTTTCATAACTCATCCATTTAGATGTTATTTAATCTTAAAATGACACATAATTAGGGGCGTGTCCTTTTGATTGACAGACAGCAGACCGAATGCCGTTTTTAGCCGTGGAGGCTAATAGTTAGCTCCCTGCGTGTTCCCAGGAAGGCCTCAGCCTGTAGCAGATTTGCACAATGGCGGTTTTTAGCTGTTTAACAACACGTTTGAGCGTGTCTTACCTTTAAACTGCCTATCTTCGTTCATTCCTGTTCACTTCGGATTAGCTTGGTTAGCATTAGCTTGGCTGTCAATCATTTGCCCTGCGGTTTAGAGCGGCCTTGCCTTTGCCCGTTTTAATATTTCCGGGAATGACGACACACACGACACGGCAAGATGGCAAGTTGGCGACAGTGCGAAACGCCCAATTTGTTTCACTTTCCCCTATTCAGATGTGACCGGATACTACGTCCATTTGATTCACAGTCTTTGAAAGGAGTATTGTTAAAGGGTGGGCTAAAGACCACCAAGGTCAACCCTTGCTAAAATTTTTCCTCAAAAAGTACATTCTAAAGCCTAATCTGTTAATGGGAGAGAGTATCTACTTCCTGAACACAAGCTGGTTGCTGGTTCTCCCAAAAATATTTTAAAAAGTGGAAAATGTGTTTTTAGCTGATGGATTTTGATGCAATGGCTCTGTGAACAAAACATGAATTTGAGGGGAATTTGTTTCCCAGTTTTGAATAACAGGGGATTCAGTAGCATCCTCTTGCTCTCAGCTAGGCTTTCAACATCTGATATTTATATATCCAAAATAAAAGGTCACTACGAGGGTAGGAAGCAAGGAAAAAGCATAGCCTGCAACCCTGCAAAAGCAACAGTTGCCTCAGTGCTGCATGTTTGCGTCTAATCTAGAGCAGGTGGGCTCCAGCTCCTCCTCACTGTCCTTTCTATTTGCCAAGCTATGAAATGATGGCATATAATGGTCTGCATAGCTACTTCAGCCACACTATCTGCTTTCTAGTAGCTAAATTGGCCAAAAGTGAGAGGACTCAGAAGAGTAGCTGCCTGTGGTATCCTTGGTAACTAAACCAAGCTAAAGCTTATTTTTTCCCCTAAAAGGTCAGAAGTGAAATGTGAAGAGACAGAGAAAGAGTCTTCTTTCCCACTGAAGACCTCCTCTAAGCCTGTTCAGTTTTCTAGGTGTCCTTCGAGAGGCAGCGTGCATTTGGTGACAGAACCGAAGGGAAGGTGATGAAAATGAAGGGCTCTTCATCCTCACTCTCACTGATCATCATGACAGGAAAACAGAGAGGAAGATAGACTTGCTGGTAAATAGTTCCTCACCTTTTAGTGGCAGAATGTAGTTGTTAAACAAGTAAAAAATGATAGGGTGAATGTTTAAGTTTTTTTTTTTATGTCTCACTAAATGACTTTGCATATTTGGGGAAATTAAAGAGATGCTACACATTGCAGTGGATGCATTTTGGTGGGTTGAACAGCACTTAACATACAATTTAACACACAAGGTTCAGATTCTTCTGAAACATAGCAGTGGCAGAAATGCTAATGTACAAATGTAATTTTCTTCAAAGACAAAGAAGCCTTTAGAGGCTATGCATGTGCATCACAAATCTGGTCACCATGGTTGCCACCATAAAAGAAGCCCATTTAATAATCAACATGGAGCAGAAAGTGTTTAAATGAATAACTGGCACGCAAAAACCCATTCAGAGTCAAAGTAAAAGATGTGAAGAGGTAGAATTCACTAATGGAGACAAAGACAACTGTCATTACCTAGTGAAAAACATTTTGGCCCAAATTCAAGTTGTATTATCCACAACCTGAACTACATCACCTAGAAGACAAGAGACACAAGGTATCAGACAAAAAGCTTTAGTTCCCCGAGCGCCTTCCTAAAAGCGCTACAAAAACCTCTTATTTTTCATCCATGAATTTGGTCTTAATCTCATTATTTCAGCCTACACTTACACACACACACACACACCTGTCTAATTTATGAGGAAAATATTAGGAAGACAAATGATCTCAATGTAAAGTGGTTAAATTTAAACAAATATTTAAATGAATTAATCCAAAATCTAGACAGGGGCTTTATATTTTAAGATGCACGACATAATTTTGCAGATTTTCTCAGTTAGACCCCCCTGATCCATCCTACCTCTACTGTGAGCTCTCTTCAGACAGTAAAGAACAGTCTTAACTTGACTCTTGTCTTATCTCTTGCTCTGTTTCTTTTTCTCTCTTTTTTTTCTCTTCCACCAGTAATGTTTGCCTGCATTTCTTTGCTGAATCAGTCACGGTGAATGCTCCAAACGGCCGCCGTGCATATCCACTTGCTAGCGTGTGATGTGGAGCAAAAAGCGAAACTCAGCTGCAACGTCACGTGGCATCCTGGATGGAAAAGTTGTATATTGCGGTTTTTCAGCCCTGGGATGCCGCTGGGCACATAATCACTGTGCCATCAAATAAGTCAGGAGAACTGAGTTTTAAGCATTTAAAAGTTATGTACTGCATCTTTAAACAAAGGGGGTAAATTTATAATAAGCTAAAGGTGTGATATAGAGTAGCCTTTTCTCATCTGTTTATATTAGTTCATTATTTTATTGAAACATGCCTGAAACACATTCAGACATCCTGCCAGACATCCTCATCTGGCTTCTCTTCTTGTGGAGGAGCAGTGGCTCTACTCTGAGCCCCTCCAGGAAGACAGAGCTCTCATCCTCTGAGAAAGAATTGAGAGCTTTACCTTTTGATTCAGCTCCCACTTCAGGTTGATTAGTTGTTGTAATGACAAATCCAAATCAGAGCTCAGTAGGAAGCTATGAACAAGGTACAACTTCTTACATAAAGGTACGAAGTTGGGATTTTCATCTATCTCACAGAGCAATGTGAAGTTCTGAAAGGTCACCTTGTGTTGTCATTTAGTCCACCTGCCCTTTTGTTTTATTAAAATACAAATGCAGTCGTCCTCAAAATTATTCATACCATCAAATTGAAGAAGATAAAAAATCAGCTGTCAGTGAAACAAGATGAAATTGACAAAAGTGATAATAAATAAGAATTATATGTAACTCATGACGCGCTGCATGAGGGTGTGGTGGTTAGCACCGCAGCCTTACTGTAAGAAAGTTGCTAGTTCGATTCCTGGCTGGGGAGGGGGTTTGAACAATTTCAATAGTGGCCTTCCTGTGTGGAGTTTGCATGTTTTCCCCGTGCGTGGGTTCTCTCCGGGTACTCCGGCTTCCTCCTACCTTCCAACATGCGTGTTAGGTTAATTGGTTACTCTAAATTGCCCCTAGGAATGAATGTGAGTGTGAATGGTTGTCTGTCTGTCTGTGTTGGCCCTGCGACAGACTGGCGACCTGTCCAGGGTGTATCTCGCCTGATAATAGCTGGGATATGCCCCAGCGACCCCCGTGACCCTGAACTGGATAAGCGGTGCAGAAAATGACTGACTGACTGAAAATCATGACATTGATTTTGAATTGTGGTTTGAAAGAAATATTAGAAACAAACCCACAAAAAAATAAAACAAATAAACAAGCATGATAGGTCTCCGAAGCTAAAATTTTGTTGAGCAACACTTTGAGGCAATCACTGCAATCAGGTGTTTTCTCTAATGTTCAAAAAGACTTTTGCACCTGTTGACAGATATTTTGGTCCACTGTTCATGGGAAAGGTGCTCTAATGTGTCTGGGACAGTTTTTTCTTTTCTTTTCTTTTTTTTTTTTAGTAATATTTCCAACCACAGTTCAAAAGCAATATTTAATTTCACTAAATTATGATTTTGTACATTTTTAGTTATTATCAGTTCAATTCAACTTTATTTGTATAGCTTCAATTCATGACAATGTCACCTCAGGGCGCTGAACAGCCAGAGAAATTCAAGTCAGATTCATAATAGCCTAGCTAAGGAAACCAACAGAGTGGATCAAATCTTGACTTGACCCGGTCCAATCCCCCATCCTGGGCAAGCACGTAGTGGTGGCGACAGTGGGAAGAAAAACACCCTTTTAACAGGGAGGAAAAACCTCCGGCGGAACCCGGCTCAGGTAGGGCGGCCATCTGCCTCGACTGGCTGGGGCGGAAAAGACAGAAAGAGAGAACAACAGATACTGCAACTTTTATCCTTTATTTAGAAACACGATTAATGATGCAATACTGTCTCAAGTTTATACATGGAGAAGGCAGAGATAAGTGGGAAAGGAAGAGCCCAGTACAACATGAACGTCCCTCAGCAGTCTAAACCTATAGCAGCTTAAAGCCAGAGTTGGTAATCCTGTTCAGAAGGTAAAAAATCAGACCTCTGTGAGAGCTGCAGTTCTACAAAAAACTCTGACCAACCCCTGCCATTTGCGCCGAAAGGCAGGAATTGGTTGTTTGCAACGTATAGAAAGAACAAATTGATGCCTTTATGTCTCGTCTCTGTCCCTCCCCTCTCACCGTCCAACACGTGACCCTCCTGTGCGCTGCTCACTCTAAACATATGGCTAAGGGACTGCTAACTGCTGCTGCGCCAATAAAAAAACAAAACAAAACAACAACAAAAAAAAAATCTTGGAGGCATTGATGTTTGCAGTGTGGACTTTATTCACTGCAGAAAGAGTTTGTGGTGAGTGGATTAAAGCTTTCAAAAATGTGGTTTGTCAGCTGTTTACTAGCATGCTAACTAGCTATCCACTCGGCCGTTATCGTCAACCTGCTCATAAAACATCGGCGCACACGTCCCTGAGCTCTGAAGGCGTGGTTTGGGGTTGTGTGTTTTTAAAAAACGTTGCTTGCTCGAACCGTTTTCCCAACATTGCAGCCCTAGCTTCAACAGGGATGGCTAACAAACCCCTAACTATAAGATTTATCAAAAAGGAAGGTTTTAAGCCTAATCTTAAAGGGACTAAAGGCAGGAATAAAAAAAACAAACAAACATGCATGTCCATTTTTTTAATACTAATGGGTGATGAAGCGCTAAATACCAAAAATAACGTTTTCACCCACGTCTCTCTCCGTTGCCTTGAACAGGCTGTGTGCTGAAAAATGAGCTGCAATTCGGTGTTTGAATTTCCCGCACTGCCCTGCGGACGTGACGTCAAATGACGCTGCATCCGCAGTTTTGATTCAGGAAGAAGACGGTCGCTGTAAATTCAAACACTGTAAGTGATAGGGTCTGTCCCAAACTGCTCACTTAAGCACTTCAAACACTGTTTTTGAGTGTGTAGTGCACACATGGTGTCATTTAAGCAACAATTTCAGTGCACTGAAAGTACCAGGATGTTGCCCTAATCATGCCCAAAAATGCAGTGCAGAATAAAGCACACTACTCGCACTAAATAGACGCCATCTTGTGAACGTGGAGGAAGAGGCGGGACTTTCAAACTGCTTTCAGAGCTGAATAATGGCCATGAATGACGCGGTGGCGACCCCTGCTGCATCGGAGGCGGTATTGTACTAGATTTAAGTAATGTTTATGAAATGATTTAGACATAATCACTCATGTATATTGTGGTATGCTACCAAGCTGTTCACTCCCTGATGACAGTTATGACCTGGTGGTGTGTGTGAGGCCGCGGTTATACCAGCTCAGTAGAGTTAGCTCAGGTTAGCGGGTAATGCTAGTCTGTCACTTCCTGTAAGTGCAGTGCTCTGTTTGGGTCAGCATTTAGCGACAATAATGTACACTACAAACAAAGTGCACAGTGCACACTATGTCCTGAATTCCAGTGCACTCAGGAAAGTGCGTGGATTGAGACACGGCCATAGTTATGGATTCTTCTGCCGTCAGCAAACGATCCAGATCAACTGAAAGACACTAAAAAGTGTAACTACGAAGAAAAAGTGTTGTAATCAACATTATAGCTTCAGTTTGTGCATTCTCCCGTGACGGCTTGGCTCGTGGCTGCAGTAAACTTAAGCGCCAGTCGCAGCAGTGACAAGTTTCGTTTCTTAATCTTGCCTCAAGAGAGGGTGTCTGCCTCCCAAACCTGAGTTGGTAGCTGGTTCCACAATAGGGGGGCCTGATAGCCAAATGCTCTGCCTCCCATTCTACTCTTAGAGGCACTTGGAACCACCAGAAGGCCTGTAGTTTGAGAGCGAAGTGCTCCGCTTAGAATATATGGAACTATGAAATCTCTAATATATAATGGAGCTTGGTCATGGAGAGCTTTATATGTGAGAAGAAGAATTTTAAATTCTATCCTGGATTTAACAGGGAGCCAATGAAGAGAAGCTAGAACTGGAGAAATATGATCTCTCCTACTGGTTCTAGTCAGAACCCTAGCTGCAGCATTCTGGATCAGCTGGAGACTTTTGAAGGCATGTTTGGTGCAGCCCAATAATAAGGAATTACAGTAGTCCAATCTGGAAGTAACAAAAGCATGGACTAGTTTTTCTGCATCGTTCTGAGAGAGGATGTTCCTAATTTTAGCAACCTGTTTTATATGTGAGCCAAAAGACAAATTCTGGTCAAAACTGACTCCAAGATTCTTCACTGAAGTGCTGGAAGCCAAATTATTGCCATCCAGATCAATAACAAAACTAGACAATTTCGTCCTGAGTTTTCCAGGTCCAAAGAGAACAACCTCTGTTGTCTGAATTTAGAAGCAGAAAATTCAGTCATCCAGGTCTTTATGTCACTCAGACATCTTTGTAATCTAACAAACTGATTGGTTAGTTTCGTTAGTTTCTTGTTATTTGACTCACTGTTGCAAATTTAGCCCTTTGTTTTATTGGAGGGTATGAATAATTTTGAGGATGACTGTATATGGTCCATAGGGCTCTGGCTAATTGATCTTATTTAAAAATCATTTTTAGAAAATACATTTGAAGTTTGGTATTGGCTCTGTTTCCATTCTGCTCTGTGCACAGGTTCTCAAATTTTATGTTGGAGCAATTCTGTCCCAGCACATGCAGGTTGATGGTGGGGTGATGGAGGGACAGAAAATACAGGTGACATACAGTGCTGAGGTCCAGCAGTAGGAGCAAGAATGAGGCAGAAAAAAAGAAAAGCTTAAACATAGGACCCGAATTGGAGGGGGCATTTGTTACTGCACTGCTCCGACAATAAATAAATGAGAAAATATAGGATAAATGCTGTTTTGATCATGCAAACACTAAAAGTCCATTCTTAGAGTGGAAAACTAAATTGATTATATTGATTTAGAAACATTTTAAGAGCTTAACTGCAAATAACACCTGCTGTATAAGAAAATATGTCTATCAGCTTATTTGGTTGGTTATTTGGTTAAAAATTTTCTAAGCTAATATGTAACTGTGAGTGCTTTTCAAATCTTCTGCTCAGAAGAGAGTAGCTTGCAGGCTATATCAGAGATTTGAGATCAAAACTCATACAAGAGATCAAGGCCATCATATTGTTAGGGTGTAATTGAATAGGAGGGAATAAAATGTTGTTTTGTCTTAAACTACTGTATACATCCTGGACTCTGCAGTGTAGGGCATTGCTCAGATAAAGATGTCAGCAGTGTGTTAACGTTTGTCATAGCAACGACTGCTTACCAGAAATGGCAAACAACAACCACAGCAATACGAAAAGAGCAGTAACAGCACCGGTTTAAAAGAGGTAACATGAAATGACAGCAGGCGAAAGCGGACTGCAGCTGGTCAAAGGTTCATGTTTATGCTGAGGAAAAGCATTGTTGACTTGAAAACTACTGTAAAATACATCCTAATAAACAAATGAAGTCACATTTGAAAAGTTATTCATAATGCTGGCTATGAGGGCAAGGCAGCACTGAACACTTACCCAGATTATCCAAAATTGTGCACCATCTTTCTCACCTCACAGTGATGCCAGGCTTTACACTGTGAGATTACATATGGCCAGTTAGGATAAAACCATTGTTTTCTCAGTAGGGGGTATTGTGAAGACCCTTACAATTTCATTCAATTTCTATTCTTTGGCAGGGGCGGAGCTAGACATTGTCATCATCAGGGGCTTAACCCACAAAAAATATTAATCGATACAAGGGTGATCCAGTACACCAAAAAAGTAATAAAGAATTTAATCTACTTTAATCTGTCCGCTGGGGCCTGGGCCCCCAGACTGCGGGGGGCTCCGGCTGGGGCCGCCTTTTGCCGCCATTCGGGGGATGCATGTCCGCTTTTTGGGGGGGGGGGGGGGTGGCTGGGATCTGGGCCTCTGGGTGGCTGCTGGGGGCCTGGGTCGTGAGCCTTGCGGGCTCCCTCCTCCTTGCAGAGACGAGGCTGCATCTGCATGACTGTATCACCACGGAGCACCCTTTATTATGCATGTTGACACTGTGACACTGCTTCCCATTGCGCTGACTAGGTTGTACCTCTTCTCTGCGTAGTTCTGCGTGTGTTTGTATGATCTGAGGATATTTAAGCCACCTGCAGGTCCTCCTGTAGGGGATTGCTTGTTTTGTTTTCCAACAGAGACCTTGGTTGTTTAGGGATCGCGGTACAGATGTACCAGTGAACTGTGTAAGTGGATTCATGTTTTCTCTTCTCTCTCTCTTCCTCTTCCTTACTCCTCTCTCTCTGTTTCACTTTCTATCATTACCTCTGTTAACTTTCATTTCTCCCTTGTCAGGCCCAGCAGTATGAAATGGAATGGTGTAATAGACAAATGTTTAAATAAAGAAATAAAATGAATAAACATGATATCAAGTGGAGCCTTATGTTCATAAAGCTCCGCTTGATAAAGCAAAACTGTTCAACAGAATAAAGCAATCAGATTTCCATTCTGCTTGCTTCGATGCTGGACAGGACAAGTAGAAAAAGAAAAAAAAAAAAAAAAAAAAAAGAATTTAATCTACTGGTGTGATTCCAAAAATTATTCAATATTTACCTTAATTTATCTAACGTTTAACATATCCTGCCCACGTGCTTTAATAATCATAATATTACATTATGTTTTCATTTTAATGTATTAATGGATAACAATTAAAGTTAAAACTCAGTCTTGGTGTTACACATTTTACTCAAAGAACAATACCAATACATAGCTCAGGACCAAACAAGGACTCACAGATCCAGTTATAAACCAGGACTCATTCAGGACAGAATTTACAAAACCAGGTATAACCCAGGACTGAACCAGGAATTAGTCAGGGATATATTCATAAATTTAACCAAATATATATATATATATATATATATATATATATAAAAATGTTTTTAGAAATGCTACTTCACCCGAAGTAAATATGTCCTAAAATATAACACCATCTTCTTCTTCTTTTTTAAACCTGGTTCTTGTTCCACCTCTGTGTTTTTCTCATTCTTGCTGTTATCTTTCTCTCTTTGTACAAACACACAAAGATCAACCAGAGCCACAAAAAATATTATTGTAAAAGTTGACACACCAATATATTCCACACAATTATAAGGTTATTTGTACCTTTGTTTTGGAGTTAAAACAGGTAGAATGTCATATCTGCATATTGTGGTGGGGTGAAACCACAATATCACCAGGTAGTGTTTTTGCTACAGTATTGCTATCAGTCCAACATTAAACATGACATCATTTAATCTCAACTTCAAAAGAAAGTATACAAACTAGGGTACTAAAATGCTCATGCTGGCATTTTTCTCTCCTTCTACCATCTCTCTCTTTTTGTCCTTCATTCATACATCAACCAGAGCAAATTATTATTATCCAAAGATTTATTACATATGATATCACTGAGAAATTGACTTTAGTTGTTTTCTCTCACCTGAGCTGTTCTTTCTTTCTTTCTTTTTTTTTTTAAAAGGAGCTGATGTTGGCAAATCACTAAAAATAGTATATATAGCCTAAAGTATATGTTTATATGTATTCAAAAGTTATTTCAAATTAATCATAAATTGAAGGAAATTTATTGGGCTTACCCCATTACTGTACTTGTTTCATAAACCAAT
Organism: Atherinomorus stipes; assembly: GCA_023101725.1. Lineage (NCBI taxonomy): Eukaryota > Metazoa > Chordata > Actinopteri > Atheriniformes > Atherinidae > Atherinomorus > Atherinomorus stipes. Next base: position 421,256 of record JALJCO010007110.1, read on the forward strand.
GCTAAACACAGCATATTACTATTTCAATAATTACTTTCACTTATCTTGTTGAAACAATGGCATCTGTGATCACTGCATAGTGACATAATGCCATTTGACTGTTATAAAAGCTACAAGGGAAAAGTAACGGACACAGCATCGTCATTCATGACAGGTTTGTTTACATATAACGCGTGACCACTACCTACCGGATGAACGTTAGATTAACATCCTCTGATGCTGTGAATCAATGAGCACGTGGGAGCTGCTGCAGGCCGGGCTGCGCTGCGCCGCGTACCGCTGTATGGCGCCAACACAAGGCGACATGCAGCATCCCCTTTTTATTACGTTTTACACAAATTGTAGTTGATATGAATTATTTAATCAAATCTAGAATAATAAAAAACAGAAAAAAGAAACATCAAAACAGATCCGGGGCTTTTGAAGAATCATTCCAGGCTTAAGCCTCCTAAGCCGCCCCCCCGCTCCGCCAATGTTTTTTGGGTTGGGATTTTATTAAATGTCGATTCAATATTGATTTAAATGCTTCACTGTTGATTCAGTAAGTAGAAGAAATAATTGATGCTGACAATTTTTTGATATTTCTTTTCATGGCCATTTGAACATATATGGTTTGTCATTTCACATGTTTGGTCACATTTTACAGTAAAACATCTGAAAATGAAAAATGGCTAATATTTTGTTGCCCTTTCATCTAATGCAGCATCTCTCCATACGACGTAAATAACACTCACAGCGCCCCTCATGGGTCAGGAGGTGAATCAATTCAGAGGAGTTGCTGAGTCGATATTGAATTGCGCTGGGTAACATTGCGATGCATTGATTAATCAATATTTTTACCCAGTCCTCAGATGCAACCTGCACTACAAACCAGTAGGAATCCCCTCCACTTGTCTTTGAATAGAAGGTGTAATCATCATCTTCTGCTCTTTTACCACATTCTCTACCATACCCATCTCACTGTGTAAAGCCTGGAGGGGGTGGTGGGCGTTGTGGGGTGGGGGGATACTGCTTTGTTGTCCAAGGACAGCAATTTCTGCCGGGGATGGCCAAGCTGACTGTTGGGAGTGAAATCCATTTATCACTGTGGCACTAATAGCTGCCCATCATCTTTATTGCAGTGAAAGCCAGAAGCCCCCCCCCCCCTCCTTGTAAACTGACAGGTGGTGAGCTACGCTAGGAAGACCATAAAATATCCACTCCAGTGCTTTCCAATAATTAGCAGGAAGTAAAACAGACATCATAAAGACCTTTAGGACTTAAAGACAGAGGACGATAACTGCTGTGCGACGCGAGGTGTGTCATTCAAGTACTGTACACATGCTTCTGTAAACAGCTTGCCTTTTAAAAAAGCTTAAGAGTGTAACAAAATTAGCAGTGTAAAGCAAAGCATAACAGTGATTAAGGGGGGAGTCAGGGATGCCATCTGCAGAGAAATGATAACTACAGCTATTTTGGGAATACACAGCTGGACAGATGTTTTGAATCAAGCTAAGAGATAAAAATGGACTGTATTTATATAATAATGGACAGTATTTATATAATAAGAGACTGTGTTTACATAATGTTCCCAGACTCGTGTGACTGCTCAAAACCTTTTACACTACAAACTATATTGACCTATTCTTCTCTATCTTCTCTATATACACACATTAACACAAGAATGAAATCATGGGGGGCAGTTTGGTCTTGGTCAAGAGCATTTCGTCATATGGACTGAGGAAACAAGGAACTCAAGCACCCATTTTCCAACCAGCCATGAGTGTAAACACCTCTATGAATGCTGGAGCTTTTCAGTTTGTTGGCCTGGAAGATTGAGAAATATGTTACCACAGGGCCAAGGAGGAAAGACATCAGTAGAGGTCTTGGAGAAGCAATTAACACCCATCAGTCTGGAAAAGGTTATAAGGCAATTTTCAATGAGTCTATTATTCTACAGTGAGAAAGAATATTCACAAATAGAAAACATTCAAGATGATAGTGCATCTTACCAGGAGGGATCTCAGTAGGACCCTGCAGTGCTCAGAGAATTTATACTACAGACCTGATGGTAAATGTTAAAGTTCATTGCAACATTCCTTTTTTTAAAAAACAACTGTTGTATGGTCCTTTGTAGAAGGAAAAGGAATAGAGAGAAATGAACAAAAGCTCAGACTAAAACTGCAAAATAGCAAATAACAATTTAAAAAAAGCCTGAATAAGTGTATTTTTTTTGGATTGCCTGAGTAAAACAAGATGAATGAACCTCCTTTCTATAAAAAGATCATGTCAGGTGGTCGGAACAAACCATAAGACTTCTGGGATGATTTGCCTCATTTACCATTTGTTTGTTCTTAAGTCCTGCGTAATTTTTTTTTTTTTACAAACATTATGGCATTTATGAAAATCTTCATATCTTGGATTTGTTCTTATTTGAGAAAAAACCCAACATTGGTTGTTTTCTGCTGTGCATTTGCTTCAAATGCGATGATAAAACTACTGTAATGTTTCTGTCAGATCTTTAAAATAACTTTTGGTAATTTACAAAATTAGGTTAATTTGTCATTCGAAATTGCCCCCAGGAGTGAATGTGAGTGTTGTTTGTCTCTCTGTGTTGGCCCTGGGATAGACTGGAGACCTGTCCAGGGGCCAGCGGTCCCCGTGACCCTGAAATGGACAAGCTGAACAGAAAATGAATGAATGAATTTTCAGAGTATTACACAAAAACAGTGGTTATTTGTTGTCATTAGAGGATGAAAGGATTAAATGAGCCCTATTTTCCTCAATAGTGAGATGTAATTCTGTCTTGTCTTGTGGCAATTATCAAAACAATTTACTCAAGAAGTTGTATAGAATATGGAGCAACAATTGTTGACAGACTATAACATACACTGTAGGGTAAAATACAAATCTGAGACAAGAAAATTGCCCAGAAATTACACTGTTTGGTTTATTCAAAAGTCTTGATGACACTAAAGAAAAGAAAAAAAGACTATTGCTGCTATTTTACTGAGGAGAAATCAGGGAAAATGATATATTCTGACCAGGATCTTGTGGCCTCCTTGAACTACAATGAATAAGTTTGAATTCTGTGTAAAGCACATAACATATGGGATTGCTCCTTTGCTACCTTTAGAAGGAAATTACAGCTCAGCTCATGGTGTGTGCCGTGCCCTGAGAGAAAAACAGCTCAGTTTGTGTCGTGCGGTGGTTCCTCAAATAGAATAGGAGAGTTGAAGTGCTCCTTGAGGGCTGAGGATGTTTTCTGATGTTGGAGCAATCCGAGCGCTCTCGCTGGATAGAGTTTCTGCATTCGGTGTAGCTCAAAATAAATGTATGCATTTGATGAAATAAACACAGTTGCACTCTTCATTTTTGTTTGCTTTTTGTTTCTGCCTGAAGGGCAACCTTGCAGTGTTTTTCTTCTTCACAAATCCTTTGATTAGGTTATTATAGAGCTAAATCATCAAGGCACAAAGCTCTTCTTTGATATATTTTGCAGACATCCTATCACGGAGTGAGCAGTGAATTCAGTGTTTTCAGCACTCTCAGTCACTTTGTGTGAAACAGACCAAGCATGAACGCAGCGAATACCACAGCTTACTACTGGATAAAAAACAAAACAAAAACAAAAAAAGCACAACAACAAAAAACAAACAGCCGAACTGCACTTTTAGGTTCTTTCAGAAACAGCTCTTCAACAAAAGATGGTTTAATTTCAGTTGACATTTACGTCTCTGTTTAACCCTTCACTCACTCTGAAAAGAAAAATCTCCCTAAAGTGGATAACACTTGACTTTCCCTTAGACTTATACTTTGATTTGCCCTCCGGCGTGGTGACATAAGAAGTAGATGCAAGGAATCTCCAGAGGAAGGTTTCTGAGAGAAAAATGTAATCTGACAGACTGCTCTTCCAACCTGTTACTACCCCCCCCCCCCCTTTTTTTAATTGAACTTTTTCTAAATTTATCATTTTGCCCTGCAAACCAACTGCTGCCCGGTAAATATTTCAGTATGTATCCCCTCTCAGATGTAAAAGGTTTGTGAAGCGTTCCTGGAGATGACTGACGACTGTTGCAGACCAGGCCGCTTAAAGTCCTGCAGTGCAGAAAATAGTTCACTGCGCTCTAGCTGGTAGCCTGGTGGAAGTAATGAAATTCTCCATTAGCCTGGGCTTCCTTTTTTTCGCCCTTTCTTTTGGTCAGTGACCGGGTAATCCCTGAGGGCTGCTGTGGCTGCGCCACAAATCCTCTAAAGATCTGAAAAAAACTGAACCCTTCATGTGCGTGTCACTCCCTCTATACAGCGGATACCTCTGGTTTTTAGCAGGATAATGTATTTTTGATAGATTTCTGTTGGATGTCCCTTACGGTTCTTTTATAGTACAGTATGCATTTTATACAAAAACCTGCAACTTCAGACATTTCAATTTCATTTTGACTGATCAAACAGACTAAATTACAAACATACTGGAAATAACCTGATTTACCCTGCTGTCATTAATATTGCTATTCTTTTTATTGCTTTTTCTTGTTAGCAATACTCATGTATATATATATACAGTCGTCCTCAAAATTATTCATACCCTCCAATTAAAGAAAAAGCTAAATTCACAATAGAAACTGAAATAGTAAGAAACTAAACAAACTAATAATAAATAATAAAAAAAAATCAACATCGTGATTTAGTAAAATAAAATATTGCTTTTGAATTGTGGTTGAAAATAATAATTAAAAAACAAACAAACAAATAAAGCTGTTCCAGACACATTTGAGCACCTTTCCCATGAACAGTGGACCAACATACCTGTCAACAGAGTCTTTTTGAACATTTCAGAAAACACTTGATGGCAGTGATTGTCTCAAAGTGTTGCTCAACAAAATTTTAGCTTCAGAGCCCCATCGTGCTTGTTTACTTGTTTTATTTTTTTGTGTGTTTGTCTTTAATATTTCTTTCAAACAACAATTCAAAATCATGGTCATGATTTTCATAGAATTTTTATTTATTATTACTTTTGTCAATTTCAACTTCACTTCAATTTCACTGATAGCGGATTTTTCCCCCTTCTTTAATTGGAGGGTATGAATAATTTTGAGGACGACTGTATACTGTCTAAAGTTTGGACTCTAGATTCAATGGGAAAGTGGGTCCAGACTTATAAATGTTGCGCCTGCTGGCATCTTCTTATTATGTCAGCCACAGAGGAATTTGTACTTACTGAGTCATCATGGGGGCATAAAATTCTCATCCTCTTATTATTTCTTTATTACTTAAAATGAAATTCACTGAAAGAGTGTCTGGAAACAGCTCTGCCTTCTAAATGCTGAAGATAAGCTATAGTTTTTAAGAACTGGCCTCAACAACTCCTCACACAAGATTTCCCAAAAAACAAGTCTCACAAACAGCTTCCTCATTACTGAATAATGCAGTCAGAGCGGATTGTTGCATTACTTGCTATCCATTATGCATTCCTAAGAATTCCCAAAACTTTGAGTGCACCCATCATCTGATCACTCATATATCTATTTGACATTGCTCATCTGACTGTGTAAGTACCATCCGAAGTAGCTTAAGTGCATTTTAAAGGTGTCATAACCTAGTGTTTTACATACACAATCCTTCTTAAACTATCTTCATATGAATTTGTAATTATAGTTGGGTGGGATGAAAATTAGCTCATTTTGTCCTCTTTTTATCCCCAACTATTGTTTGTCAGGAGAATACACACGAGAATTAGACCTGTCTGTAAGCACGTTCAAGGGCAATTGTCAAAGCCAAAACAATGTTTTATCAGGAAAGACCAAGTAAAGGAACTGATGTCCCAACAGAGAAAAACATGAAAAAAACGTAACGGTACGGTTGATAGAGAGGATTCGCTGGGTAAAAGGGCTGGACTCTGATGAACATAAGGAGCGGACGTCTGACGTAAAGTTAACCAAACAGTGTTAGCTTTTGTAGCTGCATTAGCAGCTTGTCACCGTTCGTCTACCATCGTTTACTGGTCTCTTACACAAAAGATAATAAGTTACACAAGCAGCAACACTTACCGATTGCACGTCCTCACTGATTAAATATAATCCCCTGGTCCCCGGTAGTGCTGTCCCTCCTGTTACAGCACTGAAAACTGCTGAATTTCTGCCGAAGCACATCACGGCAGATTTTTTTTTTTCCTCCTCATCGTCGTCGTCGTCCTCTCTGATAAAGCTGGTCATTAAATGCCACTCCGCTGCAGGTAATCAGCTGATTTTAGGTGGTGCTAAAGAGGCTAGCTTAGCAGCTAGCAGCCTCTGTGATTCATGTCATCAACAGAGAAAAAACAAAATCGCGTACTGTGGAGAGCGCGCTCTTGTGGCCGATTCTGGTGTGAAGAGAGAGCCCGCACTCAAAGACGAAGCCACTTTCACTTGCTGGAGTTTCTGGCATGTTTTAACTGAGGTCCTATTCCAATACACGTTTTAACATGAAAAAGAGGGATTTCCTGGTGATGACTCCTTTAAGGGAAGGCTGTAAACTGGTCCGAGCAGTGTTGGAGGACTGAAAACACTGCAGTTGGCACAGCTGAGCCAAAGGATCTGTATGGACAGAAACAACAGTAGTGTTTGGCACTTGAGATTAAATGGGAATTTGAATTAGATATTAAAACAAGTGTTACAGTTACTATGTTGTTATATAACAAGTTGTTTACATGATGCCCGTCTTTAATCTGGATTAAAATGCAGACCTGACACAACCCCATGTCACTTGTAAGAAGGACAAAACTTTGTTGCAGAAACACTGAAGGTAATGCATGAAGAGAAAGTGTGATTTTCAGGCCGTATCAGATTTGTGCAAATTCAACCTCCAAAAATGTAGGTATGATGGAGAATCCTTCACAAGCTGACTGAACTGAGTCTGATTTCCACACGACTGATAGCATCACTGCTGGATGAAAGGGCGAATTGGCCGGTGTTTGCTAAAGCTTTTTATCTGTAGATTAGCAATGGAGCGCAAACCAGAAAAAGAGCTTTGAGACATCAATGACACATTTGGTGCTGATAAAAACTACGATACAGCCAAACGAGAAGTACACTGAAATTTATTATGTTATGAAAATAGTGGATAGATTCCCAGTTCTGTACAAACCCAAGCTTTTAGCACCTATCTTTTATTTCTCTGACACCTCCAGCTGCTATTTGAAACTGCCGAGCTGCCTCTTTGATTGATAGCTCTTTCTCCACCTTTTAAGCTCTTATGAGCCAGAGTAAAGCAGCAATATCCCTCTAGGCAATGACAAAGCCTATGACTGATATCTGTCTTAGTGGACTATATTTGATATCAAAACACTGCAAGATTTAAAGTGTGGCTTCATTGTAAGAGATGAGCAAACACATACTGGTTTTTGACAATGAAACTGTGTCTAAGACTTTTTTCCCTTTTAGTTTGACAGAAGATGTCAAGGCAGCTTTAACTACTTTTAGTCCCTTGTTGAAAAGCTGCCTGCAACTAAACACTGTTACTTTTTTTGCTTCCTTTTTCATGCAGGTATCTGGGGATCACACGGCCTCTCACCTACCCAGCACGGCAGAACGGTCAGCTGATGGCCAAGATGATTGTGGGAGTGTGGCTGGTGTCAGCATCCATCACCCTGCCACCTTTCTGTGGCTGGGCCAAAAACATCAACACGGCCGGTGTGTGCCTCATTAGCCAAGACTTTGGTTACACCATCTATTCTACAGCCGTAGCCTTTTACATCCCTATGCTGGTAATGCTTGTCATGTACTACAAGATTTTCAGGGCCGCACGCAAGAGTGGCGCCAAGCACCGCTTCACCGACCTGTCACGGCGCGAGCGTCTCGAAACAGTGGCTAATGAGGCAATGCGCATGCAAGGCCTGAAGCCGCCCGGTGTGGCAGAGGAATGTGCTGCCTTGTCCCGACTGCTGAGCCGTGAGCGTAAAAACATCTCCATCTTCAAGCGGGAGCAGAAAGCGGCGACAACACTGGGGGTGATTGTGGGGGTTTTCGCTGTGTGCTGGCTGCCATTCTTCATCCTGTCCACTGCCAGGCCCTTTGTATGTGGAGTGGAGTGTAGCTGTGTTCCCATCTGGCTGGAGCGCACCCTGCTCTGGTTAGGTTACGCCAACTCCCTGATGAACCCCTTCATCTACGCCTTCTTCAATCGAGACCTGCGCTCCACGTACCGTGACCTTCTCCGCTGCCGTTACCGCAACATCAACCGTCGGCTGTCTGCTGTTGGGGTACACGAGGCCCTCAAAGTGTAAACCTTGGTGTTTAAGCCGCGTATATTGCAGTGTGGTGGACCTGTGCTTGTACAATAGCTCCTAAAGGGCACAGTGTACACAGCAGGCCTGTAGATAAGACACAGACTGACAGAATGAGAGTCACTGTTGGTGGTTCTCAAGGACCTTTGCAAAGACATAGACAGCACGATTTCTTTAGTTTGTGGGTGACTCAGTCATTCTATTCTTGGAAAGAAAATCATAGTGTGTACTTGATGGGCCATTCAAGCAGACACTGCTTTTGTGCATATGCCACAATTACAAACTGGCTCCAGATTTATGGTTTGATTATGCACTGACAAGAAAATGAGTGCAATGCTGTGTTTGTAAACACAAATAAAACCCCCGAGAACATAAAACAAGCAAAAAGATTCATGTATATTAACAAAATTGATGTCTCATAAAAAAACAAATAAAAAGAAAAAAAAACAAACAAAAAAACCCCATTTGTTTTCAGGCACAGTGTCTTTTAAGTATCTTTATTCCCTCATGAGATGTATTTTAAAACAGGAGCTGAAGACTTTGAGGCGTGCTGTGCCAAGATTACTGAAAATATGATTTATATTGCTTTATCTGCTGTGAAAGCTTTCAATTTGGACCTCCCTCTGAATTCCATAGGAGCCCCATAATGTTTCACAGATGTTTAAAGTTGCAGATAACCAGTACAAGGTAAAGGGGATTGGTGTTAAAATGCAACATAATGGGAACCTTTTCATTTTTTTTTTACAATCTCAGTGTCTGTCTTTATAAAAGAAACTGAAATTGGTCTGTTTAGTGTCTGCATGAAACATTTGTCTGACATGCCACTGTGCACATAAATCCAGAGAGCTGGATTAGTGAATGTCAACTCGGAAGAGGTGTTTCCATGATTTACTCCAATACTGTGTCGCACACATAAATCCAAAATGGACTTATTACTGTTGGTGTCAGAGACCAATATATTGGGATATACTTTTGTCATTTTTCCTTGATCAGTTTCATTTCACAGCTGGCTCCTGACCTTTTCACTGGAGGAATTGTCGTGTCCTTAGCACTTTTCTTCTTCACTGGTTGTCAGCAGTGTTTCTGTCTCCCTTTTGAATCAGGATGTGGTCACTTCCCTCCTGACTACACTCCCTTTTGAGTTCAATGGCTTGTACAAACCCATGTCAAATGTCATCAGTTGAGCTGTGTGTGCTTTTTCTACCTCAATTTTTTGAGAACACTGTACATTTCATCCAAACAGATGTACTGCAGTTTCATTTTATAATTACCGCTATTTTTTAATGTGTAAACTGATGTGTCTACAACTGCGTGAGTTCTCTGTGTGACCACTTTGTTATTACCTTGGGAAAACAATCTGAGGAAGTAGCAAAGTATTTCATCACTTTGTATATAAATAAACACTTAAAATGTTGCAGTGGCTTTAATTAGTAACCTCACATGATCCACTTCCACATGAGCTGAATCATTCTTTAGACTAAGAGGGCTCCCTCTCTACTAGTCAAACATTTAGCATTGGGTGGTATTGTGCTACTTGCAAGGACTCTGAGAGGATAGTGACCCCAAAAAGATGCCATCATTCTTCTAGCTTGCTCCAAGATATGTTATTCAGTCTGGGTGACAGCTGTCTGCTTGCTGTCAGGACTGAAATTGTCCTGAGTAACCAAGGTGAGGTGGAAGGAGACGTGTGATGTGGTTTGTCTTGTTGTCAAAAACAATATTAGCAGTTGACTTAAAAAGCAAGGAGGCCAGGAGAAAAGCCAAGAAAATCATGTTATTACATCGTTATTACTACTTCTTAATGCTTAACAAGAAATTAAGCAGTAGGGCTGCACAATATAATTCTAAATTTACTGTTATTGTGACATTGATATGTGCAATATAAATATTTCAATGACACCTGAAACAGGACAAGTATATGTGTAATAATGAGCGCTGTATTCTTGAGGAGGTTGTTTTTGTGCATGCTCTAGCTACTTGCTCAACTTGCTAGCATGCACAGATGCATAAATAGAATGCAGCCCTCGTCAGTACACCTAACTGCAAAGTTCAACAGTGATTATGCATATTGGATGCATTTTTAATGTCATAGATGCCCATTAAACAGGTCATTTCAGAAAGCAGAGACTGTTTGCAAGTTTTTGAATAATGCACATGTGCGAGACCAACCTGCTAGATTCACAGCTCCCTCCTCTGGCGGAATAACGTGCACGAGCCACTCCGGTGTTTAGCAGACAGCAGGTACAGATTCTCCATCATGTCACAAACGCAAGTAAATGGAATGTCATCGTCTGAACTTCGCTAACTGCTAGCAGAATGATGTTAGCTACCTGCTGTAAACGTCAGACGAGTGCACGCAGCTTCCGGGACGCAGTCTTGCTCTCGCCAATCAATCACTCCCATTGATCAGTCTCACCTATTACCTGTTAAAGGTTGAATATGGACACGGACAGACAGCGACTCGTGGCTGGTTGGTGCATGGAGAAACTCAGCGTGGGATGCAGAATGAAGAGGAAAGGGGGAAAAGGAGAGGGTAACGAAGTGGCAGGAACAGCTGCGAAGGAGGAAAGGCAGGGCTCGGGAAAGGGGGATAGGAAGTAAATCTCAGGGCCCTAGGCCCCTAGAAAGATAAATCTCGGGCCTGGGCGCTCGCCCGGGGGGGCGTACCTTTAAACTGACCGTCAATCACTCTTACTACGGTTGTAAAAGTGATTGACGAGCCAATAGACAAATGAAAAATACAAGGAATGCAGAGAGATTGGCAGATGTTTTTTCAGCCCCATTACTTTCACAGCAGATGTATTATAATATTTTTATATTTAAGGCTTTTAATCAATCAGAGCGTATGGGGTAGTGAACCCAGTTTTACCGAATATTGCAAAAATTGTTGAAAGAAATATCTTCTATAACATCTTCTATAAGATCTGGTCTAAGTTTCACTCAGACAAGATCTTACATCCTTAAACTTGTCACATGTGTCGCAGAAGATCATCACTGCTGATGACGGTGCTATATCCAGCATCAGCATCAGTAAATGTACGACTTGTGATTCGAGACAAGACTTGCCTGTAAAAATTCTCACTCAATGAAAGTTAGTAAGTACACATCGTGTTAACAGATGTACATTCAAACACAGTTTTGGTTATTTCTGCTGCCACTTAGGAGTTTAAATGCAAGTAAGTATCTGAGTACACATGGTTAAAGCAGGTTTAAAGAACAGACATAAATTTCTTTTATTCCATGACATTTAGCTCATCTACTTTTTAAACATTTTTAATATATTCATTAGTCTTTTGGCTGCATACATGAAGCTGCGCATTTGTATTCTTACAGATAAAATAAGCAAAAAAATATCATTTACAACAATAATCCGTCTTTAAAATCTGAGACAGCCCCTTACTATTCTACCAATGATGTACTTGGGTACTTAAAGCTTTAACTTATTCTTTATTTTAAAGTAAAGTGATAACATGTTTGGAAAAATCAACATTTTAAATTCCAGAAAGAAAGACACATGTATATCATAGCAAAGTGGTGTGCTAAGCTACATTACAACATGATAACATACTTTAAATGACATAGCTAAATCTGGAACAGTTATTTGGGTTTAGAGGAAAGTTTGCTTCTCTCTCTGTCTCAAGAAACAACGTTAGGAGCTAGGTATTACAAATCTATAGGTTGTACTTAGTGCTCATCTGGAGCTGGGACACCTAGCTTCAGATAAGTACTAAAAATTAGATGTAAAAATTCTGTGCAAAAGTACAGTATGCAAAACAAATTAGATTAAATATTAATTTCTAGAGTTCATTAAAGCATTTGGATGTTGGATAATATTGCAGATGTATTTGTTTGAATAGTTAATCCGATGTCAGAAGTTCATAACAAGTTTGTGAATTATGTCCTTAATAACAATGAAAGAGTTTATGATGTTCATCAGGCTTGAATAGAGCTTGAGGAGTTGTCGTCACAGCGCGTCGCCCCGCCCCTCCGAACCGGCGTTCCGACATGTTGTTTGTACGCTTACTGAGAGCTACGTTGGTCGTGACTGGAGATGCTGGGTTATAATGTTGAGTGAAGGACAGTGCCAGCTCTTCGCACAGTCAAGATGATCAAAAAAAAAAAAAGACAAACAAGGGCGAGTTACGGTTTTTCAAGATCTCCGGTTTGAAAAAAGAAAAAGAAAAAAAAAATCAGATTGTAAACTGCTGAAGTGACAGGGGGCGCCAAGTGGCTGACAGCTGCAGTCTGAAGGAAAGAGATTAGCAACATGCAGCATGCCGTGTGTTCTCCAGCTAGTGATCCCTTTGTGACTGATAATTGTGGTATCCTTAAAAAACTACTCCGTGATTCTGTCCTTGCAGATAGTTTTAATAATGAGGAATCAATCAGTACGATGTGGCCGCTAGATCCTTCCCTCACACACGGCCGTGCTCAGCTGGGAGCAGTCATGTGGAACATGTCATCGTGTGTGCAGGAACCAGTAAACAATATTCCAGTCATACCAGTGTGCCTGTGAAGATGCTGCTTTGCTGTGAGAATGAACCGGACACTACGACCCTGGATAAGATCGTCCTTGTTTGCTGTGCATTTGCAAACGTAGCTATGCTAAATCGTTGTTGTCAAGACTAGCACTCAAGCTAACATGAGTTGATGAAAACTCCGGTTACTTTCTTTTATCTGTTTACTCGTGATGTTCGACACCACTGACATCTGCCTGACAGCTTATTTTGGTCTTTCACGAATCAGACACACTAATCACTGTTTTCTTTTTTATAAATAAATGATTGAAACCACGTTAAATATCGTCCTCCTTACATGTTTACTGACAGCTCACAAATGTTTTCTTAACTAGCAGCATAACAGTTAACTGTGTAAAAGGCAGAATAACACTTCTCTAACATTAACAGAGCAAAATTACAAATATTACCACGTTACAAACTGATTGTGAAGACTAAATAATTCACAATGCATCAGCCGCATGTCTCCACGGAGGACGGAGGTAAGCGGTCCAGACTACTGTCCCACTCTGAGCCATTCAGCTCAGATGGGTCCAGTCCGGATATGTCCCCTAGTTTCTCCAAATAAGTCTTCTTTGTGCTAGACATTAAATTATTTCTGTACGGCTTTTCTTCTTTGCTCCTTTTCCCTCCAATGTTAAAACTCCCGTCAGCTCTCGTTTTGACAGTCAAATCCGTACCAACATCATGGCGGCGCGACTCCGCTTCGCTCAGAATTGTCACGTGACTCCTCAGGCTCTAT